>OY978216.1:43151882-43339382 GCA_963854785.1 Vaccinium vitis-idaea
GATGTGTGTAGGCGGTTTTGACTTTCAAAACACATTGCTCTTTTAGTGGGCCCCTGAGGGAAAAAAATTGCCCTTTTAGTGCCCCCTCTGTCATCTCGATAAAGATAAGGGGACCGACGGAAATGTACCGATGAGGTACCGACGGCGTCGCCGACGCCGTTGTGGGTCCCAAACAATTTTTGGATGAAATAAGGTGATTTTGGATCGAGATCATACAGCCGTCCGATTGCCTCGATTCCCGCGTGGGGCCCACTTGGAATTCGATTCTGAGAACGATGAACGGCTCGGATCGACCGTTTGGGACCCACAACGGCGTCGGCGACGCCGTTGGCACCTCATCGGTGCACTTGGATCTCTGCATATAGAAGGGTTTCCTGTCATCTGACCCATCTAACCAGGGGAAAAAGTTTCAAGCCAAAAAAAAACTTTGTGAAATACTTTTGTGTAAAATATCATATTCCGTAAATACCATAGATATCTGCTTGACCGACCGGGTGACTGAAAATTAAACAGATAAAGACGCGTCCCAAGCGTAGGACTCTCGATCAGTGTAGCACAATAATTCCGGAAGTACCGGAGTCGAACCACAGAGACGACTGGAGTGCTTGACTCAAAGAGATGTGAAGTGCAGTTTGTACCGGCTCTTAGGTAGCCACCCCTTCGATTTTATGAAATTAATTAATTAACTACTGAACTAATTTAACTGTTCGAATGCAAATTAATAAGGAGAGCGCAGCTGTGGGAACCCAGCGTCCACGCCTGGCCTAAACAATACTTACTCGGGCCACAATTAATCCTTTTTACTGATTTTAGAATACGAGAAAGAATTTCTAACGAATGCGCACCACCTGTCACCAGATTCCGTGCGCACTCGAATTCCGGTAATGCTTGGGTTGTTCATTAGAAAAGTTTCTAGTTCCCAAAATTGCATGAAAATTGATTTAATTCGACCCCGAGGTGAAATATTGTTTAGACTCAACGTGGGCGCCTTCGCCCCGCAGCCGCACTCGATGCGACTACTCACTCATGCTTGTGAAGATTGCAGAAACCAAATTGAAACTAGAACTAAACATGCTTTAATGAATAAAGTATGAAAATATAATAAAGATCGATACCGTAGTTGCAAAGGGAAACTTGAAATTGATTAACGATCCGCAAAGTCAATCTGAATACTGGAGAATTGAAAGAAAAAACATTGAACGGGAACTGCAGCCGAAAGCTTGAAAAGTAAAGTCCTATCGAAAATTCGTGGAACCCTACTTAGGCCCCAAAACGGGGTATTTATACCCTTTACCGAAGTCAAAATCCGTAACAAAGTCAAAAAGCTGATTATAAGGCACTCGGTATCGATACATGATAAGTCCTGTATCGATACCCATACGTTCTGTTCGCGTATGATGCATCGGGTATCGATACAGGACAATCCCTGTATCGATACCGGCTCCTCTAAATTGCTTCCTCAGCTTGCTTGGCCGTCCCCACTTGGGCCCCACTGGTTCCCTACGTGCCTGACCGCCATGTGTCCACTTCATGCGCTCTTTCCAACCTGTTCCCTACAAAACAACCAAAAACAAGAAAAACCCAAAGACACACCGCATCAAGTGGAAAATGGAATAAAACCGCGCCTCTAACGCGCTAATTCGCCCTACTTAGGCGCTTATATCTACGACATCGCGCGCGTATCAATATCCTATTTCATGCTAAAATTTTTTTCAAAAAGCCAACTTATTTTGATTCTTAAAATAGGTTATTCTCTCAAAATACATTAACCCAAAAGGCCAAAAAAAAAAAACCCCTTAATGGAACACTCCTTTATTTTGAAATCCCATAAAAATAATCGGAGCTATTTAATTTGTTTTAAACATATATTTGACAGTCCATATAAAAAATGAACTCATTTGAATATGGATAAGGACTTGATCGATTTTGGTGCTATAATTTGTCGGGAAAAAAATTGATGAAATTGATCAAGCCTTTACAGTTACCTGGGTGCTTTGGAAATATAAACTAAATGGTTTATTCTTTTTTCACTATTCAAATTTTTTTTTTGTATTTTTTAAATTTGCGTCGATTTTTTGTGGATTATTGATTCGTCTAGAGGAGAGGAATCAAAAGAGTAAAAAATTATTAACTAAACTAAAATACTAAAATACAAAAAATTATTAACTAACTAAAAATTTATTTTGGACGGTTCCGGTATGTGCTGCGGCCATGGTGCACCCGTAGTAATGCTCCACAAAGGACACACAATAATAATAAGTTAAATACGAAAGGAATCTGTAGCACAAAAAATAATGTTAACACTATTTACACTTATGGATAAGGAAATTACTGCTATCCAAATAATTTGAATTTTTGTATAATTAATTAAAAATAGTGGTTCAGTAACGATTTGACTTTTTATAACAATAAAGTAGTGTTTAATAACTAAATGGTCCGGATCGTAAATATATATATATATATATATATAGAGAGTCCACTTCTAATCCGGACTTTTAATTTCCGCACCTTTTGATCCAAAATTTTTTTTGACGATCCGATCCGTCCAATGTGTTCAGAAGGTGTTTTCAAGGGTCCAAGCGGAAATCTTCAAAAAAAAATACCGGGAAGGGCTTGATCCAAGCAGTTTTCGCAAAAAATATATAAATACAGTTTTTGCGAAAACTGCATGGATCAAGCCCTTCCCGGTATTTTTTTTGAAGATTTTCCGCGTGGACCCTTGAAAACACCTTCTGAACACATTGGACGGATCGGATTTTCCAAAAAAAATTTGCAACACAAAAAAACCCCATTTTTTCCTTAAATCCGGGAGTGTGGACTAGAAATTTTACCTATATATATATATATATATATATCAATGGTTTTCATTCATCTAAGAGCATCTCCACTCTTGGACCAAATATTTCACCAAATTTAAATTTGAGTAAAAATCACCCAAAAACCCACTCCACTCCTTCACCAAATCCTTCACCAAATTTGCTTAAATTTTTCACCAAATTTGCTCAACACCAAATCCTTCACCAAATTTGCAACCCCTCTTTTTGTTCAAATCAGTGTACTATTTGCTCTTGTTTCGGCAGATGAGGAAGGTGAGGAAGGTGAGAAATTTGTTCACTTTTTTCACTGGAGGCAAAATGAAAAAAAAAAAAACTGTTTTTACAAAATGGTGGGAAAGTTTTGGAGCCAAAATGAAAAAAAAAAAAAAAACTGTTTTTGACAAAATTTTAACTAGAATTTGGTAAAAATGGTGGTTTCCCATTGGAAAGATTGGTATTAAATCAAGTTTTTGACCAAATTTTTCCTCAAATTTGAGTAAAAATTTGGTCCAAGAGTGGAGATGCTCTAACGACCAGAGAAGAATTGAATCTAGTCTTTATGTAAGAAAAAGTATAATTGAATGGTTGAGTCATAAGTTATTACTCCTTTTCTCTTCCGGAGACAAACGATGAATCCAAAAAGTACTAACTTAAGTTTGATATTTAGAAAATTAGAAAAAATAGAGGGCAATAATTTAAGAGGAGGTGCTCCAGTATATTACTTCGGAGTGATTTGGCAAAAAAGTAAAAACCGGTTTTTTGGTTTTTTTCGTTGCCTTTATTCAAAAAAAAAAAAAATTGACATTTTTTGGTTTTGCGTTAAGTTTTCGTGGTTTATGGATTCGTCTCGTCGTGGCAAAAAGTAAAAACCGGTTTTTTGGTTTTTTTCGCTGTCTTTATTCAAAAAATTTTTTTTTGCATTTTTTGGTCTTGCGTTAAGTTTTCGTGGTTTATGGATTTGTCTCGTTGAGACGAATCCAAATAGTATAAAATTATGGTCAAAAGTCATATTTTTTAAATAAAGCCGAAAATAAACCAGTTTATTGGTTTAATTTCGGCTTTATTAAAAAAAAAATAGTTTCAACCATAATTTTATACTTTTTGGATTCATCTCAACGAGACAAATTCATAAACCACGAAAACTTGACGCAAAACTAAAAAATGCAGTTTTTTTATAATAAAGACAAAGCGAAAAAACCAAAAAACCGATTTTTACTTTTTTGTCAAATCACCCCCAAAGACGTGTAATTTTTGAATCGAAAAATAAAATGCTTTCAAGCATAGTTTTTAAATTTTTAAATGTTGGTGTCAAAATTTTTAAAAATTATGCTCGAAAGTATTTTATTTTTTGATCTGAAAATTACCCGAGTTTTTGTAGTGGACTACTCCCTCCGAGAGCCCTTAAATGAAAAGTTAACTTTTCATTACTCCCCAAGTCCCATCCTAATAAAAGTGAAAGTGTAGCCAAGGGGTAGATAAGCCGATAACTGTTGGCATTGATGAGCAAAGCAAGGATTTGCTATTTAAAATAGCTCAAGAAAACGAAAACGAAAACGAAGGGTAAAAGGCTTACCCAACAAGGAATCCTGCCAAATGCAATACAAGCACTTCATTTGTTTTTTTTTTTTTTTGCAGTACTAGGCTTTGTGTATTCTGCAAGAAATTTATATGTGACCAATATTTCGGACTCATTCGTTTTAATGGCGTATCTAATCTAACCCACCCTCTATTTCTATATGACAATCGTTTTGGGGGAAAATTAAACTCTACCACTATGTTTGGTTAGGGTTCCTAAAACCCAGGCGTGGTTTGGCTAAATTTAAAAAATTAATTTTTTTTGGTTTTTCGTTTTTTTTCTTCAAATTTTTTTTGCATTTGTTTGTTTTGCGTCAAGATTTTGTGGTTTCGGAATTTATCTCGTCGAGACGAATACAAAGAGTATAAAATTATGGTCAAAAGTAATACTCCCTCTGTCCCTTTTAAAGTGATCCATACGGGAATACGTGCAATTTCAAACCCATAAAAAACATATTTCTCTATATTACTTTTTAATTTGTTTTATACCAAATTAAAGTGCTCATTGAGTACTTTAATTTGGTGCAAAAAATTTTTTAAAACAATATGCGAAAGTACATTTTTAAACGTCCGCAAAAATACACGTTTCCCAAGTGGATCACTTAAAAAGGGACGGAGGGAGTAGTTTTTTAAATAAACCATTTTTTTTATTTTTCATCTTTATTCACAAAATTTTAAGTTTTGCTAATAATTTTACACTTTCTAGATTCCTCTCGTCGATACAAGCTAAGAAACTACAAAAAATCGACCACCGAAAACTAACAAATGCAAAAAAAAAATTGAATAAGGACAACTAAAAAAACTAAAAAGCTAATTTTATCAAATTAGCCAAACCACACGCCAGTCTTCAGAACTTTTTTGAAAGTGGGTTCTGTAGACACCCCAATTTTAATCCAAGTGCATCCCCTATGACGAAAGGAACATGCGTAATTACCTCGGAACGATCGATCAGAGCTCACAAAAAATCAATTAAATAACCAGTTTTTGGCCGAGCGGTCCAGTTTGACAGCCGAGCGGTCTACTCGCCTTCATGTTGGCCAGGCGGCTAACATGATCGGCCGGGCGGCCAATCTTGGTTGTCAAATCGGACAGCTTGTTTCTGCAGAGATTCTTCGCAGACGAATATATTCCCCGGCGCAGGAAAAATCATCATCGCGAAGATTTTCAGAAGGATCTCCTCCATCATTACTCCTCCCCCTCCACGGCTATAAAAAACCTTCCCCGGCCTCCGCTCCTCCGACGGACACACCCCCGAATACAGAGAGAGACACCCGAGAGAGGCAAGCTCAGAAAAACCAAAAATTTGTTCCGTTTCTTGAAGCACCGTGAAACCACCACCTCTCCAATTTCTGTTCATCGTCAAAACCCCTTTCTTCATACCCCTTTTCTCATTCCTTCAGTAAATCATCAAGAATACCTCGCCTATAGTTTTCCAAGAAAATCCCAAAATTGTCTTAGCTCGATCGCTCGTTCCGAGAAGGTACAACTCCGTTTGTTCAAATGAATTTCGAACACTCTGAGGGGAGTTATTCTGAGCTCGGGATGATTCCCGTAATCATCTCTGGGATCGGGTAACCTTATTTCAAACAAAATCCATCCCCGCGGCTCCGTATCGGGCGTTATTCTTCGTTATCGCACGATACGACCTCATCGGGGGAACAACTTTCTCAAAATATACTTCTCAAGTTTGTTTTGAACTTAAAGGAACCGGTCTCCTCCCAAAAGAAAGGTTTTCAGGGCACTTTTTCAGTCTGCCAAATTTTCAAAAAAATAGAGGAATGTTGGCCGGGCGGCCAACATAATCGGCCGAGCGGCCAACACATATTGGCCGGGCGGCTAACTTTTGGAAGAATGAGTCCCTCCCCTGTTTCAAGCAGAATCGTGCTCTGTTTTCATATTTTTCTGGTTTGAGCCGCGGATATTACGCTGTTTCCCCTCAGGTTCTGCTTATCTGTTATCAAGTTCGTGTATTTCATTTTATTCCCGTTATGGTTTTATAAATTACTTGTTTATTTCTGTTAATCCTATTTCGTATTTTTGTTAAAAGTTTTGCAATAAAATATTTTTCAAAAAATCCCACAAATATTTAGTAGAGACCGGAAATTGTCCGGGCGAGCGGGGTGCTTTTCAATAAAACCTTCCCCGATCGTAACGTGGCTTTCGAACCCAAAAAGAATCTTTTCGCAGACCAAACCTTTTCCAAAACAAAAGAGTCATTCTTTTCAACGGTTTCTCGGGTACCAAAATGTTTTCTATATAAACCCCGGGTGGCGACTCATCATTTTTCTTATTCACTCTTCAAAAGCAGAGAGAGCCGCGAGCCACGTGGATCCGACCGTCCACAGGTTCCTAATTGGTTTTCTAAAAGTGAACTTTTCATTACTCCAAGTCCCATCCTAATAAAAGTGAAAGTGTACCCAACGGGTAGATGAGCCGATAACTGTTGGCATTGATGCACAAAGGAGGGATTTGCTATCTTACCGAACAAAGAATCCTGCAAAATGCAATAGAAGCACTACAAGTATTATAACCCCAAGTTCACTAGATAGAATTTCTTGAGCACGTAGAAGAGGTGATGCTTCAGATGATAACGATGCAGCAATTCATCCACAATTAGGGGTTGTAACGCCCCGATTTTCGGAAGCATTAATTTAAATCATTTAATAAATGATTAATATAAATAGAAGGATCTCATTAATTAAGCAGCGGAAATAACATAATTGTCTTAGTTTGAGTACAAATAAACATAGTACTTTTCTTGGGAAAGTTAAATTACATTTGTCCCACAAAATAAAGGAGGTGTTTGATCTCTAGAGGTTCAGGTTTAGATCCCACTCTTCTGCTGCTATCTGCTCAGTAGGGAATTCTTTCGTCTGGTAGTACGCTCCTCCTCCTTCAATACCTGGCGTAAAATGCCAGGGCCATAACAGCACCATGAGCGAAATAATCACTCAATAGTAAACCCTACCCGAACCCATAACATACAAATAGCAGGATATAGCATGCAATCAAAGTAGAGAACAATTCAATTTAATTACTAGCCTTTACTTAGTGAATTCTAGAATCTCATCCGTTGAGAAACATCCTCCCGTGTCAACCACTAAGTCTAGGTCATTCGTGATTCAACTCCCCCCTTGCTTGCCCTGACTGGGAGCCCAGATGAAAGGTCTAAGTTATCTACTTAGTCGGATTCATCAAACGCCTCACAAGGATGAATTTCCCAGGGACTGACTGTACCACTGGGCCCACGAGGAACTGACTGTAACCTCGGGAGTATATAGCCGTGTCTCGGTCTATAATACGAATCACCCTTATATCACCAAATAATTTAGTAGGGAGTAATCACAAAATGCCACAACTTAGGGTTCCGAATTTCTGTCAATCCATAATCACAATATCTCCATGTTCAAAATCACTGGCTGTCTGCCATCCATATCACCAAATGTCATCCGAAATTCTTATTCAACTTTTCCTCATTAACTTAACGTCTATGTGAATTCTAAGCACGATCACCACCCCGGGAACCTAGTTGTCCATTCTAGCAATCCAACAATTTAATGGTAATTGAACACAACATGCGAAGCAAAGTAATAACAATACATTGAGAGCAAACAATTCACATAAAAAAAAATATTCATGATTGGTTTTTGTGACTATTAAGGGATCAAAGTATGATTTAGCACTAATAACAACATGTCATTTATTTATCACAAATTTAATTCTATAAAATGATTGACGACAAACGTCATCTAAAATGCCCCTTTAATAAACGGATCCGAGATCCAACGGTCGCGAGTTGGCGGAACAATTAATCTAATGTGACAAGAAAAACAAAAAAAAAAAAAAATGGCCCAAGGTAATTAATTAATTGGGCTGGCAAAATTTCTATATGGCCCACTGTGAATAATTTTCTAAAGGCCCAGAGTGGAATCATTTGTTAAAGGGCCCAAGGTAATTAATTTCTAATGGCCCATAAGTTATTATTTTCTAATAGCCCAACTTGGACCAAGACAAAGGTGCGGCCACCAATCTGGGTTTCGTTTTACTAACGGCCGGAAACTCCATTAACTCCGGCGATAAGCTCTGGAACGAACGATTAACAATCTAAAAACTAATTACACGCATTACAAACAATATTTATACTTAGGGAGGTAGATTTATCTACCTCTCCTCCGACGATCGAGCGGAAAACGTGATTTGGCGAGAACGAAATGTCACCCAAAAAAAATGACCAGAAGATGAAAGTAAGTCCGGCTTGGTTGGAGTGTTGGGTGTGTTACAGAACTCCTCCTATTGCCTTCCTTCTCTTCCTCCCTTTTCCCCAAAATTTCTTCTTCTCTCACTCTCTTTCTCTCTGCTGTGAATGGAGGTGTGTGGAAAAAAAAATAAAACTGGGGCAGGGGATTTAAGGGAATGGAAGAGAAGGTTTTGGACTGGTTAATACTCTAGGAAACAGTATCCAGGAGTTAGAGGAAAGTCCCCAAGTGTGTTGTTGGCCTGCCATTGGCCAAGGAAAAAATCCGGCCAAAAATGGGTGATCGACAAGTGATGGACGGAGATGGGGAGGGGATGGGTAAAAGCTAACTATGTTTCTTTAACACTGGAGGGGATGGGTAAAATTGAGTTTTTTTTATTTATTTTTTTTATAAAGAAACCGGACCATTATAGGGGTGTTCTACTAACTTGGTCTCTTTTTGAGATTTGCTACAGTGCGCACCTTTTAAAAATTACTCAATATGAGATTTTGTGACTCTAAATATGAGATTTTGTGGCTAGAGATATGAAATGCGTTTGGTATGCACACTCATACGGATGTCCACAAAATCTCATATATGTCCACAAAATCTCAAATTTGGAGCCACACAATCTCATATTTGGACCCATTCGGATTGCTACAGTAACTGCTACAGTGCACACAATCTCATATTTGAGGCACAAAATCTCATATTTTGAGGCACAAAATCTCATATTTTGAGGCACAAAATCTCATATTTAGAGCTACAAAATCTCATATAGTCAATGGTCAAAGGTGACACACGTCATACGTGGCACAATCTCGGCCGTCCATCCGTATGGGGTGTGTACCGTATGCCATCTCATATTTGGAGCCACAAAATCTCATATAATCTCATATTTGGTGCCACAAAATCTCATATGGGGGGGGGGGGGGGGGGGGGGGTGTTTACCGTAGCATTTCTCTTTTTAGTTTTTTGGCTTTTTGGTTTTTTTGGATGTTTTAGTTTTGCAAAAAAACTAACTTGTTCCACTAACTAGTTTTTTGATTTTTTGGTTTTTAGTTTTGCAAAAAAACTAATTTGTTCCACTAGTTCCATTAAACTAGTTTTTTGTATGTTTAATTAAACTAGTTTTTTGTATGTTTAGTTTTGCAAAAAAACTAACTTGTTCCACTAACTAGTTTTTTGGCTTTTTAGTTTTGCAAAAAACTGGTTGTACTAAAGGAAAGGATCCTGGCTAGAATTCAATCTTGGGCAAACAAGAAGCTCTCTCATGGCGGTAGAGCTCAATTGATACAATCTGTTCTTGTTGGAATCCAAGTGTGTTGGAGTTCCATCTTTATCCACCCTCAACCTCTCATTAAGGAGATTGAAGGAGATTGAATGGGTGTTAAGGGCTTTTTTATGGAATGGGACAGAGTTAAAAGCTGTAGGGGCAAAGATCAGTTGGGTTAATGTTTGTTGTCCTAAAGCTGAAGGTGGATTGGGGTTCTGGCTTTTGAAGGATTGGAATAAGGCCTCTATTCTTAGACATTTATGGGCTCTAAGTTCCAAGGCAGACACTCTTTGGGTGAAATGATGCACACGTATGTTATTAAACATCATTGTTTTTGGTATATGCCGATCCCTCCTGATGCTTCCTGGGATCTTAGAAAGATTTTCAAGCTCAGAACTCTAGCCCAGCCTCTTATGAAATGGAGTGTGGGTGATGGGAAATCTATTTTCCTTTGGCTAGATAATTGGCATGCTTTGGGCCCTCTTTACCTTAAGTTTGGTTCTAGAATTGTGTTTAATTTGGCAAGATCATTGTCTGCGAAGGTGGACTCTATTATTCAAGGGAATGAGTGGTTTTGGCCTAGGCAAAGAAATGCTGTAACCCAAGAGATTATTGCCAATACTCCTGCTAGTCTTGCTCCTAATATTCTAAAGTCTAATCATCTGGTTTGGACGCCTAGCTCTACTGGTATGTATTCGTGCTCCTCTGCATGGAATGCTATAAGGATAGTTCAGCCCACTGTCCGATGGCCTCACTTAGTTTGGTTCTCTCATTATGTCCCTCAATGGGCCCTTATTCAATGGATGGCCTTCCATGGACGGTTACCAACAAAGGATAGGTTGTTCAATTGGGGAGTAGTACAGTCTACTGAATGTATACTTTGTGTAAATGGTGTGGAGACTCATGATCATCTCTTTTTTGAGTGTTCATACTCTAATTGGATTTGGAAACAGTTCCTGAGGAAGTGGGGTTCTTCTAGATACCCTGCTGGGTTGGGAAGTGAAGTGGATTGGGCTGTTCCCAAAGGCAAGGGAAAGTCCCTCAAATCTATGGTTCTTCGGTTGGCTTTTGATGCAACTATCTACTTTCTTTGGGGTGAGAGGAATAACCGTATTTTTAAGGGATCTAGGAAGGATGTGCAAGCTTTGTGGAGGGACATGGAAGTTGAAATTCGACTGGCCATGACATCTTGGAGAAATTTTCCTCATTCGGTGGATAATCAGCGGATTGTTGCAGAGTGGGTTTTGCCTAGTGTTTGCTTATAGTGTATTGATTGATTGTTGTATCTCTTTGTTTTCTTTCTTCTCAGGAGCACTAGTTTGCTTTAATGCTTTTATGTTCAAGGGCTGAGCCTGTTGTTTCTTGTGTTTTGGTATAATAATATGACATTTACCAAAAAAAAAAAAAAAAACTAAGTGGTTTTTTTGTTAGTGGGATGAGATAGTTTTTGAGTTAAAACAAAACTGTTTTTTTTTTTTTAGCGGAATGGGGCCTTAGTTTTTCAATGTTTTTTTTTTTTAAACTATGTAGTTTTTTCCCTAAGAACCAGGTTATAATTTTTTTTCAAAAACTAGTAGTTTTTTCCAAAAACTAACGAGCTTTGGCAAAAAAGTTGTGAACTCGTTTTTCGGTTCTTTCATTTGCCTTTATTCAATAAAATTTTGCATTTATTAGTTTTGTGTCAAGTTTTCATGATTTATAAAATTACGGTCGAAACTAATATTTTTTTGAATAAAGCAAAAAATATAGCAGTTTATTGGTTTAAAACGTGAGCACAAAACTTGAAACAAAACTTCCTTAATACTTAATAGACTTTATAGGCTCTTTAGTAGCCTTTTCCAAAATCAAAATCAGAAGGGAATTCGTATCAATCTTGTATTTGTTTGTTGAATTCTTTCTTCTTTTCTTTATCAAAACTCAGAAAGTATCTTGACTATGTTCGTTTCTTAGTTTAGTTTTAGTTTTGATGACATCATCATTTCTCTCATTTCTCTTTCTATCTCTCTCCACTCATTACACCTTTTTCCAAAACTAGACTAAACTAAAACTACTAAACGAACACAACTCTTATGTTTATCGTTCAAAAAAAAAAAAAAAAATCGGAAACTAGTTCTTGGACAGCACCTCTCCATTATCCGTAAACGGCTCGACTAGGAAAATTGAAATTGTTGTTAGATTCAAGTGACTAGGAAGGAAGATTGTCTTCCAGTGCTAATCACACCGAACTTGAGCCTCAACTCATTAGACTCCTCAACTTGGAAAATATATATCCATACTCCCCTTGTCCCGTATTCTATTTTGATTTTGAGACATTCCAAAATAAATTTCAACTTACATTAATCAAATCACTTTTTTGAGAGGGCATAAATGAAAAGTTAAAACATTTTTTAATGTTATCATTATGTTTTCCTTAAAAAGTTAGAATCCACAAAAAAATTTAAAAAGTATTTTTAAAAGTATTTTATTTTTTAAAATCAAACTAGTCCGGTCACTTGTAGGGGACATTTAAATTGGGGCGGAGGGAGTATTTTTTTATTGACTAGTGGGAGAATTTGATGAATAAAAAAATAAGGGTAAAGTTAGAATATAGAGTTGATTTTGTAAGTTTTTGATAAAGTGGTTTGTTAAATTGTAAATTGTAAAACATGTTTTTTAGATTTAAATTTGGTGTTTTTTTTAGGCTGACGAAAATAACAAAGCCTAATAATTTTCGATCAGGAAGATTGACAAACAATCTATGAAAATTTGGCCATGCAAGTACCAAAAGTATGGAGCAGGAAAGGGAAAGGCAGTGCGTGAATTGAATTGAATGGCGCTTCATCCTGTTCATTCTATCAAAAAATTTAATGTTCATTCTGTCAAAAAATTTAATGAATGGGAAGGTTCCTAAAGAAAGGGTCCATTCGTTTCTTTCTTATTTTCTTCTATGGATTGCCTAATTCATGTTTATTTTCTTCTACGGATTTCCCAATTCAGGTTTGAATTCACCTTTGTCAAAAAATTAAGAAAGGGTCAATTCGTTTCTTTCTTACTTTCTTCTATGGATTGCCTAATTCATGTTTTAATTCACCTTTGATTTGTCGATAGGAAGGCCTATGAAATCTTCAAGTTCATGATTGAATGAACAAAGGCAAAAAAATGCTTTCAATTTCAATTAATGGACACCTCCTGATCACTGTTTGGGAAGAAGGAATGAGTTCATGTTATGGTCAAATTAAGGAAAGAAAGAATAGCCCTCTTTTCCACAATGAGTTTGGGGGGGCCAAAATTCATGTTTCAAGAGACAAATGGTTAAATAAAATGGCTCCAATGTCTGAAACGCCCATATTTAAAAAAGTCAAGTAGATAAAGTGTTTCAAGAGACAAATGGTTAAATAAAGTGGCTCAAATGTCTGAAACGCCCATGTTTAGAAAAGTCAAGTTGTGAAGATAAAGTGGCTTGTAAAAAAAAAAAAATAAGTTGACTACAAATTTTCAATTTAAGCCATTAATGGTTGGAAGAAAAATGTGTTCCAATACTCCAATTTTACTTAGTTAATAAACCAAAAGATAATGGTGAAAACTTGACCATGGAGATGAGTATATCTTTGAGCAGTTTGTTTGTCCAAACAATCGGCATTAAAATTGAAAGACTAATTGGCTTTACGGCAGACACAGGAAAATGGAAAGTCATGATAATGATTTCAAAGGTTCAAAAAGCTAGGAACACAATCCCTCCGGATACAACCAAAACACACCCACTCATATAAACTTTTAATATGCGCACATAAACTTTTATGTGAGAGGTTGTGTAGTGGTTATGTGGTTCACTAGGGTGTGAGAAACAAACCTATATTGGGGTGTGAGAAACAAACCTATAACTAAAGATTATTCAAGTTTGTGTTTTGAACAATTTGTCTTTTGACCGATTATGGCCTGATCAAAATAAAAAGAATGAAATATAGGCCATAAATCAAATTTATCGACAGAGGCAATATTATGCCTATCAAGTTACCGTGTGACTTTTGACATTGATTCTTAAACCATGAACGCTTTGTAGTATCAGTCCATTTGAAAAACATTGCCCAATATCATTTTTTGTGTTCGTCAAAATGAATTGGGGGCCAATTATTTGTAATAAAAATTACCACTCAACAATATTGATAAAAGGGTGATTAGTAAAAACAATAACTACTCGATATCAATTTTAATCAATTTGAATAATTGCCCAGTATCTTGCCTAAATGAGTTGGGGGCAATTATTCGCGATAAAAAAAAAAATATTATTATCACCGTCGATATTGACATAAAAGGTATTTATTATTCAATTGGATTAGCGCTTAACCCAAATGAATAAGAAGGGGTTTACACCATATTCCGCCTATTTATATCGATAAAAATGTGGCATGGAACATCACATTTGTAGTCTTCAGTAAGTTACAAGGCGTAGGAACAGAAGTTCCTATTGTGCACAATACATGTTAAAAGTTTGCTTAGCATTAATAAACAAGACATATAGCAAAAGGTTGAAATACAAACAAAGCTTCCCTATGATCGCCTACTGAAGATCAGAATATTGTTAACCCTTGGGCAGCAAAGGCTGTTAGGAAGCGAGTTCAGCCTGCCCTGTTTATGCCAACCAGAATATTGTTAACCCTTGCTGAAGTCAGGCCCGGTCCAGGTGTAAGCTCCCAGGCTGGGACAACGGAAAAAAAAAAAAAAAAAATCGTCCAGATATACATAGGATATATATTAAATATACCAAGATTTAACACAAAGCGCAACCTGGCAACTTGGCGCCATGGTTAGTGCTCGCTTTTGAAAACTGAATGGGCAGGGTTGAAATCCCTGGACAAATTTTTGGCCCATGGTGGTTCAAATCCTTTAGTGGTTGTAGGGCCCATGGTTAAATCTTTTAGACACCATAAATGTTTTCATATGTGTTTTTTTGTTCTCTCCTAGTTTATTTTAATTTTACTTCAAAAAATGGCAATTTTACTTCTATTTTTTTTTAAAATCGAATTCCCAAAGAAATAATTGTTAAAATAACCTTCTAAAAATGGCAATTTTACTTCTATTTTTTTTAAATCGAATTCCCAAAGAAATAATTGTTGACAATAAATAAATCAGAATAATTTATTTCCATTCAACAAGCTTTGATAAAAAGTTTTAAGATATGTAATTTTTATTATAAAAATATTATTTTAAAAGAGTAAAGTTGATAACATGATTAGTTGGAGAAAACACAAGTATGAGCTGTGTTTTTTATTTTTTATGTTTCATTAATTTTTTTTAGTCATATAAATTTTTCTTAATTTTTATTTTAGTAAAATTACGAAACCACAATAACATGTTTGATATTTTTTTAGCCATCTATTTGAATTTTGTTTACAAAAATTTAGGGTGCAACTTTTAAATTTGCTTTAAGCATCCAAAATATCGGAGCCGGCACTGTATTTCGCCAATTTTTAAAGGGAGACAGAGGTATTTTTCTTGATTCATCGGGCTCTTGGTCCCTACTTAGATTCAAGAATATGAAATTGGCTTCTATCTTGACATATTTGGAGAGAATTAATTATTGATAGAAAAAAAGAAGCGTACCCTTCTTGGAATAGTAAAAACCAAGAAGAATTTTCTATAAAAAAGAAGGAGAAATTCTTTTCTTTGAATCAGATTGTATTAATCAAAAAGCACTATTATCGGGATTACTTTTATTTTTATTTATGATGTAATTCAAGATAAAAGTACAATCTAGCGTTGATATTTTTTTTGACTTGTAATTTTTGTTTTTTCATGATTCAATACTAAGTGGGTAACTAAATTCGGGGTCGGGCTTGGCCAACCCAAACATCGGGGCCGGCCCTGGCTGAAGTTGGTGCCGAGCAGGTTGCTGAGTGCTGGGCTTCATGTGCTTACGTTATGCTCAGGCAGGGCCGGCCCTGATATTCTCGGGGCCGAACACGAATTTGTGACATGGGCCCTATTTTTTCTTTTAAAAAAAAAAAAACTAATCTCAAAATGATAGTTACTTATATTTCGGTTTTTTTTTTTTTTTTTCTGTTCCATGATTCATTCCGTTGTTTCGAATAAAACTAGTTTTTGGTCATTATTTTTTGCACCAATAAAAAAAAAATCCCTTTGAAAGTGTGAGTTTGTGAGAGGGGAAACAATATTGTTATGGAGAAAAGAGAGGCATAGAAATTGAACAATGTACCTATTGGATAGAGAAACTAAGCTTTTCCTCTAGGCTAGTTAGCTCATTGATTATATATGTGATAGATTAAATATATATTATCTACCTAAGTATACCTATCCGGGGCCCTAGTTTTGGGCCAAAATCCGAGCGCCTAAGTCAGCGGCCTTACATGCCTTAGCTCAGGACCGGCCCTATCCTCAGGGTATGGACTTCATGTGTTAATGGAGTGTAGCGGCCGGGTTCATAAGGGCCAGCCAGGGCCCCCTCTCCGCATCACAAAGAGTTGAAAAGGTCAATGTTTCAAAATCTGCAAAACTGAATGCAGATCGATCTGCCTCATTGGCGCCGAGCGTACGGTGCCCTCGGCTGACGGCGCGGATGCACGGTTCTAGACGAATATGGATTTGAACGATATTCGCCGAGCGGGTATTGCCAAGGACATTGCCTCCTATGTTTGGCTCACGTAATACCCTCGGGATCTCCGCCGAGCGCCTGAGGGGCTGGGCCACTTGCGTGCCGAGTCGGTCGACTTCGGTCACCCAGGGGCTCGGACTCTACTCGGTTCGGTGGTGGCGTACCAGGCACGCTACACATTCCACGATGGAGCATTAAATGCAGCAGTCACCTACTCTGCCACCGCCGCTTGCAGAAGCACGTGGGTGATGGGGAATGTCTCGAGGTGATTTGATTACTCGAGCCCACGTGCCGTGACGTCGGCCGAGATATGGCGTCTGTGGCAGAGATGAAAGTCAGATCACCTGTCATTCCGAGCGCAGATGACAGGCACGTGGGGGGTACCGAACGCGTGGGACGCACGCCCCTCAGCCTATAAATATCCCACTCCAACCACGACAAAGGGACCGGTCTCTCTCCATATCCTTCTCTCCTCATTTACTACCCTCTTAACTCCATTTCTCTCTAAAAACTCCGGTGCATTTCTTCCTTCCGATGACTGACTTAATCGTCGGAGTGCCTCCTCGGACCACCACCGTCCGGGCTAGGCACTAACGCGATCTTCTACGTGTGCAGGTCGTCACCTCCGGCGAGAAGGAAAGGCTCAAGCGCGCACTACTCTCTACACCATCACCTATTCCACTCCAAGAGGTTCAAAGAGCCCACTCCGGCGAAGGGACCCCCACAATTGGCGACTCCGCTGGGGACAAGTCCTCCCAGCTTCTCTGTACACATTGGTGGTGTTCCTTCCCATCCTCCAAAAACTATTCTCCCTTAACCTCTTCAAATACTGCTTAAATGGCCAACCTCACGCTGGGTCTCGACGCGTTTGGGCCCGCCGACGAGTACCGCAACACCGTTGATCGGTACCGGTACCGGTACCACTAGGTCAGGAGCGACTTGGGGCTCACTCCCCCCCAGCTGTCAACAGGGATGGGACGGTCACCATGGCCACCAGCGGAGCCGGCCCTAGCAACGCCGGTCCCAGTAACATCCTCTTCAGCATGGATGGAAACGTCCTCTCTCTTGACAACCTCACATCTCCAGCACGCACAGAAGCACTTCCTCCCCCTCCTCCTCTCACCATAGAGGCTAAACTGGCGCTGCTAAGGAAAGAAGTACTGGCCATGAAACAGGCCAGGAATCAGCCTACAACGTCAAGTTCCATCGGACGGACGAGGACTCGGAGGCCACCGCCGAACACGAGGACTGACGATGAGGGGCGGGCTCCAGTCATTCTCGTCTCGGACAGGTTGTGGAGGTGAACCACCGAGGCGACGCACTAGTTGTCCCATCGGAGACGGTACGTTCATGGTAGCAACATACACGTGGCAGGCAGTCTCGACGAACTGACCACGTGGAAGACAGTGCAACGGCGTCCAGCGCTCGGATGCCAGAGGTCCGAGGGGACGCGGCATACGCCCGGAGGGCGACATGACAAAGGAAAGGGCCCGACAGACGTCCCTCGGAACCACAACGGCCAAGGTCGAACGCGCGAAGAACGGAGGGATGACCGTAACCATAACCGATCGGAGGATCGGGGAGGTGACCGGCGCCGTTGCCGATCGTGGATAGGCAAGGCGCCCGGGGCGGGATACCCAACGTTCGGAGTAATTGCTCGCGTGGCAACGTGGTCACTAACCCGGTTGAGGTCTCGGTGGGGCGCGGCCACAATGAAAACAACAGCCTCAAGCCCGGAGACAGATACACACTGCGGAATGACAGTGGCAGCATCGTACTCGTCAACGCTCGGACGGGTGAAACTAAGGTTTATCACGCCGAACCCGACACCAGGGACCGTCGTCCCCGGGAAGAGTTGGCAAGGGCCCGAGATGGGGCACAACAAAAGGCTGTCCTCCGAGAGGAGCAGCGGGCGCGCAGATGGGCCCGATACGGAGAACCGGGCCGCGGGGCCAGCAAAGCGCGCCCATGGGGAATACCGAGCGGTTGACCTCAGCCGCTCCTACCCCGCCGACTCCAGGTTAGAGAAGGCTAGGCAGTCACCATTCTCCCGAACAATCGCCGAGGCGGCCCACCGTGCGGATTTAAAATCCCAAAATTTGACAAGTATGAGCCAACAACAGACGCAATTACGCACGTCCAGCAGTATCGCCTGGTCTCCGAGCTCTACGGCCATAGCGATTCCCTCATGTGCCTGACGTTCTCCATGAGCCTGGGAACCATGACCCTCCTATGGTATAGCCAGCTCGCTCCGGGGTCTATAAATGACTTCGATGAGCTCGAGCGCGCGTTCACGTCTCGGTTTGTGACTAGCAACACACAGCCGAAGACGCTCAACGCGCTTGTCAACATGAAGAGGGGCTCGGACGAGACCCTGAAAGAGTACATCGCACGCTATTGGGAGGTGTACAGCCTCGTGGAAGGTTGTGATCAAAGGATCGCTTCCACTTCATTCAAGAATGGGCTCGATGACCGCTCCGACCTCTTCAAAGAGCTCATGGTGCGACCTCCGAAGAACATGGTGGAGTTGATAGAGACGGTGAACCGTTTCCGAGAGCTCGAAGAGTTGCTCTTTGACCGAGCGTCAAAGGGAGGTTCCAGCAAGAGCATGCCGAAGGATGCAAAGAAACAGGTGAACAGCCTGAGGAAGGGAAGAAACGATCAAGGTGCGGCATACGGGGACAGGGGTCCCCGGGATGCCAGCAGAAGCAACAACGACGGAGGGGGATGGAAGAAGCCCCCCCGAAACGACAATGACTATGTTGCCGAGACCACTGTCTTTACCATGCCAATCTACAGGTTACTGGCAGAGATCAGCAGGAAGCGGTGGTTCTACTGGTCAGAGGAGAAGATGGGGTCGGATCCCACCCAGAAAGGGAAGTGCACATACCACAATGAGGTGGGACATTACACGACGGGATGCCGACCGTTTAAGGCGCACCTCGAGCGATTGGTCGCCGAAGGACGCATGGAGGAGTGGATAGACCACGGTCGGACTCCGACCATGCTCAGAGGTGCTGCTCCTCAACCGAACCAGCAAGCCATCCTCCAACCACTTCCAAACCAACAGGCGCCCGCGGAAAGAGTGCGCCCGGGGGTGGTCGTAACTATCCACGGGCCCGTCGGCAAAGCCCAGGCCGACGCAATGCATACGGAGCTGCAGAAGATGGAGGCTGCCATGCAAGTAATGACGCTCTGCAGAGCGCCAAAGCGAAAGCATGAGGATCCCATGGAACTGTACACTATCTCCTTCTCCGAGCGGGATTTAGATGGGTTGCAGCTCCCACATGACGACGCCTTGGTGATCGAGACCAGTATCGACCACGTGGATGTCAGGCGAATCTTAGTGGACCAGGGGAGCTCCGCCGATGTCCTTTACTACTCGGCCTATAAGGCCATCGGACGGACGCGAGATGAGCTCGCCCCCTCCGACACCCCCCTCGTTGGATTCTCAGGGTTTCCAGTATATCCGCTCGGCAGCATCACCCTCCCAGTCTGGTCGGGGTCGATGCGTTTGGAGATAGAATTCACCGTGGTGGATTCCCCGAGCCCCTACAACGCCATCCTTGGGCTAGGTTGGCTCCATGCGATGGGAGCCATCACGTCAACCCTCCACCAGTGCGTCCGGTTCATTGGCACGTCTGGGAAACAGGAGACCATCCGGGACAACCAGATGGCCTCCAAGAGATGCTTTGTCAATGCCGTCCGCTAGAAAGACAAACGGGAGGGCAGGCCGCCGAAGCAGGTGCAGTGGATTGAGGTGCCCGAATGCACCCCAGTCCTCGAAGACGTTGGCTCCAAGGCTGAGGACAAGTCAACCGAAGAATTGGTCAAGGTGCCCATCAACGAAGAAGGCACCAGATACTTCATGCTCGGTTCGGATCTCTCTAACCCCGAGCGGAACGACTTGGTCTCCTTCCTCAAGGATAACATTGAGGTCTTTGCGTGGACTCCATATGAGATGCCGGGTGTCAACCCTGATTTCATCACGCACGCACGCCCTCAATGTTGATCCGGCTAGGAGGCCAGTAGTGCAGAAACCAAGGCGGTCCTCGGCCATCCACTCCGACGCCGTCTTGGAAGAAGTTGACCGCCTGATCGAGGCAGAGGCTATCCGAGAGGTGATGTACCCCACGTGGCTGGCAAACACCGTGGTGGTCAAGAAGAAAAACGGGAAGTGGAGGGTATGTGTGGACTACACTAACCTCAATGACGCTTGCTCGAAGGACTGTTTTCCCCTCCCTCGGATAGACTAGTTGGTGGATGCTACAGCCGGACATGCTAGGCTCAGCTTTATGGACGCCTACCGCGGGTACCACCAGTTCGCAATGGACGTTGAAAAGACCGCATTCATCATGCCGAGGGGTAACTACTGCTACCGGGTCATGCCGTTCGGCTTAAAAAACGTTGGGGCTACCTACCAGAGGATGGTCTCCAAGATGTTTGCTAAGGAGCTCGGCGACATCATGGAGGCCTACATCGACGACATGGTAATCAAAAGTAAATTCGCGGAAGACCATCTTTCCCACCTCGGCAGAGTATTCTCCATCCTTAGAAGGCACGACCTGAAGCTCAACGCGGAGAAATGCGCATTCGGGGTAGGCTCTGGAAAATTTCTGGGGTACCTCATCACCCGCTGAGGGATCGAGGCCGACCCCAACTAGCTAGAAGCTATACAGAAGCTCCGAGCGCCGTCGACAATCAAGGAGGTTCAGCGGTTGACGGGGATGGCTGCTGCCCTGAATCGATTTATAAGCAGGTCATCCGATGCCTGCCGACCCTTCTTCCAATCCATCAAGACCAGTAAAAGGGGCTTTATCTGGACCGCCGAATGCGATGCCGCACTCGCCGAGCTTAAAAGCTACATGTCCCGAGCGCCCATGCTAGTCATGCCAAGGGAGGACGAAGATCTCTACCTCTACTTGGCGGTGTCCGAACACGCCGTTAGCTCAGCACTAGTCCGGCAGGAGGGTTCGGAACAGTTCCCGATTTATTACTCAAGCAAGACAATGCTCTCAGCCGAGACCAGGTACTTGCCAATCGAGAAGTTGGCACTTTCACTGGTCACGACCAAGAGAAAGCTCCTACCCTATTTCCAGAGCCATACAATCGTGGTAATCACGGCGTACCCCTTGAAGACCGTCATGCGTAAGGCAGATCTCTCGGATCGGGTCTGTAAGTGGTCCTTGGAGTTGGCCAACTTCGACATTCGGTATGAATCCCGGACGGCAATCAAGGGTCAGGCATTGGCTGACTTCATGCCGAACTTACCCCCAAACTGGAGACGGAGCTGCAGAAGGAGGCTACCGACGAAGACGTCAGAGGCGAGTCGGCCAAAGGCACCACCTCCCCTGATCAGTCCGGGTTCGTCCTCAAGCGCTCCCCTCCCCGCACGACAACCATCTATGCGGGCGAGTCTTGGCGCATGCATGTGGACGGTGCATCGAACAACCGAGGGGCGGGGGCTGGGATCGTGCTCATTTCTCCCGAAGGGACTCTCCACGAGTGTGCCATGAGCATCGGTTTCCCAGCCACAAACAACGAGGCCGAGTACGAAGCCTTAATTGCTGGACTCCGCCTTGCTCTCGCCCTCGAGGTCGATGAACTACAAGTTTATAGCGACTCCATGTTGGTGGTGAACCAGTTGAACAATGATTACGGCTCTGGTGACTCTCGGATGTTGAAGTACCTTAGCCATGTTTTGGAGTTGCAGAAACGTTTCAAGGCCATCCACTTTTCTCATATCGGTCGAGCCAAAAATGGTCATGCCGACGCCCTTGCTGTGCTCGGATCAGCGTGCAACGAGCTCGGGGGCACACGAACGATCACGCTCAGGGAAATCGCGGTCCCAAGCTTCGAACCGGGCGCCGAGGACGTTATGACAATCGCCGCTTCTGGCCCTAGCTGGATGGATCCCCTGGTCTCCTACCTCTGAGACCAGACGCTCCCCTCAGACAAAAAGGAGGCTCACCGGATTCGCTGCTAGTCCGCGTCCTACTTCCTGTCTCCGACTGGCCAGCTTTACCGCCGTACCTACGTCGGTTCTGACCTCCGCGTGCTGCACGACGCCGAGGTACCTCACGTCCTTCGTGAGCTCCATGAGGGAAGTTGTGGCAACCACTCGGGAGGGCGCACACTCTCCGAGTGGGCTGCTATGCAGGGCTACTGGTGGCCAAAAATGAAGAGGAGCGCTGAGGATTATGTCAGGAAGTGTGAGGCGTGCCAGAGGCACTCCCCCATTCTTCACCAGCCCACCACGTCACTTCAGCCGGGCACGAGCCCATGGCCGTTCGCCCAGTGGGGGCTCGACATTGTTGGGATACCTCCCACGGCCCCCGGCGGATTTTGGCACCTGATCACGGCCACGGACTACTCCACCAAGTGGGTAGAAGCCGAACCCCTGATCCACATTACGGCCACCAAGGTCGAGCAGTTCATTTGGAAAAACATCATCTCTCGGTTCGGCGTACCCTATGCTATCATCTCCGACAACGGTACCCAATTCGTCGCCGAGGCCATCAAAACGCTTTGTAAGAGAAAGAACATTCGCGTTTATAATTCAACCGTGGCCTACCCTCAAGGAAATGGCCAGGCCGAGGCCTCGAATAAGTCAATCTCTTCCGGCCTGAAGCGCCGGCTGACTAACAAGCGAGGGAAGTGGGTGGAGGAGCTCCCCAAGGTCCTTTGGGGTTACCGAACAACCCCTCGGCGAGGAACTGGCCGAACGCCGTTCTCCATGGCTTATGGGATGGAAGCCGTCCTTCCACTAGCTGCTATTGCTCTCTCTGCCCGAACTGAAGTCTTCCATCCTGCCACGAACGAAGAACACCTGGCCTCCGAGCTTGACCAAATCGAGGATCTCCGAGATGAAGCTCACATTAAATACTCTGCATACCAGCAGGAGGTCGCTCGGGGGTATAACAAGCACGTCCGCGTCCGCCCCTTTAACGTTGATGACCTCGTCCTCCGAGCGGTTGTCCAAAAGAAAAACAAGAAAAAGTTCATGCTCAATTGGGAGGGTCCCTACCGCATTGTCGCCAAGGCTGGTTACGGGGCTTACAAGCTTGCCGAGATGGACGGCACGACAGTGAGCAACCCGTGGAACGCCTCCAAGTTAAGGAAATTCTACGGTTAGGATCTTGTGTTTATCATTTTCACGTTTACCGTGTCTTCGGCAACTTTTTGTAATGCCTGAAGATTGAGATGTTAATGATAAGATCCATTCTTCAGTTTGTTGTTATCTTTTGATTCTTGTTTTCTTACAAGTCGTCTCCCTCGGCTGAGGCCCCAATCCATTTAACTTCGTTCGGTGGAACGACCCGACCCTGTTCATTGGAACGGTCATCTATGTTTGGTCGAACAAAAGACTCTACTCGGTAAGACGATCGGTAAGTGTTCGGTCGAACACACAATCATGCCCGATAGAGGGACGCTAGTACGGAGAAGCATTCGGGGAAATGCCTCTGGTCTCGGGACTTACCTATCGAACTAGCTGGGGGCAATTGTATCGATTATTCGCTCGGCGCGCACCGTCCTTCGGCTCAGCTTGGGAATCAGGGGCTATTCTTCCTTAATTTCCAAGCGATGCCAGGACGAACTTTTCAACTCTTATGCTTCGGCAGGGTGCCATTTGGTCATTGGCCCCCTGCCGAAGCAGGGGCTATCATTTATTACCTGGCTTCGATGGATTACAAGTCGGTGGTTACGGTTCATCATACATGAGAGCCACTACTTATGTACATTCATTCATTGAAACATTGAAACGAAAGGAAGAAAGGAATTCATTCATCCATAACAAAAACATATTACAAGCATTCGGATCTGGCCTATGCCTAGTCGTTCGGTGCCAGTCCGTTTCAAAAAAAAAAAAAAAAAAAAGGGCTTGTTAGGCCCCTGTGTTGGTGGTCTCCGGGGTTTGGTCCTGATTGTTGGTGAGGGCTTCTGCGGCATCTCTGCCTTCGGCACCACTCCCCTCGGGAGCGTCCTCCTCCTCATCATCATCGGAGGGCATCTCCGGGACCTCGGTCTCGGGCACAGGAGGGATGGAGGACCGAAGGGCAGAGTCCGCCGGGTCGGAAACGATGTCGTAGGCCTGAGCAAAGGCTTGAGGCCAGCTGCCAGCGCGACCAAGGAGGTAGCCCTTTTTGAAGGCCTTCTCCTCGTTTTCGTTAGCCTCCTTGGCGAATTCCTTCAGCGTGTCCCTCGCCCCCCTCTGATAGCCGTTGGAATCAGCAGCAGCCATCATCTCATCGTGCTCGGTTTGGGCATGCTGGAGATCGCTCTCGGCTTGAGCGACCCTCTCTTCGGCGGCCGTCATTTTGCTCTCGACCGTCATGGCCCTCTCTTCGGCCTCCTTCTGAAGGCGGCGCGCCTCCGCCAGCTGTCTTTCAAGCTCTTCTCCGTCGACAGCAAGAGCCTCGGCTTTCTTCTTCAGATCTGCCCGGGCCGTTCGCTTGGCGTCGAGCTTCTTCTCGATGACGGCCTTCTCCTCCCCGAGGTTGTAGACCTTGTCGCCGAGAGCCAGGGCGGATTGACCAGCCTGCAAAGATAAAAAATTGATAAGTGCGCGGGCCAAAATCCGAGGAGGGGAACTTCACAATCTGAGTGCAAAGGTCAAGACAGAAGTTTTTACCTTCACGATCTGAGCGCAAAGGTCGGCATAGTTGTCGGCCACGTTCTTCGACACGGCCTGCATATCCCTCGGGAGGGCAAGGGCCTTGAGCAGGGTCATGGTCGTCTTCTTGCTTTCCCGGACGCTCGCGAGCTTCTTAACCGGCTCGCCGCGTGAAGTCTGGATCACTGGGACCCACGGCTCATCCTTGTCGATCTGGGAGAGCCTGACCTCAGGCGGAGCCTGCTTGTCCCTCGGAGTAACTTCCTTTGGGGGGGGGCATCGGCAAGTGCACCGAGGGGAGGATGTGGCGGGCCCGTTGGGGCCTTTTTAGGGGCCTCCTTACCGACAGCAGTGGGCTCGGTCGTCCGAGGCTTCTTTTGGGGGGCATCGCCCTCGGGTGTGTGGCCCAGCTATTTGGCGGCTGCTTTCTCGGCCTCTTTCCTCTTCCTTTCGGCCCTCTCCTTCTTCTGGGCCTCCTTCAACGTCGAAGCTCCAGCCATCGAGCCTTCGGATACGCTTCCCGCAACGAACGACTGGGAGGGGCGGCTGGATGCCCTCGGCACACGCTCGCGTCCCGCAAGATCGGCACGCGAAATGTCGATGTCGAAGTGCCGAACTCGACGTGGACCTGTCCGAGGAACGGGATCTTTCCCCTTCTTCAGAAAGCCTTTGTAAAATGGCACGTACCCGAGGATGGCAGGGGTCGTACGGTTGGGGATCCGAAAGATGCTGTCAATAACGTCGTCGTTGGCGTCCCTAGCAAGGTACCTCGTGACCTCCCCGCACTCTGCAAAACAAGAAATAACGTTAAGCGTTCGTCAGATGCAACGGTAAATACAGGTAAACAAAAAGAATGATGCAAGCGAAAGGAATGAAGTATGCGTCGTCGGACTTACTGGGTTTCCCTCGTTTCCAAGGGACAGACGACACCGACTCATCCCCCGGGGTCTTCTCGTAGTTGCCCCGGACGATCACCAGCTCGCAAGCGTGTCTCTCCGAGTCGGAGAGCATCCCCACCAGGGGCGGGTACTCTGGCCTCCTAGCGAAGTAATACCGCCCGTAGGCGGAGCTCCGCTGAACGACATAGATGGCCATGAGGTCGCTGAGCCGGAATGGTATGTTATGCGTCTCGGCCAACCTCACCGCCGAGCATATGACTCGGAAGGCATTAATGGTGAGCTGATGGGGTGCAAGCTGGTACGCTTCCAGGAACTGCCGGAGGAGTCTGGGCATCGGGAACGTTAGCCCGCCCTCACAAAAGGCCATCAGCGAGACCGTGATCTCCCCCGTCGGTAGTGAATTCTGCCGTCTGTGGGACGGGAAATGTCTACGTCGTCCGGAATGCCGTAATCCTTGCGGAACAAGGCCAGTTTCTTGGCGGTCCCGTCGAGGTAGTCCGCAACGTACTTGCAGACACCGTGTTTTGGGTTCCTCGGGGGGATCGATTCCCAATCGGGTCCATATTCTACCCCCCCGTTCGTGAAGGCCTCTTCGCCCACCACCGGCTCGGCGGACTCCTGGGTTCGCCCTTCTAGCGTGGCGGTGGCCTCGGAGGTGGCTTCCTCTGCCTCGGCCAACCGCCCTTCAAGCTCATCCTCGGCTACGGGTTCTTCCCTCGAGCCCTCGCCCTCGGAGAACGGTCCCAAGTCCTCAACGTCCATTCCATGGGCCCGGAGCGAGTCCACCTCGAGGACCTCGGCCACCTCGGGCTCTTTGAATCCGGCCGCGGTCCTGTCTATCTCCACGACGTCTGAATCAGAGGAGAACCCCTCGGATAGGTTGGGGAGTTCGGTAGGATCGACGGCGGGAGACTGTGGTTGTGAGATCTCGGTCGGCGGCGCCCCGTATTCGGCAGAGGCGTCAGGGACCTGCCCCTGCCCGGAGGTGGAGGCTCGATCACCGCTTTCGGCCCACATGGCTTCTCTTTCCATCTCCATCCAGCACTCGGGGGTTATTGATCGTAGGGGGGTTATGTTCAAGGGCACTGTTGTGATTGGTGGGGGAACAGTTGGGCGCTGGCTTCTATAGTTCCGGCCGAGGCTTCTGAGTTGCTCTCGGAGAAAGATGTTTTGGATGAAGTCGCTGAACTGGGAATCGGCGAGGACGTCGTCTGCGGATGAATCCGAAGAGTCCGAGCTCATCCAGGAGAAAACCTACAGTGCACGGGTGAAACAACCATCAGCGATATGCACAGGATTGATTTCGAGAAAAATATGAAGGGCTGAGCTTCGGCACCTGCCGAGCCCCCCACGGGGTGTCAACTGTCCCGAGAGCCCAAGGGGTGCCGAGCTCTCGGATGGACCTAGGTGGAGAAGCGCGCTAGGTTCATTCAGATAGCTCTCGGCAGGGGACGGTGTGTGCGACGGTTAAGCGCTCGGAAGAACACATTGAGTGTTCTTCAAACCCAGAAACCGGCGGCCATGCTCTGCCGCACTAACCGCCAGAAAACTCAAACGCAACAGAGGCGAAAAAGTGAGACACTCGAAAACCCACCTCAAATGCAGCAAAAACATGCAAAAAAACTTGAAAAAACTGTGGAAAAACGTAGAGAAACAGAAGAAAAGCACAATACCTTGGATTTGGGAGAAGGGCTTGGCCTGAAAACGGGATTTCCACGAAGAGAATGGCTGAGCACGACGGTGTGAAGCGGCGGCGCGGGGCTCTGATGCTACAGAGAGAGAGTAACGGTGCTCTCTCTCTCCTCCCACCCTTGTATTTATAGGGGGTAGGGTTGGGTGCCATTATGGCGCCGGCTCGGGAGGCCAAGGGTCGCTCCCTCAGATCACGACACCTGTCCTCCCCGTTCAAATCGTTTAGGCGCAAATCCAGGTAACGGCACTTGGACCAACCAAGCAATGACACGTGGCAGAAATGTCAGCACGCGTCATAGATTCCTGAGCCGGTGTGTCAGACGTCCCTTCACATCGCTGATCGATGTGACGTTCCGATCCTCAATCGCCTCGAGCGCTCGGATAAGGGGATTCTAAGTGTCAGCACCCTGATTGCAAGAGCGACCCCCCAAGCACGATCCTCCCACTACCGGTAAAATAATGCCGAGCGCATTTCTCCGACCGCCGTCCCCGATTGAATCAACTCCCACATCCGACGTCCCTCGGCATGAGAAGTTGATGGGGCTATTGTAGCGGCCGGGTTCATAAGGGCCAGCCAGGGCCCCCTCTCCGCATCACAAAGAGCTGAAAAGGTCAATGTCTCAGAATCTGCAAAACTGAATGCAGATCGATCTGCCTCGTTGGCGCCGAGCATACGGTGCCCTCGGCTGACGGCGCGGATGCACGGTTCTGGACGAATATGGATTTGAACGATATCCGCCGAGCGGGTATTGCCGAGGACATTGCCTCCTACGTTTGGCTCACGTAATACCCTCAGGACCTCCGCCGATCGACGTGCCGAGCGCCTGAGGGGCTGGGCCACTTGTGTGCCGAGTCGGTCGACTTCGGTCACCCAGGGGCTCGGACTCTACTCGGTTCGGTGGTGGCGTACCAGGCACGCTACACATTCCACGATGGAGCATTAAATGCGGCAGTCACCTACTCTGCCACCGCCGCTTGCAGAAGCACGTGGGTGATGGGGAATGTCTCGAGGTGATTTGACTACTCGAGACCACGTGCCGTGACGTCGGCCGAGATATGGCGTCTGTGGCAGAGATGAAAGTCAGATCACCTATCATTCCGAGCGCAGATGACAGGCGCGTGGGGGGTACCGAACGCGTGGGACGCACGCCCCTCAGCCTATAAATATCCCACTGCAACCACGACAAAGGGACCGGTCTCTCTCCATATCCTTCTCTCCTCATTTACTACCCTCTTAACTCCATTTCTCTCTAAAAACTCCGGTGCATTTCTTCCTTCCGGTGACTGACTTAATCGTCGGAGTGCCTCCCCGGACCACCACCGTCCGGGCTAGGCACTAACGCGATCTTCTACGTGTGCAGGTCGTCACCTCCGGCGAGAAGGAAAGGCTCAAGCGCGCACTACTCTCTACACCATCACCTATTCCACTCCAAGAGGTTCAAAGAGCCCACTCCGGCGAAGGGACCCCCACATGGAGCTTAGTGGAACACCCTTTAAATATAACTTACATTATGCTCAACTTCCAGGGTATGGGCTTCATGTGCCAATGGATTACTTTTGAGGGTGTCATGTTGTTAACTTGTGTTTGTATTCTTGCTACAAGTCTTTATTTTCGTATTAGAAAAGGAAAATGTGGATTTTTGGTCAATGGTGTGTATGCATGCATTAGTGATTGACAATCTCATTTACAATAAAGAGAGTGTAGGACCATGGATCAATTCCAAATTCTTCTTGTTCTGTTGGTAATCATAACCATTCCAGTGTACATGAGAGAAGTATTCGGAAGATTTTGCAAGATCTCTGCCCTCCCTTACCATTGGATAACAACTACATCGAAAAACTAAGTGTAACAATAACTATTAGAAATTTCCGATGCACCAAAAAAAAAAAAAAACAATAACTATTAGAGGCTGCTTTTGTGATTGTGCCATTTGGATACTAGAAAAATTAAAGAGTTCGGGGTAGGATTTTCGCACTCCACTTTAAATGTTTCACCATTCTTTTCTTGTTTTCAGCATCTATGACAGTGTTAGAGCTAAAAGAGGAGTGCATTCTCAATGCCGTGTTGCAGGGAAATGAACTTTTTATGACAGCATCAGTTATTCATTGTGTCCTTGGCTTGAGAATTTTGATGGAGAATGAACTAATATACTGTGATAGCTCGGAAATTGTTAGATTGATAAATCATTTCCTATTTTCCTGCTTCTTATCCACCATTCTTTTCTCGTTCGTGAAGTATAATTGCGCAATTTTAGTCTCCAATATTCCAAAAGTGTGTCAATTAAGTCCCTCGGCATGACTCTGTTTACTTCCACAGTTAAAATGAGGGGCATTTCTGGAAGTTGGTACACAAAATTCTCTATTTCTTCAACCTTTGAAACTCTGGCTTCTAATCTAAGATCAGGCACCCTTTTCTTCATCTTCGGCAAACATTTCCATGCTATCAAACATACAAACGTGGCTAACAATTAAGAGAGATTAAAATAAGGTGCTTAGAGCATGTGCACAAGATGAGCTAAACGAACATCTTAGGTATTATTGCTAACCAAAATGAGTAAAACCACACTGCACCAGACTAGATAAACCGTTTCTATTTTTCCTTCAGCTACAGTGTCTTGCCAAAAGTCACTAGCCACTGTTCACTCTCAATACATTTTTAAATTTGTTTCCTTCGATCATTCCCCTCTCCTCGGTCCTTTCTCTACAGTAAACTGTCATTAATTCCCCTCTCCTCCTCCCTTTCTCTAGAGTAAACTGTCATTATCATTGTACTATTCTTCAATATTTTAATAGAGAGGAAGTTTTAAAGAATCTGGTGGAGTATGAAAGCAAAAAATTGGAAGGTAAAAAATAAATTTGCACTCTTTACTTAGTTTACCCAGTCATTGGTGCACATGGCCTTAAATTGATTGAAGAACACTTGAATACTCTGACATCCTTTATGTCCAATTTCACATACAAGTCTAATCTTACTTTCTTGTACTTTCACATTTTGCAAAGTTCGGATTGTAGTCTTCTTCTTTTCTTTTCTTTTTTTTTTTTTCTTTTTCCAATGAACAATAGTAGGACGGATAGTCTGTTTGCATAGACAATAGAGCACAAATATTTTTGAGGGTCCATCCTATGTCTCGCGAATATGATTCGAATTGCTCATTTTTTTTAGATTTATTAGTTCATCTTGATGAGAAAAATTTAATTAGAACAAAACAATATTGAATTTTTAAAAAAGTTCAATAAGACAAAAAAAAATCTAAAATAGACAGACTTTTTTGGATTATTTTTATCTTTATTCACAAAATATTTAGTTTGATTGATAGTTTGTACTTAAAACACAACTAATTGGAGTTGTTTGTGGGAAAAACCTGTACAAGTATGTGGAAACTTTTGGTTTTCATATGCTATTTCTGATCCAGATGGACAGCTATATTAACTTGGTATTGCAACTAATTGGAGTTGGGATGTCATTCAATTATTTTATTAGGATCAGATTTTGGTGGAGTGCCTTTAGGCACAGGTCATTTGTAAGTGTAAAATATGTAAGCATGAGTGTTTATTGGGCCTTTTGTTTAGTCTATAGCTGCCCATACATTAGAACACTATTTTGATTCTTAGAGTTTCTCCTTGTTGAGTGTTTTTGGGTGATCTCTGGATAACGCGATCTTTACGAAATGTCAAGTGATATATTGCATGTTCTATAAAAGGCAATGCATGTTTGTTTTTTATTTTGTGGTTCCATAATAGTTGCGGAATATGACGTAGAGTTGGTTAACTTAGTCATGGTTTTGGCTTCCACATGTCTCGAAGTGTGGTGTATATTAATTATGTAACTGTGAAGGATAAGAGCAAAAGCTTGAATTACCATTGTGATTTGCCCGATCGTTTAATGGCGAATTGAAATTATATGCCTTTAGGACATTACCGAATTCCACCATTCGAGTATGCATTGAGAGGCTCTCAAACAAGTAAGCATTAGTGTTCCAAAAGAAAGTCTAGAAGACCAAGTACTCACCGCCTAGGTGCTAGAAGGACCCTCGCCGACTAGCCTGACTATCCCGACTAATTGCCCGGCTAGGCACCAAGTACTCGGCCCTAGAAGCTAGAAGCTCCCTGGCCGCCCTGGGAGCGGCTAGCGAGTTTTAGAACCTTGGTAAGCATCTGCCCACTTTCAAGAGTGGTAAGTGCACTACCCAAATTTCCTCATTTTCAAATTCAATCCTGGTTCTAATAAATTTTCAAGTTGACCGAATAAATATTTTGAACACCGTGCTAATTTTTGAAGATGTCTGCGACTTTTCTTTTTGTATCAGAAAGTAAGATCCTCTACTTAACTTCCACTGTTGTATGTGCTAATATTCAGCTTTTGTCTCGATTTGTTTTGTGTGGGGCTGATTATACCTTCCCGTTGTTCCTTGGTTGTCATTTCAAACCTCTGGTCATTTTTGGGTTAAATTTTGAGTGTATTTGTTAGATACGTATTATATAATTTTTAATGTATTTTTTACTTATTGTACCACTGTTAAGAAAGGCTGTCATTACCATGGAGAATGTAAAATAAGTTTCCGCATTTATATGGCAGTTTAATGGCGATATAGATTACTACTATTCTTTGGGCCTATGACAATACCTTCTGCTTAGCAGACTTTGTGATGCCTTTCTTTCTTTTTGTTGCTGGATTTTCTCTTGCACTTGTTTATAAGGTGTGATCCATATAGGATCCTTATCTTTAATGCTAACATATTGTGATAATTAACTTAGGTGCTATATCAGTGATCACATACTGGTTTGAATGTGTGTACACAAGCCACTAATTCTGTAATCAATAGTGATGGTATTTTCCATTGTTCAGACTGTTAATTTATTATTACATCCAACCGTAAAGGCTCCCTTTCTATTTCCAATTTCAGAAAGTTTCACCAGACAGAGAGACGCATTGATAAGGGCATTGAAACTTTTCTTCCTTGGCGTTCTTCTTCAAGGTAATATAGTACACATCTATTATCTTCTGCCCTTGTGTAATAGGTTAACTCATCAATTGGGTAAAATTCAAAATAATTTTTGACGAGATGGGGTTAGTCTCCTTACTTTTTTTTTTATAATAATAATAATTATTATTATTTTATCTTCTGCACAAATTGAAATGGATCTCATCTTTAATAGCTCCTTACTTTTTTGAAAGATTTTCTTGAGGGAGGGAGAGAGGTTAAAACAGGTAGAATGGGTCTCTCTCATAGACACTCAGCCTTAGTATTATCTGTTTATCTTTACATCTCTACATGCACTTAAGGAAGAAATGATTATGATTTCCATTTTGTTTCTTAATTACTGTTGATATTGTCCGTCTTATAGCTTAGATGAATTTAGTGTTACTGTGAATTTCTATCTAATTTTCATTACATCCATTTCCCCCCTCGCGACCCTCTTCTTATCACATACAATTTCAGCTTATTAAACCTTAAATTAGAAGGGCACATAACTGTGCTTCGATGCAAACTTCTATGTTACTTTGTTTTTGACCTTTTTTTGGTTTGTTATGTTGGTATTCAGTAACACTTTTTTAGCTCATTGCAAAAATTAAAAACTGCCATTAAACTTGACAAGCATCTTGTGTTGGCAGAGAATTGATGGGTTATGCAGCGGCCGGGTTCATAAAGGCCAGTTGAGGCTGGACCTATACGAAAGAACTCAATGGCCACTATCTCAGAATCTACAAAACTGAATGCAGATTGATCTATCCCGCCCTCGCCGAGCGTATGGTGTTCTCGGCGTTCGGCGCGGATGTCCAGGTTTGGACGAATATAGATTTATATGATGTTCGCTGAACCCGAGGTGTCGAGGACACGACACTCTCCTCTTGGCTCTCGGATCGCTCTTGGGGGCTCCGCCCATCGACGTGCTGAGCGCCCGAGAGGCTGGGCTGCTCGCGTGCTGAGTCGGTTGACTTCGGCCACGCGGGGGGGCTCGGGTGTACTTGATTTGGTCGTGGCATATCAGGCACGCCACACATTCCACGATGGAGCATTAAATGCGGCAGTCACCTAACCTGACACCGCCGCCTGCAGGATCACGTGGGTGATGGGGGACGTCTTGAGGTGAGCTGACCCCTCAGGCCCACGTGCCGTGATGTCAGCCGAAACGTTGCGTCTGCAGCAGGGATAGAAGTCACGTCAGCTGTCATTTCAAACACGAATGACAGGAGCGTGGTGGTCACCGAGCGCGTGCAGGGCACGCCCTCTTTGCCTATAAGTACCCAACCTCAACTACCACAATGGGTATTCCTCTCTCTTCATTTACTATCCTAATAACTCCACTTCTCTCTCTAAGGTTCTGGCATATTTCTCCCCTCCGGTGACTGACTTAGCCATCGGAGTGCCTTCCCAGACCACCACCGTCCGGGCTAGGCACTGACGTGGTTGTCTACGTGTGCAGGTCATCCTCTCCGACGGCCAGATAGGGTTCAGACGCGGCCCAACCATCACCAACGCCACTTCAGGAGGTCCAAAGAGTTCACTCCGGCGAGGAACACTCCCACAATTGGCGACTCCGCTGGGGAGGAAGAACTACTCCTCCCAGCATCTCTACACACTTTGGTGGTTATCTCTTCTCACACACTAAACCTCTCCAAACCTACCCAAATGGCTAACCTCACCCTAGGCATGGCTGCATTTAATGACGCCGGAGAATACATCAACTCTGCTAACCGTTACCGGTACCACCGGGTCAGAAGTGACCTGGGGCTCACAGCCTCTCTGTCATCAACAGAGACGGGACGGTCATCGTGACCACTAACGGCGCTGGCTCCAGCAACGCTGGAGCCAGCAACATTCTCTTCAGCATGGACGTGAATGTTCTCTCCCTTAATAACCTCACGACTCCAGCACGCACGGAAGTTCTTCCTCCCCCTCCTCCTCTCACCATAGAGGCCGAACTGGCATTGCTGAGGAAAGAAGTACTGGTTATGAAGTAGGCCAGAATCAACCTACAACGTCAAGGTCCAGTGGCCGGACGAGGACCCGGAGGCCTCAGCCGAGCGCGTGGACTAAAGATGGGGGAAAGGCTCCAGTCTTCTCCGGTCTCGGACAGGTCATGCAGGTGGACCACCGAGGCGACGCACTTGTTGTACCATCGAAAGTAGCGCGTTCGCGCAGGCGACATATACGTGGCGGGCAGTCTCAACGGACTGACCGCCCCAAGGATAGTGCCACGGCGTCCAGCGCTCGGACACCAGATGTTCGGGGTGACGCATAATACGCCTGGGAGCTGGAGAGGCAATATAACAAAGAGAAAGGCCTGGCAGACATCCTGTAGGTACGCCAAGATCACAACCGCCATGGCCGAGCGCACGAAGAGCAGGGGGTGGCCATGACCATAACCGATCGGAGGATCGGGGTGGTTATCGGCGCCATCGCCAATCGGTGGATAGGCATGGCGCCCAAGATGGCGCGCCCAACGCTCGGGGTGAAGGCTCGCGTGGGAACGTGGTGGCTGACCCAATTGATGTCTCGGCAGGGCTAGGCCGTAATGAGAACAACGGTCTTAGGCCCAGGGACATGTATGAGCTCCGAAACGACAGCGGCAGTATTGCGCCTGTTAACACGCGCACGGGCAAAACGAAGGTGTACCACGCCAAGCCCGAAGCTAGACAGCGCCGCCCTCTGGAAGAGGCAGCGAGGGACCATGACAAGCACAACAAAAGGCTATCCTCCGAGAGGAGCAATGTGCACGAGGATGGGCGGGCCAGATCGGTTGAACTAGGCCGCCGGACCGGTGAAGCGTCCCCACGGGGAATACCTAGCGGTCGACCTCAATCGATCAGGCCAAGCCGATTTAAGGCTGGAAAAGGCCAAACAGTCCCCATTTTCCCGGACCATTGCCGAAATAGCCCCACCGCGCGGATTCAAGATCCCCAAATTTGACAAGTACGAGCCGACGACGGATGCGATTACGCACGTCCAGCAGTACCGCTTGGTCTCCGAGCTCTATGGACACAACGACTCCCTCATGTGCCGAACGTTTTCCATGAGCCTAGGGATCACGACGCTCCTATGGTATAGCCAACTCGCTCTGGGGTCAATAAACGACTTTGACGAGCTCGAACGCGCGTTCACGTCTCGGTTTGTGACCATTAACACACAGCTGAAGACGCTCGACGTGCTTGTCAACATGAAGAGGGGAACGGATGAGACCCTGAAGGAGTACATCGCCCGATATTGGGAGGTGTACGGCCTCGTGGAAGGCTGTGACCAGAAGATCGCCTCCACTTCGTTCAAAAATGGGCTTGACGAACACTCCGACCTCTTCAAAGAGCTCATGGTACGGCCGCCAAAAAACATGGTGGAGCTGATGGAGACGGTGAATCACTTCCGAGAGCTTGAGGAGCTACTGTTCAATTGAGCGTGAAAAGGAAATGCCTGCAAGGGTGTCCCCCCTCAGGTCATAACGTAGTTTGGGGTAGAGGTTCACTCGGGTATTGACACTCTCCTTTTTGTGCTCTAGATTTTGCCTAGTACCGCCCTTTCGAGTTTTCGGTCTAGCGAGCTCTTTTGATTTTCATGCCTTATCTTTTGCCTAGGTCGCCCAATGTGGGTTTTCGGCCTAGCAGGCTTGCTCTTATTTTTGCTTGCGTCGGCCCGCCCTTGCGGTTTTCCACCCAACGAGCATCTCTCATGGGTAGTATCTTTTGAGTTGATCCAAGTTTACACGATTGGTAAATTCGTTCCCGTCGAGATCAATGAGCACCGTTGCTCCCCCGTTGAGAATGGTCTTGATGATGTAAGGCCCCGCCCATTTTGGCCTGAACTTTCCTCTTGGATCAAATATCGGTGCGCGGATCTCTTTCACAACCATGTCTCCCTCAATCAAGTCTCGTGACTTCACCTTCTTATTGAATGCCCTGTCGATCCTCTTCTGGTATCCTTGAATGTGGTACAAAGCGCGCAACCTTCTTTCGTCAAACAACATCAGCTCAGCAAACCTCTCGCTCAATCAATCAGCTTCGCTAATTTCACTTTCCATTATTACCCTAAGAGAGGGTACTTCGAGCTCAATCGGGAGTACCGCTTCCATACCGTATACCAATGAGTAGGGCGTTGCCCCTGTCGGAGTACGGATGGAGGTACGATAGCCCCAAAGTGCCAATGGTAATTTTTCATGCCAATCCCTTGAGGATTCGATGGTCTTCTCCAAGATATTCTTGATAGTCTTATTTGCGGCCTCAACAACTCCGTTGGTTTGCGGCCGATACACCGTGGACTTGTGTACCTGGATGTTGAAGTCTTCGAGTACTTCGGCAACTCTCCCTTTGAAATGTACCCCGTTGTCGGACACAAATGCTTGAGGGACCCCATATCGGTAGATGACATTTTGCTTGATGAAATGTGCCACCTACACTGCTGTTAGAGTGGCATAAGAGGCTGCTTCCACCCATTTTGTGACGTAATCAACTGCCACCAAGATGAATTTGTGGCCATTTAAGGCTGGCGGAGTGATTCTTCCGATCACATCTATGCCCCATACTGAGGAGGGCCATGGCGAAGACATCGGGTGCAACTCAGTTGGTGGTACATGCTTCAAATTGGCGTGAATTTGGCACTTATGGCACTTTCGTACATACTCAATGCAGTCCGTCTCCATGGTAGACCAAAAGTATCCTTGCCTTAATATCTTTTTTGCCAGCATGATTCCGCTCATATGAGGACCGCACACTCCTTCATGGATTTCTTCGATTACCCTTCCTGCTTCCTCACCGTGAATGCACAATTTATGCATACCACAGTATGACCTTTTATACAACCTTCCCCCATAGATAATGTATTGCGATGCCAGTCGTCGTAAAGTGGCACGGTCCTTTTTACTTGCTCCTTCTGGATATTCTCCTTTTTCGACCAAATTCCATATATCGTAGTACCATGGCAGGCCATCATCGGCCTCTTCAATGGGCATCACATGTTTATAAGCGGGCTGGTCCCTTTGCTCGATTATGACGGGTCGCAATCTTATTCCCTCTGGTAGCTCAACCATGGATGCTAAAGTAGCGAGAGCGTCGGCGAACCGATTTTTCATCCTTGGTACGTGCGTGAAGGTTACTTCCTCGAATTGCCGAATTATCTCCTCTAGATCCTTGTGGTATGGCTTCAGCTTCTCCTCTTTTACTTTCCAATCGCCATTGGCTTGTGATACTACCAGGTTCGAGTCTCCTATCACTTCCAACCTCTTGACCCCAATTTCCAAGGCAGCTTCCATCCCGACAATGCATGCTTCATATTCCGCCTGGTTGTTAGTGACTTCGAAGTTTAATTTGAAAGCGAGAGGGATGTGTGGCCCTTCCGGCGAAACCAACAGTACTCCAACTCCAAATCCCTTCTGATTCGCGGCCCCATCAAAGTATAGTTTCCACGCATCGTCATTTATCGTCACGACGCTCTCGTCGGGGAACTGGAACTCAGTGTTTTCTGGTCCTTCCACTGGGTGATCAGCCAGAAATTCTGCTACCGCTCTTCCCTTCACCGACTTCCTTGTGATGTACTTGAGTTCGAATTCGGCTAACAAGAGCAACCAACGTGCTAACTTACCGGTAAGTGTTGGCTTTTTGAACAAATATTTGAGAGGGTCCATTCGAGAAATCAACTTCACCGAATAGGCCAGCATGTAGTGTCTCAATTTCTTAGAGGCCCAAACGAGAGCCCAACATGTCTTTTCCAATGGCGTGTATCTTTCTTCGGCTTCGACCATCTTCTTGCTGAGATAATAAACCGCCTTTTCGACTCCGTCATCACTTTCTTGTGCCAACATACACCCCATTGCTGATTGAGTAACCGACAAATACATTATCAACGGCTTTCCAGGTACTGGCGGCATTAGCACCGGTGGGTTTTGGAGATACTTCTTGATAGCTTCAAAGGCCTTTTGGCACTTGTCATCCCACCTAAAGGACACCCCCTTCTTCAAAAGCCGAAACATCGGCTCACAAGTTGAGGTCAGCTTGGCGATGAATCTGCTAATGAATTGAATCTTTCCGAGAAAACTGCGCACTTCTTTCTCCGTCCGTGGCGGTTCCATTTCAAGTATGGCTTTGATTTTGGTGGGGTCGACCTCAATCCCTCTGGTGGTGATCATAAATCCCAACATTTTCCCGGCAGTGACCCCAAATGTACACTTCTGCGGATTGAGACGCATGCAGTATTTGCGAATCCTTTCGAAGAACTTACGAAGTGCCGGTAGGTGCCCCTCTCGCTCCTTGGCTTTTACGATCATGTCATCCACATACACTTCGACTTCTTTGTGCATCATGTCATGTAGCAAAGTAGTTGCAGCCCTTTGATATGTTGATCCCGCATTTTTCAGACCAAACGGCATTACTCGGTAGCAAAAGGTCCCCCATTCGGTCGTAAAAGTTGTCTTCTCCCGATCTTCTAGCGCCATCAAGATCTGATTGTATCCTGAAAATCCGTCCATGAAAGACAACAATGCGTGCCCCGCTGTATTGTCTATGAGTACATCTATGTGTGGCAATGGAAAATCATCCTTCGGACTTGCTTTGTTCAAATCCCTGAAGTCAACGCAGACCCTGGTTTTTCCGTCCTTCTTGGGAACTGGCACAATATTGGCAACCCATTGAGGGTACTCCGTTACCATTAGAAATCCGGCGTTGAACTGTTTAGTGACTTCCTCTTTAATCTTTTATACCCAATCAGGCCTTATTTTTCTTACCTTTTGCTTGACTGGCTTAGCATTGGGATACAGGGGGATCTGATGCTGCACGATGTCGGGATCGATTCTGGGCATATTCGCATGAGGGGGGACGTGCCGATGGAGGACGTTCCTCTTGAGGGAGCGGGTGTTCAGGAGGAGGAGAGAGAGGAGATACCAGGAGGGAGTGGGCTCGTGCCTATTCTCAGAGAGAGGTGGGGCGGTGCTGTGGTGGGTGAACCCGAGCCTTCGAGGAGGTCAGGGCATGCCGTCGCGAAGTTATGGCAGGTTTTTGTGCAGACACCTGAGAGGGAGAGAGGGTACGTAGACATCCCTCGACTAGCTGCCGATCTTGTGCTTCCTACTGCCCTGGTATGCAAAGTTTCATTATTCCATTAGTCTCCATGATTTTGAGATCTTTTTGCTGAAACTGTTGTTTCTTATTGCAGTTTTCCCAGGATACCGCGCGCTTTTACTACGAGCAGACTCATAGTCTGCGGATCCTAGTTCGCCAGTTGGTGGCTGGAGCAGACGTGGTGCTCCGACGACCAGGTGACCCTGCCCCTCCAGTCGCTCCTAGTCCTCCTCTTTCCAGGAGCATTCCGGTATTTCTCTTTGCTTCTGTATTCCATTTAGATATCTTGTTTTATTTCTAAATGCTGAAATGTTCTTTGACTTGACCTTGCTTGCAGGCACCCAGGAAGCGCTTGAGGGGTGGTGTTGCAGGCCCTGGATCGACGACCATCCGTCTATTCCGCTCAAAAGAGGCAGGTTATGTTGTGATGGGAGGGACCGTGAAGGAGGATGTAGACGGAAGATCAGTCCGCCAGAGAGCCGGTGAGCCGTCGACTACAGTTGTGCTGGGTATAGAGACTGTTGCTGATGAGCCTCTTCCGCAGGAGCCTGTCCCAGAGGATGCACCAGAGAGCGAGGGTGACGGGGAGGATAGCCAGGAGTTAGGTGACCCGTAGTTAGCACTTGGTGGTTTCGAGGGACTGAGTCCAGCTTTTGCTTTTTAGATTTATTCATTTGTCTTTTACCATTCTGGGCTTGCGTGCCTGTTTTGTTTTTTTTGGGCGCATGTTTGCCCTTCGCACTTCTGATATGAGCTTTGTGGATTATGACTTAATATTCGACTTGCATTGACTTTATGGATGCCATGTCTTAGTATATGAGATTTGCACTTTTCACGATATTCATGTGTTTCATTATTGAAAACATAATAAAACACCAGTTGTAAAGCTCACAAATACGAAGAGAAAGATTCTTTATTAGTTGCAATGAACAAAGCAATGTACAAGATATTTGCAATACAAAATGACACAATTAACGACACAAGTGTTCGTGAATTTATTCGAAACACTTTTAATGAACAAATATTGACATGAGTGACTCAAATGTACATGGATATGATGACAAATGTTATTGACACTTTCACCTGACTCAAAAATATATATACAGCATATCTGAACTGATTAAATGACGCAAATGACCCTAGGATGGAATTTGGTGTCCATAGGGCTTGTTTGAAAAGACGGTCCTCCATTGCCGCACATTTTCTCCAAGAACGATCATCCCACTGCCCTCACGAAGTCACATTCATCCAAACCAACCATTTAAACTTGATAAAATCAGCTTGCAACCTTTAACCTTGATTCGGAGATGTCAAACCAAACTTGTTTTGCGGAAAAATTGGTCTAAACTTCTCGTTTTTTGAGTCTTCCACGAATGGATTGTTGGGCCCGGAGTGCCCCCATGGATTTGGTTGCACAATGCCACTCCCTGCGACCGCTCTAAAAACAGACTTGCGGGTGCGATGTCGAATGCCATAAAAGACTTAATTGAAGCCCTTCCTAACACCAATTGGTTTTAGGAGAGATGGTGAAAAAGCGGTCCGACAAGTGGTATCAGAGCAAGGAGGTCATGGGTTCGAGTCGCGGGAGCGTCATCGCGAGGGAGGGATTGTTGGGCCCGGAGTGCCCCCATGGATTTGGTTGCACAATGCCACTCCCTGCGACCGCTCTAAAAACAGACTTGCGGGTGCAATGTCGAATGCCATAAAAGACTTAATTGAAGCCCTTCCTAACACCAATTGGTTTTAGGAGAGATGGTGAAAAAGCGGTCCGACATGGATCTTTCCCGCAAGTCATAAATGTCCGTTGGAATCAATGAAACTTGCCAAAAATGCATAGAAGTGGGATTGGAGGTCAAAACATGGTTGCTGCTATCTGGTTTCCAGGTGCCTGTATCAGGCTAATCTAGGCGCCTGGATTTAATGCAGGCGCCTGGAATCATCAAATCCAGGCGCCTGGATTGAGTCTGGGCGCCTGGAAGAGGTGAATCTAGGCGCCTGGACTTGCTTCCTGGCAGAATTTTGTTCTTCCCAAGGCATTTTCTTGCCCATTGCATGGCGTTCTTCTGCCCTAATCTGCACAAAAACTGTTCAAATATCCTTCCCAAGCCGCCCCCACATCTTTCCAAAGGGGTTTCCTTCATTTTCCAACAAATGCCTTCCTTTTTCAAGACTTTCTCATGATTTCCCATGCAAATTTCTTGAAAATCAACTTTGAATTCATTGAAACTTGAATTTTCTTCACCCATTCTTGCATGTAGGATTGTCATTTTTCAACACACTCCCACTATAAATACTATGCCTTGCCAAGTATTTCCTCCACATCAACTTCAACATTCCACTCTCTATACTTTCATTTTCCATCTCCCTCTCCTTCAACTCCACATTATGGCCATGCCTGCGTCCGCCGTGCTTCAACCTTGGATTGCGAGCTTCGAAAACATTGATTGGTTCAATTTTCGAGGTCACCGTCTCAACTCCTTACATCATATCCACTCAATTCCCATCCATCCCGAGCTTTTGATGCCGCCTCTCAGTTTTGGGATCCAGAGTTTCACGTGTTCCGTTTCGGTCTTCAAGAGCTTTGTCCTACTGTGGAGGAATTTCATGCATATCTTGAAACTCGTCCCGATACCGAGCCAGTGGTCCCTCCAATCGGCATTAACTTGGTTAGGATCCTTCGAGACAAGTTTGGTGTGAGTGATGGCCTTGCAAAGCACTTGATTCGCGGAGGCTCGCTCGACATTCTTCGCCTCTTTGCGGATTTTAGTCCACGCGGTAATCCATTGGACTATGCTTTTCAGAACCGCCGCATGTTTGCTCTCTGCATGTGCCTCCTTGCCACCTATTTGTTGGTTTCGAATAACGGCAATCCCAGTCCCTCAATTGTTTCAGTTGCTGCGCAAATTGAGCAACGAAGAGATGTTGTTCCCATGGTTTTGGCAGAGACTTTAATGGGCTTGGATGCAGTGAGGTCGGGAAGAACCGATGTGTTTGCCGGGAGCCCCCTTTTGCTTCAGGTTTGGATTTTGGTTTTGGTATTTGGGATTTGGTTTTCGGGTTTTGGTTTGGGTATTTTGAATTAGCTTTGGCTTTTTTTTTTTTTTTGGCAGATGTGGCTGTGTGACAAAATGAAGTTGATTGCGGATCCGGCAAATGACTGGGTTTATCAGGCTAGGGATTGGAGAAGTAGGTGTTTTGTGGAGATTCATTACAATGTGGAGGACTGGTTGGATTTCTTTATGGCGGTGGAGGAAGAACACATCATTTGGAGGTGCCACTAGCTATCTCTTCCTGACATGACGGCCAGTCACATGAGACACTCATGGGTGGTTTTGGCCGGGCTGACGGGCTTCACTTTCTACTTTCCTCAACGCATTCTCCGCCAGTTTGGAAGTCGCCAGGAAGCGGAGTTTTCATATCCTGCTGATTTCCATCTCCCCGAGTTCAAACATTCGGTAGTTGAGGCTTATCGTCGTGATTGGGGAGGCAGGGTGACTTGGGTTCGAGACCAGTATCCGAGCATTCACCTGCGAGGTAGGTACCGCCAGTGGCTTAGGAGGGAATTGGAGGCAAGATTTGGCAACAACGTGGACTAACTCTCTCAACTTAGCTAGGCTGTTTCCCAAAATAAATGGTGTACCCATGTAGTTGTTTCCTTCTTTTAAGTGTTGCTTGTTGCTTTTTAGGCTTTTATGCTCAGCTTATGTAATCGAAGAAATGATTTGAATAAAATTGAACTATGAAGGGTTCCCCCCTCTTGGTTCATTTGATCCCATATGCTATCTCCTTCGGATATCGTTAGAATGCGGGCCAATTCAGCGGATTTAGACCGAACCCCAGGATGAGGTTGCCTACGTATCCTTTTGCAAGGAATCAGGTCATAACGTAGTTCAAGGAAGGGTTCACTCGGGTATTAACGCTCTCATTTTTGTGCTCTAAATTTTGCCTGGCACCACCTTTTTAGGTTTTCGGTCTAGCGAGCTCTTTTGAATTTTTCCTTAAATTTTGCCTAGGCCGCCCAGTGTGGGTTTTCAGCCTAGCAGGCTTGCTCTGAATTTTAATTGGGTCGGCCCGCCCTTGCGGTTTTTCGCCCAACGAGCATCTCTCAGGGGTAATATCGCTTGAGTTGGTCCAAGTTGACAAGATTGTTGAACTCATTTCCATCCAAATCAATGATCACCGCTGCCCCACCATCGAGTATGGCCTTGATGATGTATGGTCCTGCCCATTTCGGCCTGAATTTCCCCCGTGGATCAAATATTGGTGCCCGGATCTCTTTCACAACCATATCTCCTTGAATCAAATCCCTGGATTTCACCTTCTTATTGAACGCGCGAGCAATTCTCCTCTGATACCCCTGAATGTGATACAATGCTCGCAGTCGCCTTTCATCAAACAACATTAGCTCTGCGAACCTATCGCTCAACCAGTCAGCTTCATCAATCTCACTTTCTATCATCACTCTCAAAGATGGCACTTCAAGCTCAATGGGAAGTACCGCTTCCATACCATAGACCAATGAATAGGGCGTTGCCCCTGTCGGAGTACGGATGGAAGTACGGTATCCCCATAATGCTAATGGTAGTTTTCATGCCAATCTCTAGATGATTCGATGGTTTTCTCCAAAATGTTCTTGATTGACTTATTTGCTGCTTCTACAGCTCCATTAGTTTGTGGTCTGTACACCGTTGACTTGTGCACCTGAACATTGAATTCTTCAAGTACCTCTGCTGCCCTTCCTTTGAAATGCACCCCATTGTCGGATACAAACGCATGCGGGACCCCATATCGATAAATAATGTTTTGCTTAATGAAATGAGCCACTTGCACTGCGGTTAATGTAGCATAAGAAGCTGCCTCCACCCATTTCGTGAAATAATCAATCGCCACCAAGATAAACTTGTGACCATTTGATGCCGGCGGCGTGATTTTTCCAATCACATCTATGCCCCACACTGAGAAAGGCCAAGGCGTTGCCATCGTATGAAGCTCAGTTGGCGGAACATGCATGAGATTAGCATGGACTTGACACTTATGACATCTCCGCACATACTGGATGCAATCTGTTTCCATGTTCAACCAGAAATACCCTTGCCTCAGAATTTTCTTTGTTAGCATCACTCCGCTCATATGGGGACCACAAATTCCCTCGTGAATTTCTTCCATTACTCTTTTCATGTCGTCACCATGAATGCATAACTTGTGCATACCACAGTATGACCTTTTGTACAACCTTCCACCACAGATGATATATTGCGACGCCAATCTTTGTAATGCTATTCGATCTTTCTTGTTTGCTCCTTCCGGGTATTCTCCTTTCTCAACCAAATTCCAAATATCGTGATACCAAGGCAGACCATCATCGAATTCTCCAATGTTCATCACATATTCTTTGTTCAATCATGATCGGCCTCATCCTTACTCCTATAGGCAACTCCACCATGGATGCCAAAGTAGCGAGTGCATCGGCAAACTGGTTCTTCATTTTTGGGATGTGAGTGAAGGTGACTTCCTCAAATTGATGAATCAGGTTGTCGAGATCCTTATAATACAGCTGCAATTTTTCCTCTCGCACTTTCCAATCACCATTGGCTTGACAAACCACCAAATTCGAATCCCCCACCACTTCCAACTTCTTTACCCCGATTTCAAGGGCAGCTTCCATTCCCACAATGCATGCCTCATATTCCGCCTGATTATTGGTAACTTCGAAGTTTAACCTGAAGGAGAGGGGAATATGCAGCCCTTCTGGTGAAACCAATAGTATACCGATTCCGAACCCTCTTTGATTGGCGGCCCCATCAAAGTACAGCTTCCAAATATCCTCCGTTACCGTCATAACATGCTCGTCGGGAAACCGAAATTCCGTATCTTCAGACCCCTCGATCGGATGATCTGCCAGAAATTCTACCACAACCCTTCCTTTCACTGATTTTCGCGTAACATATTTGAGCTCAAATTCGGCCAATAAGAGTAACCATCGTGCCAGCTTCCCGGTGAGTGCCGGTTTCTCGAATAGATATTTGAGAGGGTCCATCCGAGAAATCAACAACACCGAATAAGCCAACATGTAGTGTCTTAACTTTTTGGAGGCCCAAACAAGAGCCCAGCACGCCTTTTCCACTCCGGCTTCTCCTTCCTGTGCCAACATACATCCCATTGCTGATTGCGTCACAGATAGATATAGAATCAGCGGCCTTCTAGGTATTGGTGGCATTAATACCGGGGGATTTTGGAGATACTTTCGAATTGATTTGAATGCTTTCTGACACTTGTCATCCCATTTGAATGGTACTCCCTTCTTGAGAAGATGAAACATCGACTCGCAAGTTGAAGTTAACTTGGCGATGAATCTACTGATGAATTAGACTTTTCCTAGGAAACTCCGGACTTCTTTCTCCGTCTTTGGCGGCTCCATTTCAAATATTGCTTTGATTTTTGACGGATCAACCTCGATTCCCCTGGTGGTGATCATGAACCCTAACATTTTCCCAGCCGTGACCCCAAATGTGCACTTTTGCGGATTGAGGCGCATCCGGTACTTCCGTATTCTTTCAAAGAATTTGTGCAACGCAGGAAGATGCCCTTCTCGCTCCTTAGCCTTCACGATCATGTCATCAACATACATCTCAACTTCCTTATGCATCATGTCGTGTAACAGCGTTGTTGCAGCTCGCTAGTAAGTTGACCCGGCATTTTTCAATCCGAACGGCATGACCCGATAACAGAACGTCCCCCATTCAGTGGTGAAGGTTGTCTTCTCTCGATCCTCTGGTGCCATTAAAATCTGATTATATCCCGAGAAACCGTCCATGAATGATAATAGCGCATGACCCGCTGTGTTATCCACCAATACATCAATGTGAGGCAAGGAAAAGTCGTCTTTTGGACTGGCTTTGTTCAGATCTCTGAAATCTACGCATACCCTGATTCGGCCATCCTTTTTGGGCACTGGAACAATGTTAGCAACCCATTGCGGGTACTCTGTTACCATTAGAAAACTGGCGTTGAATTGCTTGGTAACTTCTTCTTTAACTTTCTCTACCCAATCCGGCCTAATTTTTCTTAATTTCTGTTTTACTGGTTTTGCGTCGGGATACAAGGGGATTCGGTGTTGCACGATTTCAGGATCAATTCCGGGCATATCAGCGTGGGACCAAGCGAAAACATCTTCAAATTCTTTGAGTAAATCAGTGAGCATCTTCTGTTCCTCTGAAGATAGCCTGAAACCAATTTGAACCATGCGAGGATTTTCCTCATCTCTCAATTTTATTGAAATAACTTCTTCTTTTATTGGCTGAGCATGCCTTTCATTTTCTCTTTCGATTAGGGACTTAAGTTCTTTGGGTATTTCTCCCTCGAACTAGGTCTCATCATCGTCGGGATCAACACAATTTATTTCGGGAACAACAAAGTAAGCGAAATCGTAATCCATTTCATTCATGAAACCCTTAGGGGTGCAGTACATAGCAGCGGACTCGAACTCAAAAGAAAAGTGATGACGTGGAGTGGCATGTGGCTCGATCTCCGACTCAAAGCTAAGTACAGACTCAGACTTGAAATTAGACTCAGACTCAGTGAAAGTGTCCGTGAATTTTACAACAGGTGTGAAAGTGCAATTCTTATATCCCCCTACGGCATCCACAATCAGCAAGCTGGGGTCTACAAGGGCCTCCTGCCCGAGCATCATCACTGCTGCTTCCTCTTTATCCTTACCTGTCAGACTGACCTCGTCCAACATTGACATCAAGATCCCACCATCCAGAGCCTCCATCCAATCTGCTTTGAGGTCTTCCACCAATTTCTCTACTTTTTGTGTTCATCTTCGCTGTCCCAAGCATAATTAGCGAAGATCTCAAATCTGGGGTATTCCTCTCCATTTATTTCATCTACAAACGGCTCCGGCTGGCTGTGATAAGGTACGTTTGATCCTTCCTTGACAAAACGGATCTGACAGTTTGCACTGCTACTTGCCCCATTGGTTTTCCCTTTTTGCATTTCCTTCAGCGTAGGTTCATATCCTAATCCAAAACGGCCTCTCTGAGAAGGGAATTCCGGAAACTGAGCCACCCTTTGGTGAGTTCGGCCTAAACCGATTCCTGGCAAATAAGACATCCTTCTCATCATCTCGAGAACGGTGGTACTGATTGAAAAATCATCATCAATGCGGAGCGTGCACACACCGCCAGAAGTATCAAAGGCAAAACCTCCAAGTTGGATGTCATTCTCATCATGAATAATTTCCAATAAAGGAGCATTGTCTTCAGCATGGGGACGAATGCCCGAGTCTCCGTAGATGGTAACCGTTCCTTTTTCTAATCCGAGCAAGACCTTCTGGTGCAGAGTCGATGGTACTGCCATTATGTCGGGTCGGTGCATCCAAGGGCGTCCCAACAGCAACTTAAAAGAAGCTGGAATTTCAATAACATGGAACTCCACCATTGATTTAAACCCTTCAGCGGCAATCTCCATTTTGACAGTCCCAAGCACACTGCGACGGGTGTTATCATAAGCTCGAACGGTGAGATTAGATGGTGTGAAGTCTTTTGATTTAAGTCCCAGACACTAAGCTGTTCGGAGAGGACATACATTGAGTGCAGACCCGTTATCCACCAACACAACCGGAATCCATTTCCTCATGCACTTCATGGTGACATGCAAAGGTTTGTTGTGGTCGGTTCCTTCAAGTGGTAAATCAGCCTCAGTAAAGGTTACAGTGTGCTTGGTGGGTTTGGTTGTAATAGCAGCCATCATGGCTTCAGGGGTAGTGTCAGGAGCAATCTTCATGCAAGAAAGTGCTTGAGCAAGCTTCTAGCGATGCTCGCTGGAGCTCATAAGTAGCCCCCAAATGGTTAAGGCGGCTGGGGTTTTCTCAAGTTGTTTTTGGATGGGGTTTTCTTTGGCTGTTGGTGGAGATTTTGAACGAGGCACACGACTGTTGGTTGCAGAGGTGGTGTGGGATTGGTTGGTTGGTGGGTTAAAAAGGTTTTGAAAGTCAGTGGGGTTGACAATTGGGTCATTGGGATTGTTTGGGGCTGAGTTATTTTGTGGAGTTGGGTTATTTTGTGGAGCTGGGCTAATTGGAGGCTGGTGAGTGATGTTAGGAGGTGGGTTAGAGGTATTTCCGGTGTACATCTGTGGAGGCTGATAGAACCGACCACTTCGAAGGAGGTGGAGAACTGAATCAAGATCATCCCCCCACAAGTCAGTGTAATCCGTGTAAACATCTACAAGATCCCCCTCCGCCTTTCTCTTTCCTTTCCCAATGCTGGCTTCCTCCAAACCCTTGGTAATTCCTTCCACCGTCAGTTCACTCCACACATCTCCATTTTCCATTGTTGCTTCATTAACGGCCCAGACCTCGTTATTTCCAACCCACAATGGTGACAGATCTATGGCTTCATTTGGATTGGCCCACACATTAGCCACAACGTTCTCCTCTATTTGTTGTTCCCAAATGTTGGGTAAACCACCGTTCAACACCATGATGTTACAATTTTCTGGGATTTGTACTTGAGGTGCTAGGAGATTCTCATCAACTATGTAATCATATGGTGTGAACTCTATCCCTTCCGTCATTCGATTTATGGCATGATCACTCATCATGGAGAAATCAGGACGACCTTTCCACTGCAATGGCATCGGAACTAAATATGTTTCATCAAAGAACATGGGGAGCGTGGACCCATCCAATGGATCATTGGGGTCCATGAGCTGCCATTCAGTTGGTGTGGGATCCCATTCATCTCCCTGTGCATCAATGGGTGCTATAACCTCTTCTTGCCAATTCTGTCCTTGTCCTTCTTCCACTGGCTGTTGGTTTTGTATCATGGGTAGCGGTTCTCCGAATAGATTAAGAAGTGCGTACCCATCAAGTGGTTCTGCGAACATCGGATCCCAAAATTGATCATTCATGGCAACGTGTGGGGGTCCTTCATTAAGCTGTTCATCAATCGGCCACACTTATTCATCTGCCATGCCATTTGCTACCATCATCTCATGCTCTCGCGCCTCCATTGTCATCACGACATCTGCCCACTTTTGCCACATAGTGGGGTCCAAATGTGCTTCTAGAAAGCATATCTTGCGTTCAATTGGTATGGGTACAATGGGCTTGGGATCTGTTTCGGGTATGATGTACTGACTTGGGTCAAATGGAGTGGGGTTTAGGTCTTTTTGAGTGAAGCTGAGGGTAATCTTGCCTATATCAACATTTCTTTTGTGGGTTGGTAAGGGATTGGTGACAACATTAGGTTTTTCGGTTGGATCTCGGATTTGTTTATTGTCAATAAGATCTTGAATCTCATGACGCAACCGTTGGCATCTTTCGGTGGGGTGGCCAGGTGTTTGGTGAAAAATGCAGAAGGTAGAACAAGTTGCTCGAAGACAACATGAAGAGGTAGAGGAAGAGGGGTGAAAACACGTCGTCCTCTTTGGTTTTGAGGTGGTTGAGTTGATTGAGCTGGTTGGGACAAGATAGCATTTATGGGCTCGACTTTATGGGATTGGTGATTCATGGAACTGGACAAGGTGCCGGTTGTGTAACTGGGGTTTGCATATAGAGATGAGGTGTTCCTGATGTAATTGCGTTTGGGCTTGGGGATGGGTTCTCCTTTCTTCAACACCCCACTCTGCATAGCTTCTTCAATTGATAGACCCATCTCAAAATAAGTTTCAAAATTATGCGCCTGAGCCATCACCATGTACTGAGCCAAATCAGGTTGAAGATTTTTGGTTATGATGCGCATCTGGTCCTTGTCACTAGGACGATCAGTCATTTGCGCAGCCTTCGCTCTCCATCTTTTCACAAATTCCGCGAAGGATTCTTTCTCTTTCATCTTAATACTCTCAAGCTCTCGGGTAGTGAATTTGAGATGCACATTGTATTCATATTGCTTAATGAAAGCAACCACCATCTCTTCCCAAGTCTGTCTCTTTGAGATGTCAAGAGACAAGAGCCATTGAGTGCGGGCCCTGTGAGGGTTTCATGAAACATTTGCGCCATGGCAGGCTTATCAACATCTTGCAATGAGAGAGAGCTAACATATGCCTGAATATGTCCCCTCGGATCTCCGGTTCCGTCAAATTTCTCAAAGTCCACATGTTTGAACTTTTTGGGGAGCTTAGCACCTGGGAAGATGCAGAGTTTGTCCATGTCAAAACCGGTAATGGCTCGCTTCTCACTTTTGGCGACAGACTCTTCAAGCTTAAGTATCTTAGCTAGCATTTCAGCCAATTGAGGGTTCTCAGGGGGAAGAGGCTGTTCCGGATGCTCATCATTAGGAACCTCATGATTCCGGGCTCCACCGTCGGGTATTTGCTGTTGGGGTGGAGGGAGCCGGCTCTGAATGTTTACCATGATTGCCATGAGTTGGGCAATCCGAGTGTCATTCCGGACCCTCTCATCTTGCATTTCCTTCCTTAGCCGTTCGAACTCATTTGGGGGATCTTGTTCTTGTTCAACCGACATACTTGTTTCAGACTTTGGCGATAAAGATCGAGACAATCTCTGTCCGGGAGGTCGAGTCCAAACAGGTAAGGTCTTCTTCTTCTTTGCAGGCCCAATGGTTTTAAAACTGAACATAAGCAAAAGCGGGACTCAGTTTGCGGCCTTCGAACACCAAATACAAACAAAAGGGTGCCTAGATATGCGTGTCGCTCCCCGCCCGAAGTTAGTCCTACTTTCTAGGCCTAGGAATTAAGCTACCGGTTTCGGATCTCACTTGGAATCGTTCGCACAGCAGATTGTATCAACACCACGGGTAAGTCATTACTCGGTAGGTACGGTGTTTCAACCTAAAGCCTAAATGTTGACGCCATAGCACTTTTCTTGACCATCCGAGACAAAGCAATGAGATGTCGCCATCCAGATACAAGCGGTTCCAAGGCTAGTCCGAAACACGGGTGGCCGTTCGGGCACGGCCAACACCGGAGGTATCTCAAACTCCATGGATTTAAAGTCTCCTAGACTTGCATGTATAACCTAGGGTTAGTCTACCGGATCCAAAACTCACTTAAAATCATTGCACAGAAGATTTTCCAACACCCCGGGTAAACCATTACTTGGTAGGTACGGCGTTTCAACCTAAAGCCTAAATGTTGACGCCGTAGCACTTTTCTTGGTCATCCGAGACAAAGCAATTTGGATGCTGCAATCCAGATACAAATGATCTCAAGGCTAGTTCGAATCACGGCGGCCGTTCGGGCACGACCAACACCGGAGGTATCTCAAACTCCATGGATTTAAAGTCTCCTAGACTTGCATGTATAACCTAGGGTTAGTCTACCGGATCCAAAACTCACTTAAAATCATTGCACAGAAGATTTTCCAACACCCCGGGTAAACCATTACTCGGTAGGTACGGCGTTTCAACCTAAAGCCTAAATGTTGACGCCGTAGCACTTTTCTTGGTCATCCGAGACAAAGCAATTTGGATGCTGCAATCCAGATACAAATGATCTCAAGGCTAGTTCGAATCACGGCGGCCGTTCGGGCACGACCAACACCGGAGGTATCTCAAACTCCATGGATTTTAAGTCTCCTAGACTAACATTGACAACTTTAGAAGGTTGCCCCAATCCTCAAGTTTTCTTTTAAGTAACAGGCCCTTGACATTGGACGAGCGGATTTGGGAAAGCATGATTTATACAAATTTGGGCAATAATCTAAATTCGGATATTTAAGAGTGATTGTCCCTTCTCGGGCTAATTGCCCTTAAACCCGTTTAGATCATTGTTAAGAATCTGATCATTCAAATTTTCCCACGTCCGGTCGTCCTAAAGACTCACTCGTAAGAACAACGCGCATTTGGAATGCACGTCTCATCACACTACAAGAAAAAACGCATTTGGCAACAAAAAATGTAGTTGCCAAATGGTCCTTTTTGGTTGCCAAAACTTCTCGGCGACTAAACTTTTGGTCGCCCCGTTTAGTCGGGGACACCTCGTCTGGGAAAGTATTAGGCGACTAAACTTTTTTTAGTCGCGGACGATCACTGTCACCGACAAAACCGGTAGTCGCTGAAAGTGAACTTGGGCAACCAAATATTTAGTCGCGGACGATCACGATCACCGACAAAACCAGTCGTCGCTGAAAGTGAACTCAGGCAACCAAATATTTAGTCGCGGACGATCACGATCACCGACAAAACCAGTTGTCGCTGAAAGTGAACTCAGGCAACCAAATATTTAGTCGCGGACGATCACGATCACCGACAAAACTAGTTGGCAACCAAATATTTAGTCGCCACTGGGGTATCGCTTTCAGCAACTAAATTATTAGGTGGCAGAAACAATTATACACCGACTAAATGACGTGGTCGGCTCAGCATGAAAATTTCAGCGATCAAATGTTTTGTTGCGGACTCCGTAGTGTAGGACCATATTCTATTTATAATTCATGATCAAAAAACCTTTCAACAATAAATAAATACAACCAAAACCCATAACAAATAAAATGTAATGTTCTGACTTAGATCATCCAAAAAAGCCCAATATTTGATAGATATACATAATCCAACAAAATGATGCTAGTCCTTCAACCATTATATTACATATTCATGTCCATCAAAAACAAAAACCATCAGTCAACCGTCCTCCATGGTAAACAAAAACCATCCATCAAAAACAAAAGTAATTTACCATGTTGCCCCATATACAAAAGTTGTCCATCAAAGTCTCTCTTTCAACTTGCTCCATATACAAAAACCATCCCTTAGAGTCGATCACGTATCTGTAGATAAAAAAGTGGGAAACAATAAAGACAGGCTTTCATAATGGACTTGAGAAAATAACACACATTAAGAGCCCCAAATATCCTATGACTGAACCTGCATTATCAAATCCATTTTTCCCCCATTAAAGAAGCTTTCTACATTCACACACAAAAGGGCACAAGTGATGCAACACAAGCTAAGAGGTAAAATTTTGAAGTAGCTCGGGCCCTATGTAGTAATGTAAACGCAGAAAGAGTGTTGACAAACATTTGTTCTTGCTTTATAGTGATTAGCTTGGCCGATTCCTCCGTGGAGTACCTGATTTTGGGGAATCGCTTTATGATGGAACCAAATTAGGTTCCATTTATAGCTAAACACTTGATTGCACTGCCCAGAAACAGAAATGCAATAACAGGTGCTGTTAACAGAAGCAGCAAACAGACCAAAAAAATCCCACAAAGTCATGCCTTAAAGCCCAAGTTTGAGTGGCATAGCTTTCATAATTGAGTACATCTGGGTTTAGGTTGCACACAATCAGTTGCATAGCTTTCATAATTCCCCTCAATTCTGTACTTAAAACCTCTCTCACATGTTGATGTTGTAGAGTAGTTATGGGTGCTTTTAGGAGGGTCAAACTCATGTTTTTAGTTAACTCTTGTTATTCCCGCGTAGAATCCGACAGCACCGACAGACTTTGGTAAAATGGCCATAACTCCTAGCTCGAGACTCAAAATCGTGCACCGTTTTTTTTCTTAGAAACTAGACACATAGAGCTTTTCAACGATACATCCCATGCGCCCTGGTTATGTCCGAGTGATAACAGATTTGGCTTTAAAGATGACCCAAAAATCTATTCCTGCAGCAGTTTCACTGTTAAGAATAGTTATAACCGCGTGTCCTAGTAAGGTTAATCGAACTCCATTTTTGATGCATGACCTATCAATTCAAAGAGGAAGAAGGTTACTTTCCAATGGTTTAAGTTTCATTATTAAATTCACGAGTTTGAGTAGCAAACAACCCAAAGAATTGTGGGTACTGCTAAATAGTTAAAATGGACTTTGGATGGACTCATCTATGCCATCATTGGCCAACAATCAGTACCACAAACTAAGCATCCATAAATCAAGCCCAGATTTCAGTGGCACAAATAATGAAATAGGACAGTACCAACAAAAAAAGGGGTCATCATATCATCATTGCCCTCAGATTTTTCAACTTTCTAGACATGTGAAATTGGGCTCAGACAAGTGTAGCAGCACACATAATTCATCCATAATTCATGTAATCCAAATACTAAACTGCATGTGACTGTCCAAGTGCAGCACACACACACACATGCACTGCCCAGATTAGCAAGACAAACTACTCATAAATCCAGAAACTCAGAATTCTACTTAAAAAAAAAAAAGGCAGACTAGTTCATTGAACAACCTGTTTTCAGAGAAGTGAAATGGCTGCATCCATCATATCAATATAATCATATTTGGATTGTGCGCCCTTGTATCAGTGTTAAAGCTTTTTTTTCTTACACTACAAGCACTAATGTCAAAAGTATAGCAAACAACTAAACACACTTCCGAAAAAACTCATTCTTTTTTGTCTTGATTTGGCTGAGGCCTTATTTCATTTCTACTCAATAGTTAGCCTTAGTGGGAAAAAAGAATAGCCAGAATACTTACCAAGGAGTTCCATGAATGTTCATGAATTTTGACAAAAGGCTCTCAAGCCTATCAAGCTGCTTCTGTTGAGCTTCACGTCCTACTCGCTCTTCTTCCCGCTCTCTCTCATGCTGCTTTTGCTGCTCGTCACGCTCTTTCAGCAGCTTCTCTCGCTCTAGCTGATATTCCTCTCGCTCCCGTTGTTGTTGCTCACGGAGTAAATCCATTTCAGATCTGATACTTAGTAGCTCTGAATGTGCTCGTGACTCAAGTTGTGATTTGAAAGATAAGGAAGTGCGTGTTGGACCAACCCCAAGTCCTTTAATGTAACTACGATTCTTTCCTTGTTTTAGCACCTTCGTTGAAAGCTCCTCAGCTGTAATTTCAATTCCAGACTGCTTTGCCTCATCACGCACTTTTTCCATCTCCGCCTATCAGTGGCAAAGAAAGAAAAAGAATCACAAATTCTTACTTTTTTTAATCAGCAAAGTAGATATTTTAGATAGACAAGGTTATAAAAAGAGCAACCACCAAAAACAGTTCGAAGACATACATGTTGCACTTCACAACTAGGTTTGATCCACTGCTTGTTCTTCCGCATATGTGATTTTTTGAAGAAGGCACAGAAATCGAAAGGTTTATTTCCATTTTCTTTAGCCTGTCAAAGTCATGCCGATAAAGTGACCAACTAATGTTACCAACAATAACAATAATTTCTAATGATATTTGTTTTTCTAAGCCTCTCACCTCAATGGATATCGCAGCAGGAAAAGATCGGGACCCCATAGTGTGATTATGTGGGAGTTTTTTCCTGTTTTTTCTCCCAGCTCTCCAACGCTTCTACAAATATATTTATGTGGTTATATATAAATGCCACATAAGAGTTTAAAACTTCATAGGTAGTAATTTACCTTCATTTTTTAATCTTTGAATACATGATCGATTAAGTACTTCCATCCAGCCATCGACACCCCTGGATATGGATGAATATACGCGTCCAAACCTTCCTTCCTAAGTAGGGCACCTCCTCCTAATTTGAACCCCAAGATCCGTTGCTGCCATGGTGGCATTAACCCCACAGAATGCATTCATCTCCTCTGGGACTGTAACGACGAGCTTTTCTCCTTCATTGTGTGCTAAGAGTTTATCTAAACTTTTGCCAAGAGTAGGTCCCCATTTACGTGTTGAGGATGATGGACCTGCACCAGTCACTTGTGGAGATAGTTCAACACTTTGTGGGGATGGTGTATCACTTTGCGGGGGAGATGGTGTATCACTTTGGGGGGCAGATGTTGTAGGTGGAGGGTACGGTTGATTAGTGGTTGGTTCTGGCTGCGTTTGATCACTGGTAAGAGATGGCTGTAGTTGACCTGTGGTAGGTACTGCTGGAAGAGTTGCAGCCATGGCTCCAACTGGCTTACGACATCGCTTCTTTTTCACAATTCTCTGTTTTTTTTGTAATGGCAAAGTCCTCTGTTTCAATTGAGGAAAAAAAAAGCATGAGATCATATAAAATTAACTTGATCAAACATTAAACTATGAAATACTTGAATATTATATAAAAGAACAAGGATCACAACATGTGTACCATAAGAATAGCTCAAAATTACCATAGGAAACTAACAAATGCAGCAGCAAACCAACGGGTATAAGAATACCAGTACCATAAGAATAAAACATGTAGGGAGGTATCACCTTTTTTGGTTGAGACCCATAAAACTCATTGTCATCACTAGAAGAACTCAGCCCTTCTTCATTCTCAGGTTGGTAATAGTCGTTGTCATCGTCGTCGTTAACACAATCCAAATTCATCTTTTCCTCCATAGTACTTGAATCGAACCAAACACCGAAAATGAAAGGGGCTTTAACCCCTTGGAATCCATTATCTTGTTATTTCTTTCAATTGTTTCATGTTTTACCTTGTCATATCTTGCAATCGTTTGGACCCAGCCCGGCTTCACAAATATTTTACCCTCATTTGGCATCTTTGACAAAGCTAGATGTTTTCTTGTTGTCTTTAAAGGAAGAGACCTGATAAGAGAACAAATTAATTTATGTTAAGCTCCTTCTCGATCAAAAAGAAATAATAGAAATATCAAATATTTAGATAAAACCATGTGTGATCAGGTCTCTATACTAGGGCTACACAAACATATATAATACACCAGGCTATCTCTTATGAATTAAGCACATAAACAGAGCGAGTGTCTTGTTGTTGTCTTTAAAGGAAGAGACCTGATAAGAAAACAAAGTAATTAGTGTTATGCTCCTTTTCGGTCAGAAAGGAATAATAATCATATCAAATTAGACAAAACCACATGTGACCGGTTCTGAATACTATGGCTAGACAAAAAGAATTAACACACTTAACTATCAATTTTTTTAGACTAAAAACCTTGCAAGCCCGACATGTGATTTTATAGTAGCAGACCATCCTAAAACGTAACAAAAGAGTGCTACATAGTGCTAGACAAAGGGACAAACGGACCCAAAACACCAACCAATTAGTGTCCAACACCAAGTCTGTAATGGCTTGTGTTTTACCCATCCTAAATACCCTATGAAGCATTTTCACTCTTCTGGAACGTGCACGAGTCAGCATTGAGAATATAATATGCTGAGAATATAATACCCAACGCCTCACAATCTGATGTGTTGCCTTAGAACCCATCAGAATTCTATGTCAAATGTATCAAATACTTATCTTTTCTTGTTTGTTATGATTGATTAGTTAATTGTTTGTTAGAAAAAATGAAAAAAAGAAGAGAAATTAAACTAGTGAGAAGTTAAAATTTGAAAGTGGAGTGAAAGACAAAACCTAAATGTATTTCGTTCTCAGTTCACTTGGGGAAAGTAGTAAAAAATGAATAGGTACTTGTCACCAAGAAAAATACGACTCTGTTTGGCTACCCATAGAAAAAGATTAAGATCAAGTGTAGTTCATTTCTTTTTCCTTCAAATTTCCATTAGCCCAATGCCTTTTTGTGCCACCGAAATATCTACACATTTCGGTAACATCACAATGCCACCAACGCCCAACATAGACCAAAACTGGTTGGCATAGCCCCAGTTTGGCAAGAAACTACTGCAAACTGATACATAAGGAGTAAGAACAGAGAACTGCTGCCCTACCCAAGTAACACTACAATAACCACCTAGCCAAACCTCAAAAAGACAAAAGCAAAAATGAGCAAACAGATATACATTGATAAGGCAAGTAACAAATGAAACTACAGATATGCAAAAATGAGTAAACAGATATAGTGTTTTCAAATTGACATGAGAGTTGAAAATAGGAAAAACAATTTAGACTTGGCTCAGTACGAAGGGTAATCAATCAACTTGGTAAGAAAAAGTAGAATCGTGAAGCAATTTTTTTCATTGTACATAATTATGGTTGATGGTCATTCTTCAGACAACTCACCAATTTGTTATAGCGTGAGAGAAACAATTAGATATAGCCCTAAATGTGAATCAATAAGAAAAAAACACCAAAAATAGGAAAGCCCAGTTATTTATAGAAGAAAAAAAAAAAACATAAAGCCCCAATTAGATCACCTTTCACTGCCCTGCAGCCAACTTGAGACCCATTCATCCCAATGGCAACTACTCCTATTAAAGACATACTCTCTCTCTCTCTCTCAATATGTTGTATACATGAGATTTTCAAGATCACACCAACTCCCACCATTGAAGCCCCAAACTATCTTCTTCTTCAAAAATTCCCAAATGGGTTCACTCCACAAACACATTATCTACAACCATGAAACCCAACCCCTCCCTCCAATCAAAACCTCACAAACCCCAACAACCTACCAACCTCCCCTGCTCCCCACCTCACACAACAACAACAACAACTTCCCTACCCTACCCATCGCAATCCTCTGCATTATCTCAATGCTTGAAGCAATTACAACACTTCTAAATATGAGGTGACGTGGTCATTTCAAGAAAATTCTACCGAACCAGTAACTTCGGAATGCATGTCTCAAAACATGGTCTAAAATTCCACAGCATTTAATTTTGTATAATTTTCGCCCTTTTTTTCTTCATTTTATCCCTATGTTCTTCTCATCTAACAAACATCATACTTAATGTATCGACTTTTGAAGTGGAGTTTTTGCTGGATAAGATCTATAAGAGTTCAATAATCTGATAGGCATTTTGCTGGAGGAAAATTAATTCAAGGATTAATTCAACTTCATATAAAGAAGCAATCTCTCAATTAGTGTGAAACTGCCTATGTACCAGCATCATGATGACAATTTCGGGATCCAGTAGTGAGGATCGGTACAAGCAATGAACAGGCAACCATAAGCTTCGCTTACCATGCTGTAATTTCTGGGTTTTTTTAGAATCATATCAATGGCAGGGTTGGGATTTGTTCTCTAGGAGGAAAATTGTTTTAATGTCTAAGTCAACCTTGTATAAAGAAATAACCCTGACTGAGTCAATGTGGAATTGCCCATCTACCAGTATCTGGTATGACTTTTTCTTTTTTCATGCCTACGTACCTAAAGTCACAACAGGCTGCAGCTGTGCCCTCCAAATGGGGTTTGTCCAGAGCCAAAAAATGTGATCCAAATCGTTCATTTCATCGAACTCAATGCACATTGGCCTTGTGTATTATTTTATTTGATCAAACACCAATAGTCCAAAGAAGGGTTCTAAGGGTTTTCCCATCCCATGGATGAAACTAGTTTTAGGTGTTGTGGGTGAAAACTAGTTGGACACGCTAAGAAATTACATCATGTGGGAAATCTTGAAACAAATGTGTAGATATTTGGGGGGCACAAAATTTTAGTCAGGCGGAGTGAGAAAAATTCAGTGCCCTTGTTTTTTCTACTTTTTTTTCACGTTATTAGAAAAACTTTAGTTACAATGTACCCAAAAGAAAGGACAAATGGCATAGAAACATCCCCAAGCCGGTGTGATTATAGGAATTCGACACTTAAAGACCACAATGAATTCTGGAAGGAATTAGAGATGCATAGTATTCTACCGCCCCACTAAGGTGCAAGCAAATCGAAACCTCTCTTACAAAATCACCTGGTTTACAAGACTACTAAGCAAGCAAGTTCGACCCTGCAACAATGTGAAAAAGAGTGGCCACTAAAGTCCATATTCTCAGCCAACTCGCTTACAACCTTCACGGTATACGACCCACTACTATTTATTATTAAGTTTGCTTCTCTCTTTCATGAAGAAAAAACAGCACTCAATCTTACAAAGAGTCTGACTTTGGAAACATGTAGCCATTCTAAGTAAAACTCTAAATTACGTTCAAAATTAGGTAAAGCTAGAACTCAAAGAAATAGGTTATGTTTAGAATTAGGAAAAAAAACCACAAACTGATACAAACCCAATTTAGGGCAAACATCCTATCATGGCTTGTAATGTTTCCAAACATATTGAGCCCCAATTTCAAAAAATAGTCCACATGCACAAGAATTGCAAGCAATCAGAGGGATAGAGTGTGTGTGTGTGAGAGAGAGACGTACGCTGTGTGAGTGTTACTTCTCTGAATCGAACATTGAGCCCTGAGTTCACGCAATAGTAAACCTACACAAGGAATTGCAAGCAGTCGTGAGAAAGATGGAGAAGAGGCGCAGAGAGAGAGAGAGAGAGAGAGAGAGAGAGACGTACGCTTGTGAGATCCGGAGTAGAACAGTAGCGTGAAACAGGTTAAGGTCTGAATATGGAGATATGTGTGGCTTGGGTATTAACTAGTGTCCACCAAAACTACGTAGTTTTAGGTAAACATAAGTCCCCAGCCAAAAGTTTTGTCGCCCAATAATTCAAAACCCGCGCCATTTTTTTTGGGGAATTTTTTGGCGGACTAAATGAAAAACTACCCCGACTAAAAATAGGTAGTCGGTGCAAGACACCATTCAACAACAACTTTTTAGTCGCCAAAATTTTTCCCACTTTCTGGCGCCAACGTGGAAATTTCGCGCCACACATTCCCCAACAACATAACATTTTTATCGGCAAAGTGTACGCCAACGGCGACTAAAAATTAAGTTGTTGGCCAAAGTTAACCACACCGCAACAACACACAGTTTAGTTGCAGAATTACCACTATAAGGCGACTAAAATTACTTTGGTCGCGGAATTTGGTCGCCAAATGTGTTTTTTCTTGTAGTGTCATCGGGCCAAGGCAACCTTCTACTAACTGCCGGGAACTGACAACATGTGAGACAAGAATATATACATATGCAAGTGTATGCGTGTATGCATGTATGCAGTATGGCATGCTAGGGAAAACAGTGACACATAGCACATAACAGGATGGAGCACATAATCCTAACACATGGGTTGGTTACCTAACGTGGGGTTCTACGATCATCTATATGCAAATGCCGGTTTTGGTTTGAAAGGGTACCCTGGACTCAAAGTCAAAGCTTACTCCCACCGCCAAGGATCCCGCAAGGCGATAGTAATAGCGACAATTGAGACTTATCACAGTCGGGGGGTGCTGAACATTTCGGGATTCCTCGTCACCGGCAAGGCGGGCGGGATTGCCGAAACACGTCAGCGAAGGTTAGTAACCATGCACGTGCAATGCAAAAGTCCATAAAAACAACATTTTCAAAACCTCTTAAACATTTTTCAAGTTTAGCTCTCGATTATTAATACATATTTTAATAAGATTACACGTAAGTGTAATAATACCAAAATATATATTAACCAGAGTCCCCAGCGGAGTCGCCAGCTTGTGAACACCCCGCGAAGCTGTCCACGAAAACGGTTATGGTTTAAGAAAAATGATTTGGTTGATTAACAAGAGTCACCACCCGGGTTTGTGGACCATAAAACTGTTTGGATCAAGCCTGGGCACTTGCTGTGGTCAAGCACTTGCCGGTATCCGATTGAGCTAAAATTGTTACAAAAATGAATGCAGCAGCATTGCTCTTGGGAAAAGTAGATGTTTAAACCCATTATGTTTATAAATTAAGAGCATAATTTAAAGTGACTACACCTAAAAGCAGAGAGCAAAACCATGTTAGATTAATCAAAAATATAATAGTAAAATGTTATAGTTTTACCAATGTTTCCAATAAAAGAGAATGTAAAGCCGAAGCCAAGCACCAATATCACTAATTATACTCCAATGTTATGACATAATTTATAATCATGAGACTAGACTCTGAGGAGACATCGAATAATGTATTTTGAAATATTTGTGAAATTAAATTTTTAAATGCATTGCTAAGATATTTACCATTATATTTGATTATTGCATTAATTAATTTCACAAATCTTACTGTTTTAAAAAATATTTCATACAATCAAAATTATTATCGTAATTTAACCCATATGAGATATCGTGCATCACATATGTGATATTGATTTAACTGTGGGCAATCCAACACAAACAATTACGATATGTATGTCCAATTAGATATTATTACTGGCTCTCCCCATATTAAAAAAAAAAATCATAAGTAAATTTGCTCTATTAAAAAATTATTTATTAATAGAGCAAATTTCTATTAATTATTAAATGATCACAATCACGATACGACTGATTGATTAATTTGTAATGTTTAGTCCAGTGCCAAGGCACAAAACCCAAAATGTAAAAGGAAAACTGCATTGTTAAATTATATTACACTTTTTGCACGCACATTTAAATGTCGCCTAAATTTTAGTTCTCGGCCATCGATAACTTCACGTTATCTCCAAAGTTCAACCATTTATTTTTTCAAAAAATGCAATAATCAAGGTAAAGAATCGGCATTTTATTAAGAATCCTTTTTACCAAAAAAAATGATGTAATTTATTGCTTCCTACCGAAGATAAGTAGGGCAATCAAAGGGTATGCCCCTTGTGGGTTCGAGCCGTCTAATGTGTTCAAAAGGTGTTTTCAGGATTCTTAATAAAAAAAAATAGAACATTGGATTAAGCATTTACATTTATTCAGTTAAGTTGATTTATTGCAAGGCCACTCAATATTTTTTTGACAAAATAAATAAATGGCTTGAATAAATTGCCTTGGTATTATTTTATTGATCTTTATTTTCATTAGAAATACAATATATAACACTTTTAATAAACTGTGGTAAAATACAATTATTTAATACGTAAATAATTAAGAAACAAATGTCCATTAACAAACAGTTTATTAGAAATTCCCTGGTATTGGCTAACCATTCCAATCATTGTATTATCTTGGCGTTACACATAACCTTATAAAATGTTTATAACTTTTCGGTGATTTTAAAAAAATATTCCAAAGGAGATAGATCTTTGCTCAACCTATCAATCATACTACCAAGTAAAAATAAACAGTAAAGAATACAATAATCAAAGTGTGGAACCCATTGTCCTGCAGTTGATTATGTAGGTTTTAGATTCCTTATACCTCTGAGATAAACACCTTTAAATTATCATGTGGTTCATTTACCCACAATTAGCATCACCATGTATATATAGTCAGGAATTTTATGATGTTAAAATATTCGCTTTTTGATACCCTTCATTAATCATTATTCGATTATTAAAATACCTTTGGACTTTTATTGTGTATCACTGGGCACATATGTATAGAAATATAATCAATTACGACTCGAGAGCCAATTAATACAAACACTACTTTAGTTAGTGTATTTTTGTTAGCATGAAAGATCTTATTTTCCGATTACTTACTCAAATGTTAGAATTATTTATTTATCTTTTGACATGCCCAAACTTCTTGCAATTGTAGCATTGTAAAAACTCCTGGCACGGCACAGTTGGATTTGTCTTAGACCTTGAAAAATTGCCAATTATAATATGATTATTCTTTGCCTATTATTATTCTTTGTTATAATAGTGAATTATGATTAAATGAACTCGTCAAAATTTATTCTGACGAGAGCTTATTATCTTTTAATGTGTTCATCAATAAATGAGGTTTATACTAACAAAGAATAATAATAGGCAAAGAATAATAGCCGGGACTCCGGTGGCCTTTTGCTCTTTATTGAGTTGTACAATCACACGACTCGGTTTACGGTTTATGAGCTGGAGAGGGATTACTCAGGGTGGTTTGTGAAAATTTCTGATAAATCTATGTTTTATTTGTCTTGCTCAAAACATAGAATTCATATCCTCAATAAGACTGACAATAATAATGAAAATACAAAAGGGTGTATTTTTTTTGTGAGTTCTTCGCGTTTGCTTTATTCATTTTGCATCCTTGCCAAAAGATCTCTTCCAAAATCTCCTCATGAAAGAGCTTTGATATAAACAAGTTTATATCAAACAAAAAACACATCAATGTACATATTCACAATGGTCAAACCTTTGAGCTCAACGATCGTCCTCAGGCGTAGGGAAAAATGATTGTATTAATATGAGATTTTTTGAATACTTATGATTCTGTGTCCTAGCAGTTTCTTGCGGGTATAGATTAAAAAGGGTTGGCCGGCGGTGATTTTTATAGAAGTAAACCATTCATATAGAATGGTTTAGAATATTATTCTCAGTGTATTTTGTAGAATAAAAGGAATTTATTGAAAAAACCCAAGCACACAAAAGACATAAAATGTGTTAATCCTGAAATTATCTCCCACATTTTGATGTAACCAATAAAGGGTAGAATTGTGATAATTTTATTTATGACGAACAATATCTTAGGCATTATCAAATTATGGTTACTCTCACTAACAAATCATAGTTCAGACATATTTATTAATAATTATGCATGTAGGGGTCCGGATACACCGAGCACCTGGCTTGTATGTGGAGACAACAGAGACACCTCATTGTAGTCGCCGAGAGACTATCATCGAGGGACTCTTCGGATAAATGACTCAACACACTCATAAGGAGCAGAATGGGGCTTCGGCCCACTGCCTCGGCAAAATGCCGGGACCCATCCTATATCTAATTCATTTGTGACCTTTCATGATTAATATCAGAAGACCTCGGGACGTAACCGAGGGGTGACCCAAACTAACTTCGTAACGCAGAAATGTGCCGAAAGACCAGTTGCTGAGTCAGCAGAGCAGTTAATGCAGCATGTGCCCATAACAAACCATGATCATGACGGATGATGTCATCCGAACGGTCACGACACGTGTAACATCTTCACTGGAGGCATGTGCTCGCAGAATATTCTTTCGGGCTCGTCATCGTGACGTCACCCGAACGGTTAAGTCACGTGACGAGCACAGCTGTGCTTGGAGGCCAAGCCAAGGCTCACCTATAAAAGGTAAACTTCGTCACTCAGAAGAGGTACGCACAACTCTCTCCTAAAAACCCTAGATCTATTGCACTTCATCTTCTTCCTCTACTTACTTGACCGTCGGAGTACCGTTCTGGACTCAAACGGTCCAGTCCGGTGCTAACGGTGTGTTGAGTGTGCAGGCCTAGGTGTAGCTCGAGAGTGAAGGCATCATCTCCGTCGCTGATCACCGCCATCAAGAGCAACCGGAGAAAGAGGGCTCCACAATGCATATTATTAATTTCAGATTTGTAGCCAACCAATGGATAAAGATTTAAAAATTCCAATGGTTAACTTTATTATGTATAAATAATTTTTAATTATTTGAATGTGTTAAGCAAATTATAGATACATCATCGTTACACTTCAGAAATCTCTACTTTTCATTATTTCCCTTGATGGAGACATCATTATTATACTTTACCAACTAACTTTTCAACATGAGATTTTTAGTGAGTGGATGGATAGTAAGTAAAAATTTCTGAAGTGTCTCCATCATATAATATCGTGAAAATGTGACAAAATAATTTCAAATCGAAAACTCAACCACACATTAAATTTCACAGCATATCTTCAACAAACTGGATTCAAAATTATTTTGTTTATACTGAACTGTTAACTCTAATACACACATTATTACACTAAATATATACATGACACTACTACATCAATTTCAAAAAAAATCTTAGCTTATAGATATATTTAAACTTTGCTGTATCAAAAAATAATTATAATAGTTTGCTACTGTACCATAACCTTTCAACAGGTTGTACTCTTTTGAAATTGATAACCCAACTATATGATAATCATTCCATTACGTCTTGCTCTTAACTTTTAAATAGTACTTATAAATGGTTGTAATTAAATTTTGTGCATAATGAATGTGTTTTTAATGTGAACCTTAAAAAAAAACAAAACTGATAGTGGGAAACAAAACTAACTTAATACTAGACATATGCTTGATTCGCCTGACATCACGTGGGCTTTCTAATGTCCTATAATAATATTTTGTAGAATACTTTATTGACCACATCCATCTTCAATGCAACATCCTTTGTGTAGCGAAAATTAGTGACAAATTTGCCATTCAAATTTTAAAAGCTTTGTCGTTTGTTAATTAGTCCCTTTCCATTCAAATCTTGAATTTTACAATTCAAAATTCAAGATTTAATCCGTTCTCGGTTTGTGGGCCTATGGATACGCCAACTTAGGATCTGAAAATAATAATTCTCGGACGTAAGAGGACAACTTCCAATCTCTGGCCTCGAGTCCGGTCAAAATGTAGGATATTGCCATAACTGTGTCAGGTTTTTTTTTGAACGGTAGGAAACTTTATTAATCTCTGAAGGAAAACAAAGATTAAAAGGGAAGAAGGAAAAAGGCATCACTACTAGGGAGACAACATGCCGCTAGAGATCATAGCCACTTCAACCCCGGGCAAAAAGTTAGCAAGGTGCCAACCAAAAGAGAAAGATCAACAAGACCAGCCTTGTGAAAAAACAAATACAACCAAATTACAGAGATTCTAAAATGCTCTTAAGTCTGAAGATGAAGTCATCCATGGTGAAGTTTTTCCCCTCCATCTTCGACTTAACCCAAAGGGCAATTCTGATTTTCACCAACTCCTCGATTTCATCCCAATTAGGAAATGCATTTTCAAATATCAGCGCATTTCTTTTGAGCCAAATAGTCCACATGATTGCCATTGGAATCACCTCACAGATTAACCTTTTTTCCTTTTTCATGTATCCATCTTTCCACCATAGAAGAAGGTTTACCACAGAAGATGGAGTGACCCATTTGATACCCCACCAAAATAGTATATTAGACCACAGTTGCCAAACTGGTTGGCAGAGAAGAAAGAGATGATCAACTGATTCCCTATGAAGAGCACAGAATTTGCATAAAGCCTCCCCTTCATTTTGAATTATACCGATCCTTAGTAAATACTCAGAAGTTTTAACTCTGCCCAGATGGACTTGGAGTGGGTAAAATCTAATTACCCTACTTTTAGGCATAGCACGTGCCTAAGGCGATCACCACGAGAGGGTGAATAGCTCGGCACCACATAGGGAGTCCGTGGGCCCTGTGCCGAGCTGATCCCGGACCATGAATAAGGTCAGGATAATTAAATAAGTTAATATATCAGGATGCACTAGCTCGGCATAAGACATAAAGGGATACCCCTGGTATGGCCGAGCTAGGTAGGGCTACGTGTATAGCTTGAATAGCATTCTGGAATACATAATTCAGCTCGGCGTAATAAGCTGAACTATGTACGAGTTATTCCGAGCTACGTGGAAGCACGGCACCGCCACGAGAAGGGCGGTGAGACATTCCAGAATATTCTACAGCGGCTCCTTATGAGATATATACGAAATCCCGTGAAATAAGGGATTAATATGGGAAGTCCTAACGTGATTAGGAGTATACCCCATATAGGGAAGAATCCTATATGGAAACAAAGACCCCTGCTAGACGAAATCTAGCAGGACGTGGAGACTTGCCCCTAATAGGAAAGTCCTATTAGGGGAAGGATTCCTGAAAGGAATAGGAAACCAGGGGCACGAGATGCCTAGGATGATGAACGTCTACACCTATAAATACAAAGCAATAACCATGACAAAAGGTACGCTGTGAAACCTATTTTCATACGCATTGTGTCTTAAACTCTCGAGTACGTGATACTAACTTAGGCATCGGAGGGCCTTTGCCAACGAGAGGCAAAGGTGCTCTAACCCTTTTTCTGTCTTGCAGATCTAGGGTTGATTCAAGGAAGCACGTGATCCAGGGTTACGTGGAATTCTCCCCGTACAATTGGCGCCGTCTGTGGGAAAGGTTACGAAAAAAGCTCGATCCCTCTCAACGGAGATCAACAATGGTGCTTTCAGAACCCCTTTTATGCACTCCGCAACGAAAGGATGTAGAAGACGATGGTACCACGCTTGTGTATACTACGAGAAAGAGCACAAGGGTGGACAAAACTCCTCTGGTCCTAAGGGCACCACAGAAAAAGCCAGTAACCAAGAAGTTTGACATGAGGAATATCCCTGAGATTCCAAAATTCAGGGATACACGCCTAACACACCATGATTCGCCAAGAGCAAGGCACTCAAAGACACCGCCCAGGGGTGGGGAGGCCTCCGCCCGACGTGAGCGAGGAAGGAGCCCCCCAAGGAGGGATGGTCACAGGCACACAAGGGATCGACAGAGGGAAGATAGCCTTGACAGAAAAGAGCAAGAGGCAGAGGAATTGGCCCGTGAAGTTACTCGACGGGAACGAGAAATTCAGGACCTGAAGAAGCAGCTCCAAGAGAAGGAAAAAGATTTACGCTCACGGACGAGATCCGTGCAGTATGAGAGACAAGAAAAAAGTCGTCACCACGACAACGTTTCTACTGACCGAGCTGCCTCTCCACGAAAAAGGAGAGACAGGAGTATTTCTGTGGAAAGAAGGGAAAAGAGGAAGCACGCTAGGGACAGATACGAGAGATCTGGATCCAACGAGCACGTTCCCGAGCAGCATGCGAGAAGGAGGAATACTGACCGAGCTGGTCAAGGCCCAAGAACTGCACGAGAAGCAGCTAAAGAGGCCCTAGGCCAGATCTCCAAATCACCATTGGCCCATTGGATCCGCGCAGAGAAGACGCCGAGCAGGGTGAAGCACTCAGCGTTCATCCCATACGAAACCAGCACGGATCCTGTGGCCCACATTCAGCATTACCAACAGGCCATGTTCATGCATGAGCAAGATGATGCACTGCTATGCAAAATGTTCCCATCCAGCCTGGGGAAAGTGGCACTGAGTTGGTACCATAAGCTCCCAGAGGGTTCCATCCTGTGCTGGACTCAGCTGGCCGAGGAGTTCACTGCTCGGTTTCTTACAAGCCGAGCGGCTCCAAAGACCTTTGATGCGCTAACCTCTATAAGACAGAGGGATGATGAGACTCTGCGTCAATACTCAAAACGCTACTGGGAAACATTCAACGAAATTGAAAATTGTAGTGAGGAGTACGCCCTAGCAACATTCAAAACAAGTCTGCCCGTGCATAGTAAGCTACGAGAATCGCTTACCATGCACCCAGTCAAGACTGTGGCTAAATTGATGGAGAGAATTCAGGAGCATGCACGGGTAGAAGATGATATCTTACAGGCTGGAGGGAAGATCGTGGCAGGACAACCTCAGCTCCCAGAAAAGAGGACCATGGAGTCAAAGGTATACAAGAAGGACTTCACAACAGAAAGGAAGGATTATGCCCAGCACAGGAAGGACAGAGCTAATCCAGACCCCAAGTCATATTTCAGCGTTATGGCGACTTTCAACATTCCAATCTACAAAATGCTGTACAGGATCAAGAATGAGCAATGGTTCAGAAGACCCCCAAAGATGACTGGGAATCCAGAGAAAAGGAGGGCTACCAATCAACACTGCAGCTATCACAGAGATTGGGGGCACATGACTGAGGATTGCGTGGAGTACAAAAAGTTTTTGGATGAGAAGGTGGCGGAGGGCCATCTCAAAGAATTTCTAGCTGAAAGCAAGAACGACGCCGAGCTGATAGAGGAGATGGACTATGATAAAGGTCCAAAAGGAACAATCCATATGATACACGGACTGGTGGCCCCATACACCAACAACGAAATAAGGCACATCCAAAGGATCAACGGGCATGCGAAGCAAGTCATGAAGCTCGGCGCGAAAAGGTCAAGACCTGAGGGAGTCATCGAGGCCCCAATCACCTTCACTGATGACGACCTGGATGGGGTGTCAATACCCCATAATGACGCATTGGTGATCACCCTACGAATAGGGGAATATAACGTGGAAAAAATCCTTGTGGATCAAGGGGCTAGCACAGAAATCATGTACTACGACACCTTTAAGAAGATGGAACTCCCGGCGAACTCACTGCAAAAGTGTCTTGTCCCCTTGGTTGGCTTCAGCGCGCAAATAGTATGGCCTATGGGAAAGGTCACACTACCTGTCCGAGCAGGGTCGGTAGTATTGAAGACTGACTTCCTTGTGGTGGACATCCCTTCTTCCTATAACGTGATTATAGGGAGGACATGGATGCACAAGATGAGGGCGGTCTCTTCAACCTACCACCAAAAGATTAAGTACCCCGGGGCAGACGGAATAGAATGCATCAGGGGCGACCAGAAGGTGGCCGATCAGTGTTTTGCCCTGGTCTTGAAAAAGTCCCCAAAGGCCGAGCTAGTCCAAACGGTTGAGGTCCCAGACCAACCAACTTTGGAGGATGTCGGGGGTGATCCCACCAAGAAGATGGTGGAGGGACTGAAGAAGGTACAGATTCAGGAGGACGATGCAGAGAAGTATTTCCTGATCGGCGAGACCCTCTCCGAGCTAGAGGAAAGAACTCTGGTTACTTTTCTTAAAGACCACGTTGATGTGTTTGCTTGGACCCCCCAAGAAATGCCTGGGATAGATCCCGAAGTCATTTGCCACCACTTGAACGTGGACCCTCAGCACAAGCCAGTTGTGCAGAAGGCAAGGAGGTCGGCCCCACAGCACGCAGACGCTGTAATTGAGGAGGTAGAACGGCTACTAGAAGCGGATGCCATACGAGAAGTGAGCTATCCAGATTGGTTGGCCAACACAGTGGTAGTCAAAAAGAAGAATGGAAAGTGGAGGGTCTGTGTGGATTTCACCAGCCTCAACAAAGCATGCCCCAAAGACAGCTTCCCACTTCCCAGAATTGACCAACTTGTGGATGCTACATCAGGCTATGAGAGGATGAGTTTTCTTGACGCATATCGAGGATACCATCAGATAGCTATGTACGAGCCCGATCAAGAGAAGACGTCCTTCATCTCCCCCAGAGGGCTCTACTGTTACAAGGTTATGCCATTTGGGCTAAGGAATGCTGGAGCAACCTATCAGAGGCTGGTTACTAAGATGTTCAAGGAACAGCTCGGCAAGACTATGGAGGTCTACATCGACGACATGGTAGTCAAAAGCAAGTTGAGGCCTGATCACCTTGCCGATCTAAAGGTAACCTTCAACATTCTCAGAGAGTATAAGCTGAAGCTAAACGCTTCCAAGTGTGCCTTTGGAGTCAGCTCGGGGAAGTTTCTTGGGCACTTAGTAACTAAAAGGGGGATTGAAGCTAACCCAGATCAAATCACGGCTCTGCAAAGCCTTCAAAGCCCGAAGACCACGAAGGAGGTCCAAAGGCTAACGGGGATGGCAGCAGCTCTAAATCGCTTCATCAGCAAATCCTCAGACCGCTGCAAACCTTTCTTTCAACTTCTGAAGAAGAGAGAAGGCTACGAATGGGGAGCCGAGCAGGAACAGGCCTTCCAGGAGTTAAAAAGTTACTTATCATCACCACCCTTACTCTCTACTCCAGAAGCTGGGGAGCGGTTAATATTATACTTAGCCGTATCTGATCGCGCGGTCAGCTCGGTCCTCCTACGAATAAAGGGGACGGAGCAGGCCCCAGTTTATTTCATAAGCAAAACACTGTTGGATGCTGAGACACGTTACCTGCCGTTGGAGAAATTGGTATACGCTCTTGTCATAGCATCAAGAAAGCTGCCCCACTACTTTTTGCAGCACCCCATCACCGTATTCACTGAGTATCCACTAAGAGCCTTGCTCAGAAAGGCAGATCTCTCTGGCAGGATATCCAAGTGGTCCATAGAACTGAGTCAGTTTGACCTTGATTACCAGCCTAGAACAGCAGTCAAAGGACAGATTCTAGCGGATTTCGTGGCTGAGTTTACTCCAACAGTGGCACCACCGCCACCACCTCTCCACGAAAAGGAGCAAACTAGAAAGACCGAGCAGCCAACGAGAATGGCCGATCCGGAACCAGACGAATGGAGGCTTTACGTAGATGGGTCAGCCTGCAACAAAGGATCTGGAGCAGGGGTTGTGCTTTTCTCTCCAGAAGGATTGGTTCTGGAGCAAGCGCTGCGGCTGGGATTTAGTGCCACCAATAATGTGGCAGAATATGAAGCCTTGATTGCGGGATTGAAGAGTGCCCTAGAACTAAAGGTAAACAAATTGAGAGTATTTTGTGACTCACAATTAGTTGTTAACCAGCTTTCAGGAGAATACGCTACGAAAAGCGAGAAGATGGCCGCGTACTCAGAGGCAGCCAAAGATCTGCTTGATAAATTTTGTAAAGTCCACATCCAGCAAATCAGCTCGGGTCAGAATGCACACGCAGACTCACTGGCTTGCCTGGGATCAGCAATCAGGACAGAGTATCGCCGCACAGTGACGGTGGATTATCTGGGCGAACCAAGCATTGGCCGAGCGGTGGAAGTCGTGATGGAAACAGAGTTTGGGCCGAGCTGGATGGACCCGATAGTGGCATACCTACGAGATGGTACCTTGCCAGAAGATAAGAGGGAAGCACACAAAATCAAGACCAAGTCCGCACGCTTTTGGCTCTCTCCAGAAGGTAAGCTTTATAGAAAGTCTTTCCTTGGACCATATTTGTTGTGTGTACACCCAGCCCTTGTTCAGAAATTCCTCCACGAGATCCATGCTGGAACTTGTGGGGGACACACCGGTGGCAGATCTATAGCCCACCGAGCAATATCCCAGGGATATTGGTGGCCTTACATGCAGGAGGATGCAAAAGCTTTTGTCAAAACTTGTGAGAAGTGCCAGAGGTTTTCTCCCCTCATCCGAGCCCCAGCGGAGGATCTATTACCTCTAACCAGTCCATGGCCGTTTGCTCAATGGGGATTGGATATCGTGGGTCCTCTCCCTATGGCAACGGGGAAACGAAAATTCCTACTCATTGGCACTGATTACTTCACCAAATGGATAGAGGGGGAGGCTCTTGCTAAAATCACAGAAGCCATGGTGGAAAGGTTTGTGTGGAACAAGATAATCACAAGGTTTGGAGTACCCTACTCCATCATCTCGGATAATGGGTCCCAGTTCGGCAAGAAGTTCAAAGCCTTTTGTGCTCAGTACGGCATCAGGAACTATTACTCCACCCCAGCTTACCCACAGAGCAATGGGCAAGCAGAAGCTTCAAACAAGACTATCTTAAAAAGTCTCAAAAAGAGGTTGGAGAAGAAAAAGGGAAAATGGCCCGATGAGCTTCCAGCCGTACTCTGGGCCTACAGAACCACCCCACGGCGATCTACGGGAGAGACGCCATATTCCCTTGCTTATGGGACAGAGGCAGTGATTCCCTTGGAGATTGGGTTGCCGACCATTCGTACTACACTTGTGGAGTCGGGGGGCAACGATAGAGCCCTGGCCGAGCAGCTCGATCTCGCTGAGGAAAAAAGAGAGCGGGCACTCATTACCTTAGCAGCATACCAGGAACAGCTACGAAGAAGCTACAACAAAAAGGTACAACCAAGGGAGTTCAAAGTGGGCGACCTAGTCTTGAGGAAGGTCTTGGCTAACACCAAAGTGTCCTCAGATGGGAAACTTGGACCGAACTGGGAAGGCCCATACAAGATTGTGGGAATTGCTGGCATCGGGGCCTACCGTTTGGCTGACCTGGATGGAGATCCTGTACCACGGCCATGGAATGTCCAGAACCTGAGAAAGTTCTACCAGTGATCTGCTTATGTGGTTACGAGTACAATCACATCTTTTTTTTTAGAGGTGAATACGAATAAATTCACATTTGTTTTGGCACTTTGTTGGGATTATGAATAAAATCACCAACAGTTATTTAGATTTTTGTTTTTATTAATAAAATTTCATTTTTTCCTCCTACTGTGATGTTGTTTAAATATGAACCCAAGTTGCTTCCAATCTGGATTCCTATTGGGGAGCAGATAGTGTATATGTGCAACGAATATTGCAGCGCCAAAATTCTAAGTATGAAGAAACTTAGTGTATATATGTGCAACGAATATTGCAAGAAACTCTAAGTATAAAAACACTTAGATTTGCAACGAATACTGCAATACTTTCTAAAGCACGAAAAAGCTTAGATCTGCAACGAACACTGCAATGATTTCTAAGTACGAATAGACTTAGATAAACAAATTCCAACGAATATTGGTAAATACCTGAGTATGAAAACACTTAGGTCGGGGAAAACACTTGAACACGTAGTATGCAGAAAAGGTATAGCACGAAGAAGCTTACAAGTACTGCATAGAGAAAACTTGATAAAGATATACTTGAAAACGCTTGCAGAAGTACGAGTGCACAACAAGTACAAAAAAATACTTAAAAGTACCAAGCATCAGAGATTAAAAAGGCCACAGACGGCCGAACAGACCACGCAGGGTCAGGAATAACAGTTCTCAGATTAGAAAGACGAGTTCTGAAACAGGCATCAGGCCTCTTCATCAAGCTGATCGGCATCGATGGCAAGATTAGAATCAGGACCATTACCTCCAACAGAACTCTCAGTGTTACCGTCCTCCGTAATGGTGAGGCCGGGAATGGTATCTTCAGTCTGCGTCGGCTCGGGGGAATGCACGGGCTGGTCAGGCAGAACTTGGGCGTCAGGATAGGCTTCGGCAGAGGCCATCTCGCTCGGCAGTTCCATGTTAGCCCAGTGAGGAGAGGACTCCTCAATGCCGAGCTTCTCGAGGCAACGCCGCCAAGCCGCTCCCCAGATGGCATCTTGTACAGCGGGCATTTGTGCCTTGTAGTTTGCTGTAACCTCCAGAACAGCTCGGTCATACTCCGCCTCCGCCTTGGCCTCCGCAGCAGCCAGCTGGTTGCCCAAACCCTGCTCAACCTCCTCCGACCTCTTCACCAGGTCAGCATTCTCGCTCCTCAGCGCCTCCACCTCAGCTCGGGTCTCCTTGAGAGACTGGGAGTACTGGGCATTCTCCCTCTCAGCCCTCTCTGCTCTTTTCTGCTCTTTCTTCAGCTCCTTCTCAGCCTCTTTTGCCCTCTCAAAACCCACCGAGGCCTTCTGCATGATCTGTTAAGAAAGGACGAAAAAGACAAAGCGGAGCATGAGCATAAGGGAAAGTCTAAGTACAATAGGAGGAAGTGGGAGCGATGAGTTTACCTTGGCACTAGACTGGAAAATGGACTTCATCAGTACTTCATACGAGTTGCCTTTCTCCCTCTCCATGTCATTGGGAAGGAGGGCAGCTCTGGAGATACCGAAGGCCACGTCGGTGGAAGAGATCTTGTCAATTGCATTGACAAGGGTGCCATCGGGGCGAGCAAGCGTAGGGGCCCAGGGTTGAACCAGCGGTGGAGAGCCAGACACTGGCAGACTGGTGTCCCCAGTTCTCCTCCTCTGAGGAAGGGGTTGGATTTGCGGGGGACTCTCCGCTGGTCTTTTCTCCCTCTGACGGTCGGCAAAAGAGGGAGACGATGACTGAGGCAATTGGGTGGATCGGACGGTCGGAGGAGCACGGGAAGCTCCGCCGAGATTCAGCTGGTCCAGAAGATTGATCGGTTGTAGAGGCATGTCTGTATGATCTGGAGAAGGAGAGTAACCCGATGAGTCGTCCGAGTCTGCTAGACGGGCAGCTTGCTCGGCAATTTCGCGGGTAAGAGTGCGATAATCAAACGCACCTGTCTCTTCTTCTCTTTCTTCCTCCTCTGCTTCTTCTTCCTCTTCTGCTGAAGCCGCTCTTCCGGATGTGCTCGGCCCAAGGTCAGAATGGACGAGGATGGGGATGGCAGTGAGAACCTCTGGGATATGTGCAAACGTAACTTGCTGCTGCAAGTCCCTAGGAGCTCGAGAACGCGCGGATCCCCTTCTAGATCGGCCTCGACGAGAACGAGACCCTTGTTCAGCTGGGGGGCATGTGGCAATCAATGGGGCAGCTGGAGGCCAGGGGTGTCTCGATCTGGGTTCGCCGACCCTCCTGATACCACCCCAGTACGTTGGAGTATAGTCCAGAAGCAGGTGAGCTGCACGGCCCAGACCAACAGGGGTTGGTGCAAAGCCGTCGAAGTACAGGGCCCGAGCAATATCCTCGCGATGAAGATTGCCGTGGATAAGGCGACCACCGCGATTAAGGTTACTCGCTGCAAGACAGACACATTAAGAAAAATGGTTAAGAATGGCTCTTAAAAAGATTAAAAAGAAGAAGAGAATGAAAATGCAAAGAATGAAGTACTAACGTGGTTTGCCTGTAGCCGTAGGGCAGGAGAAGCCAATGACATTCCCCTCTGCATCCTTTGGCTCCCAATTGCCGGTGACTATGAGAAAGTCATCCGCCTCGCCCTTCGAGGAATTGGGAAGGTCGGTAATGAGTTTCTGCTCGGGGTCTCTAGCCTTGAAATAATAATTTTGATCTGCTGTGGGGACTACACTATAGAGGTAGTGTAAGTCCCACCAATCGAGATGCAGGCCGAGCAACCTGTTTAGGGCAATCGTGCCCATAACCACCCTAACGAAATTAGGGCAGAGCTGCATAGGGTTCAATCTGCATCTGGAGCAGACCTCCCTGAAGAAAGGGTGTAAAGGGAGCCTAAGGCCCCCTTCTACTATGAAGATCAAAGGGATAAGAATTTTTTGTTCGTCCAAACCTACCTCTCTCAAGTCATTTCGGTTGTTTAATCGGAATTGAATGTCAGCAGGGATATTGTAATCCCGTCGAAATTCCAAAATCTTTTGGGGGTTACCAAGAAGAGTCCTATGTTTACCCATCCCTATTGGAAGATTTAGGGTTTCACAGTCGAAACCCAGAGAACGAAAAGACAAACAAACACAGAGGAAACAGCGAAGAAGATGAAACGCGAGGTAGAAGGGAAGATCTGGAAGGGCCACTTACGTGAGGAAGACGAGCCTAAAGAAATGTTTTCCGACGCAGATGGAAGGAGGTCCTCCGACGAAAACCGGAGACAACAAGCAAGGTTGCAGATGAACTCAGATGACGGAAATGGCAGAAGTGCTTTTCTCTCTCTCTTCTTTGCTTCTAACGAGTGAGAAGTGAAAGAGGAGGGGAGAGGGTTTTTTGGGTTTAGAAGATTTTTGGGGCAGAATAATGATTATCCCGCCCGAAACCCCATAAAAGTTGGGTATGACGCATCTGGGCACGTCAGCAAAAAACGTCCTTTGGGCTTATCCGGTGACCAACGGGTCATTTCGCATTTAATGCGAGAACAGACTTGCTCCCCACGTGAGGGGGAGGCGTGCAAGAAGATGCATCTGGAATCATGGAAGCTCTGCGCACCGCTGATGAGTGACAGCAGTAGCAGAGCTGGGGAGCAATTGGAGTGGGTAAAATCTAATTACCCTACTTTTAGGCATAGCACGTGCCTAAGGCGATCACCACGAGAGGGTGAATAGCTCGGCACCACATAGGGAGTCCGTGGGCCCTGTGCCGAGCTGATCCCAGACCATGAATAAGGTCAGGATAATTAAATAAGTTAATATATCAGGATGCACTAGCTCGGCATAAGACATAAAGGGATACCCCTGGTATGGCCGAGCTAGGTAGGGCTACGTGTATAGCTTGAATAGCATTCTGGAATACATAATTCAGCTCGGCGTAATAAGCTGAACTATGTACGAGTTATTCCGAGCTACGTGGAAGCACGGCACCGCCACGAGAAGGGCGGTGAGACATTCCAGAATATTCTACAGCGGCTCCTTATGAGATATATACGAAATCCCGTGAAATAAGGGATTAATATGGGAAGTCCTAACGTGATTAGGAGTATACCCCATATAGGGAAGAATCCTATATGGAAACAAAGACCCCTGCTAGACGAAATCTAGCAGGACGTGGAGACTTGCCCCTAATAGGAAAGTCCTATTAGGGGAAGGATTCCTGAAAGGAATAGGAAACCAGGGGCACGAGATGCCTAGGATGATGAACGTCTACACCTATAAATACAAAGCAATAACCATGACAAAAGGTACGCTGTGAAACCTATTTTCATACGCATTGTGCCTTAAACTCTCGAGTACGTGATACTAACTTAGGCATCGGAGGGTCTTTGCCAACGAGAGGCAAAGGTGCTCTAACCCTTTTTCTGTCTTGCAGATCTAGGGTTGATTCAAGGAAGCACGTGATCCAGGGTTACGTGGAATTCTCCCCGTACAGGACTAACCAACTGAAGCATTGAACTCTATATGGGGCTGCATTCCTCCAAATAAGGTCATAAGCAGAGACAGATTCAGGGATTTGAGGGTTGGCCAACTCATACATGGATTTGACAGAAAAGAGGTTGGAAGAATTACCTCTCCAAGTGAGCCTATCCTCCTCATCAGTTGAGACTCTAAATTCAGATCCATCCAGAATTGAGAGTAGTTCATCCCATATTTCCTTTTCCCAGTCAAATAGTCTCCTTCTGAAAAGAATGTCCCAATGATGAGTCTGAGATCTCCTTTGAAGAACATCACTAAGTAATTCATCTTGGTGGGAGACAATGCTGAAAATTTGAGGGAAGACTTCAGCAAAGCTTTGGGATCCTAACCAAGTATCCAGCCAGAAGAACGTTTGCTTTCCATCACCCACCTTGATCTTTGTGTTTTCAATGAAAGCAGAATGCATAAATAAGTTGCTCTCCTTAATTTGGATAATGTCTTTCCAAATAGTGGAGGCCTTCCTTGATAACTCTGTATTTGGAAACCAATTGCTGCCCCCTCTTTTATAATTTGCCTTGATCACTTTTCTGCATAAGGAATCCTTCTCCATGCCATACCTCCACCACCACTTTATTAGAAGAGCATCATTCATGGCTTTAATGTTTCTGATTCCCAAACCACCAATGTTTTTCCCTTGACTAATCTTTGACCATGCTACCAAGTGAAGCTTCCTTTTAAGGTCGGAATCACCCCATAAAAATTTTGCTTGGATGGATTCTAAGACTTTAATCACTCCTGTAGGCATTTTGAACAAGGACAGATAGAATATGGGAAGACTACAAAGCACTGATTTGATTAGCACAATTTTGCCTCCAAGTGATAGGTATCTTCTCTTCCATGTAGCTAGTTTTGATTTGAATTTATCAATGACGGGCTTCCATGTGGTTTTCTGTTTTGGACTTGCACCAAGGGGCATACCCAAATACTTCACAGGGAGCTTTTGGACATGACATCCAAAAGATTGAGCAAAAGCATGTACCTCTTCATCAGACAGACAAACACCACAAATGATGGTTTTGTGGTAATTTATTTTGAGCCCCGAAATATCTTCAAAGTCACCAAGTAGTTTTTTAACTACTAAAACTTCCACCAATGAGGCCTTGCAGAAAACTAAGGTATCATCAGCAAACTGCAAGTGAGTGAGGGTGAGACCACTATTTCCCATAACTAATCCGCTAAGAATACCTTGGTTGAGGGCTCTTTTGAACAGCCAGTTGAGGCCCTCTGCAGCTATAATGAAAAGGAATGGGGAAATTGGATCTCCTTGTCGTACCCCTTTATGCATTTGGAATTTTTTGCAAGGGGATCCATTAACTAGAACCAATACCCAAGCAGAAGCAAGACATTCCTTTATCCATTTCAGCCATTTCTTTGGGAAACCCATGAGCTTCATCATTCTCAAAGTGTAGTTCCAATTAAGATTGTCAAAAGCTTTTTCAAAATCTAATTTAATGACAAGGCCTTGTTTTCTACCTTTCTTCCAGCCATCTACAATTTCATTTGCAATTAGGATTCCATCTTGGATGTTTTTTCCTCCAAAAAAGGCAGACTGAACTTCCCCCACTACCACTGGAATTGTGAGTTTAAGTCTGGCAGCTAAGACTTTGGACAAAATTTTATACATACAACCTATTAGACTTATAGGTCTGTAATTGGAAAGCTCCATCGGATTTTCAACTTTAGGAATCAGCGTTATGAAAGTTGAGTTAATACCTTTAGGAAGCTTCCCATTTTTGTGAAACTCCTTCATGAACGCCATGATGTCTGCTTTCATGAAAGACCAACCCTTTTTTATACTAAGCATGTTGAACCCATCAGGTCCAGGAGCTTTGTTTCCATCACAGAATTTGATTGTACTCCAAACTTCTTCCTCTGTGAACATAACAGTTCACAAAGATCATTATTGATGATGTCTCCCATTCTTTCACCTATCAAAGGCCTCTCCACCATGTATTCCACATATTGATTTGAAAGTGGTTGAAAACAGCAAGCTTGATGTCCTCAGGTTCTTCAATCAGGGTTCCATTAATGGAGAGAGAGTTTATCATATTTCTCCTATTTCTGGAAGAAGCCATTGCATGAAAAAACTTTGTGTTTTTGTCACCAAGGAGATACCATTTGACCCTTGATTTCTGCTGCCACATTCTCTCTAGAGTTCTGCTTAGACTCCACTGCTCTGCTTTGAGAGATCTTCTAAGGGTTGTGTCAATCTCAGAAATGTTCCCTTCTTCAGCTTGGATATCAAGATTGTGTAGTTCTAACTCCACTTGATCTAGTCTGGTTTGAGTATTACCATAAGTTTCCTTAGCCCATGCCTTCAAGTCTTCTTTCATATGGTTCAGCTTCATGAAAATGTTCTTGGCAGCCCATCTCTGATTTGGGTTAACATTCCAAGCTTTCTCCATGATTTTCAGACAATCTTTGTTATCTAGCCAAGAATTAAAAAATCTAAAAGGTTTGGGACCCCAATCTCTATCATCATCCATCAGTAGAATTGGACAATGATCTGAAAGAGACCTTGGAAGACCCCATTGCTTTAGATTGAATTTGTCTAGCCATTCTGGGTGCAAGAGAAATCTGTCTAGTCGGCTCCATTTTTCCAAATCCTGGGAGTTAGACCAAGTGAATGTTTTGCCCAAAAGTTGAAGATCAATCAATTCCAACTCATCTATAAAATTTTTAAGATCCCTCATTCCACTATCTCTATTTGAAATGCCTTGTCTTTCTTCTATATTTCTGACTTCATTTAGATCGCCCCCCAAACACCACGGGTCAGAGTAATGTGGTCTTAAACTCCATATAATTTCCCAGAATTTCCTTCTTTCAGAGGTTGAACAAGGACCATACACATTAACAACCGTGCAATTGAAGCTAGGATGAACAATACCTTTTAGTAATAAGAAGTTCCTGTTGCTACAAGCTTCCTCCAATTTGACAAAAAGAAGAATTCCAAATACAAAGAATCCCACCAGCAGACTCCTGTGCATCAACTGCCATGAAATCGAACTCACAATGTCCCCAAATTGAGTTTATGAAGAAGGAGTTAATTGATTTAAGCTTTGTTTCTTGAAGAAGAAGAATATCAACTTTCCTGTCACTGAGTAACTTTTTTAACTTAGTCCTTTTCTCTTTTTTCCCCAACCCTCTTATGTTCCAAGAAAGAATCTTCATGATGTCAATAGTTTCCAAATCAACCCCTTAATTCTTTTCATCTACCACCATGATTTTATTGATTACCTCTTCATCATTACCAAGATAGTCCTCTTCAAGAATTTTGGTTACTGTCCAGGCCGCTTCCTCTTCATCCAGAATTAATCTATTTCTGTTTCGGATACCTTCAGATGAGATTGATAGGGCTGCTGAAGCTATAACAGCTCTGAAAACTACGCATTTCTTGCTGCCTTTGCCACCATTTCTCTGTTTGGGAATGCCAATGAGTTCCTCAATTGATTTCTTCCTCCTAATGCCTTTCTTAGGCACAGTGAAATTCCTGGAAGGGCCAATAAAATCTTTGTTTAAAGGGGTAACACTCCAGCTAGAGACAGGATTTGAGTTAAGAGGAGTGTTGCTGCTTATGGGAGAATCATTGGAGGGTAATAGAAAGGTGGCATTCGGTGGTTGGGGAATTGCTATCTCAGTGGCGACATTACAGAGGTTGAGTTTGCCTTTTAAACTTCCTAAGTTGTTTAATGACTGCTCCATAAAGTTCAAATTCTGGATGGATGGCTGAAAAGTAATTAATTGCCTATCTCCTTCATAATGAGCATTTGCAACCACCTCATTAATTTGAGCAGCTGTAGAATCCTTGACCATTTCCAAAACATTTGAAAATGCCTCTTGAGATTCTTCTACAACTTCCACCTCAATTCCATTATTCACCTCATTTGATTTTGCTTCAACTGGAGTTTTTAATACAGTTGCCGACTCATCTTGGTTTTCCAATTCAGCCGCTTTGCTTACTTCTTGTCCTTTGTTGATTTCAGACTCAGGCGATTCCACAGGAAAGGAATTGGATTCAATAGTCCTGAAAGAATAATCTTCCTCTACCCTCACATTGTAAATTGATCCCAGAATTTCAACTTCGATGGAACCTGCAATTCTCTTAATTTGATTTGTTGCTATTAGAATTCTTCCAACAGCAAAAGATTCTTCTTTACGAGTGGATTCATCAACTTTTAAAAAATGGCCCCAAACTTCACCAATACGTTGGAAATTAGAATAAGCCCAGCCATTGAGAGGCATACCATAACAAGCCAACCATACAAATCGTTCATCAGAGGCAGTTTCACCCATCCATGGCTTAATCTCTTCAAACCAAATTGATAGCCAGTTTTCATCAATTGACTTGTCTCTAGACCCAGCATCAGGAAAAGTAATAACAACAAATCTTCCACCAATAGCCTTAACGGATTCAATGGGAGAATTCTCTAATTTAAAGACTCTTTCCAGATCTTTGGGAGATAAGAATAATCTTCCTCTACCCTCACATTGTAAATTGATCCCAGAATTTCAACTTCGATGGAACCTGCAATTCTCTTAATTTGATTTGTTGCTATTAGAATTCTTCCAACAGCAAAAGATTCTTCTTTACGAGTGGATTCATCAACTTTTAAAAAATGGCCCCAAACTTCACCAATACGTTGGAAATTAGAATAAGCCCAGCCATTGAGAGGCATACCATAACAAGCCAACCATACAAATCGTTCATCAGAGGCAGTTTCACCCATCCATGGCTTAATCTCTTCAAACCAAATTGATAGCCAGTTTTCATCAATTGACTTGTCTCTAGACCCAGCATCAGGAAAAGTAATAACAACAAATCTTCCACCAATAGCCTTAACGGATTCAATGGGAGAATTCTCTAATTTAAAGACTCTTTCCAGATCTTTGGGAGATACCAACTTACGGATTTTGGCAATTGCACTTCTAGAAAGCCATCCATTTGCAGAAGGTTGAAAAGCTATGGATGAACAAAATCATAACTGTGGCAGGTGATGCACAATCTTCGAATTTCTCATTCTCATTTTATAACCAAATCGATTTATGCGATCAAGTTTATCAATATTATAGTATTAATTAATGTTAATTGGTAAAGTATTATGATTTGGTATAAAGAGAATCAGCGTATGTGATATAAATATCATGGTATATTACTAATGAAACTCAGGTTATTACAGCTCATAAAAAAAATTGTGAGATTTAGTCAAGTAATTCTTCAATTGGCCAAAAAAAAGCAGTGTGAAGGTAGAATTGAATATTATTTTATATATTAAATTTAGTAATAGAGCTTGTTCTGCAAACTTAGTGGGCTATGAATCATTCCTCCACAAATTTTATATTTTGATTCACCCTGCTTTTTTTTATGAGTAAGAAAAAAAAGTTGTTGATTTGTTATTCGGGTCTTAAAGAACTCTCCATCATCTTGATCTTCAAGGTAGGACATATTACAATTTCAAGGAATAATTTCCACATTACAATAATATCTTCAGTTATGTACTATTCATTTTATTGAATAGTAGTGAATGTTGAAAATTTTGTTAATGTGACCAATTTACTCTTCCGAGTTTAGTTATTCTCTCTCTCCTCTTGGATATACATTTACCTGACGTATTAACTTCAGGTGCGCATATTTATGTGGGACTCAAGACTAAATATATGAGTTTCACCTGATATGTGATTAAGGCTGATTAAAAAGTTAACCTTCTTTTGAATTTTGCCTTTTTACTGGTGCTCTGTTTAGTCTTGAGTCCCACATAAATATGCGCCAAAACAAAATGAAGTGACTTGGCTCAAAAGAGCTAATTGGGAGGACAAACAGGCAAGTTTAAAATTAGAGAACTAAAGAAACTTGGTTTAAGGTGCTCAATAGTACCACTTTCAAAAAACAAAATATGCCCGAACCTCTTAGCAGTCGAACATAATGGCCTCTGAAATAAAAAATTACTAATTTATATAATTAAAAGGGTTTGAGTTTCAAACCCTTTTAAAATGTTAAAAGAAAGAATATAGTGTTAGCAATTTTCTGTAGGTGGGCCTACATAGATCATATAATTAGATATTGTATATTGTCGAATAAGGTTTGAGTGGTGTCGGTACTACCCATTAAGCCGTGATCATTTAATTAATGTGACCGGGTAATTGACAAATCTCTATTAGCACGTATTTGGGTTACATCACGTGTGTTAAGTGGTACGGGCTTATTATTAAGTGTAGAGACCATTCAGGGCCCATTAGGGTTCCATCTATTATGATGGGCTATGATGGAACCAAGGCCTATAAATATGTGGTTAAGTCCCCACTCCAAACCCTAATCTCTTTCTCATACCATCCCATCGAGTGTGAGTCTAAGGTCAAGATCTTGAGTAGGGCTTTGGTGGTGGAAGACGAATAACCACACACACAAGGTTTTCATCCTCCATGGCGACAGGTATGCATCCGCTATTATTTTCTTCAATGGTTTGACATGAATTCTTGGGTTAGGGTTTCTTATGAAATCCTACATATAGTAGTAGCAATCTCAAAACGACACTACCGTAGGATAATTAAATTAAAAGTTATCCTAAATACCCACCTCTCCACATTTAATAGAATTCATAGAATAACGTTATATCGAAATTAATAAATTTGTGCAAAGAAATGTATATGTAAAACTTGTATTGTTATTTTGATCACAAATCTGAGTTATCAGGACTTTTCCCATATTATTGGCCCATAGACCTAGACAACCAAAATTGTCTAGGTCTATTTGATGTATACAATAAATTATATTTTACACTCCACCAAAGTTCCATTGTTTGATTATTGAAAAAAATTATTAAATCATAGAAGATTAAAAAATTATATTTTAGAGACATAAATTTAATAATGATATAATTTATTAATTATAAATAGTTAGGATAATCATCTTGGCCATATTATTAAAAATTAGTTTTAATTGTAAAATGAAATTTTCAAATAATTATGATAATAGAAGATCGATGCTTCTATTATCATAATTATTTGAAAAATTCAAATAATTATGTATATTCAACTTATAAATTAAGATTTTATTTTTCGTCTATTTGTCTATTTTTAGTTAATATTAAATCAAAATATTTTAATTAATAATAATATTTCATTTTATATAGCAATTAAAATTGATAAATACATATCATTTTTTTATGTATAATTTAATTAATTATATTACTATTAGTAATTTTTATTTTTAACAAATAAAAATCCTTACTTTATCATTTATATTTATAAACATATTGTCAACACAAATTACTATTGGATCAAGTTTATTAGTTTATATCCTCGATGGGTTCAAAATAACAAAATATTATTATTATTTTTAACTTTTAGAATTAACAACATAGAGCACACCGATAATGTTGATAAAATATTCACCCACTGATTTATTGCCAAAGGTTGAGATTAATTTAAGGCAAAAAATGAGTTAAATACCATATTGTTTTGACCAATTATTTAAAAAAGTCTCGGCTTAACAATTGGTCTAATGCATAAATACCCAATTAAAATTGATAAATACATATCATTTTTTTTTATGTATAATTTAATTAATTATATTACTATTAGTAATTTTTATTTTTAACAAATAAAAATCCTTACTTTATCATTTATATTTATAAACGTATTGTCGAGACAAATTATTATTGGATCAAGCTTATTAGTTTATATCCTCGATGGGTTCAAAATAACAAAATATTATTATTATTTTTAACTTTTAGAATTAACAACATAGAGCACACCGATAATGTTGATAAAACATTCACCCACTGATTTATTGCCAAAGGTTGAGATTAATTTAAGGCAAAAAATGAGTTAAATACCATATTGTTTTGACCAATTATTTAAAAAAGTCTCGGCTTAACAATTGGTCTAATGCATAAATACCCAATTAAAATTGATAAATACATATCATTTTTTTTATGTATAATTTAATTAATTATATTACTATTAGTAATTTTTATTTTTAACAAATAAAAATCCTTACTTTATCATTTATATTTATAAACGTATTGTCGAGACAAATTATTATTGGATCAAGCTTATTAGTTTATATCCTCGATGGGTTCAAAATAACAAAATATTATTATTATTTTTAACTTTTAGAATTAACAACATAGAGCACACCGATAATGTTGATAAAACATTCACCCACTGATTTATTGCCAAAGGTTGAGATTAATTTAAGGCAAAAAATGAGTTAAATACCATGTTGTTTTGACCAATTATTTAAAAAAGTCTCGGCTTAACAATTGGTCTAATGCATAAATACACTCAGAATCCATCTGAAAAGAGAGAATTGAGACAGATCATACCGAAGAAAATAAGAATAAACAAAAATTATACTTGTTTTGATTTGTATTTTTGAATATATCCACCCATAGTTTGTATGCTAAGGACTTATTTTAATATACATTTTAAATTTAAAATTTTTCGCCTATATCTGCACAAATTTAAATTTTTTTTAGAAGTAAAAATTTGTGATATTGGACTATCTTTTTGTCATCATTTCCTAAAATGAACCCATAAAAGAATAAAATATGCATAGTTCTTGCTCCAGGATAAAACTTGTTTAACATATTAATAATGTTTTATCTATCATTTTTAATAGTCAAGATTTGATGAAATTATCAATTTAATTTGTAATTTGTTTTATATATATAATGTAAAATAAATATACATAAATTTATTGATTTGTTAGAAGAAATGATTGTTGATTTGTATTCCAATAAAATACTGTTCCGAAAAGAAATCATCAAGTCGGATTATTTGCTAGTTGATATCCAGTTTAGGCATGGCCAATTTTACAAATCGGGAAAAATACAATAAAATATAAATTATATAAATATAATTTATGCATGTTAGCTAAGGGAATCATACGCATAAATAATATCTTTCTCAACATCCTAACAGTGATATAGACAACAATTTAAGTTACCAAACATTCTATTTCTGAAAAATTATCATTAACTTACTGGATATCCCTTAGATTATTGTAATCCCTATATTTTCCCTGATTTTTTTGATTTAATGCACATGCGGGTTAATTCCATATCAGACCATGAGACAAAAACTAATATGTGGGACCATGAAATACTTAAGATTTAACCTATTGATACCACACGATATTAATTTTTTATGGAATATTTTACAATGTGCTCTGAAGACAAAAATATTTTGAATTATTTGTCTTTAATGAATGTTTTAAAATCTGATCATAATTTTTTTTTTCTTTTTTAGATCCTCTCATCGAGATGAACTAATAATCCATAAAAAAAAAAAACCGACGCAAAACTAACAAATGTGAAAAATATTTGATAAGGACAAAAAATAATCCATAGGCCAAAACACCCAGGGTCAAAATCTGGCCAACGAGATGAAAAGGCTAATCAAATAAAACTTAAAAAAGCACAACTCCATTGCCTGCATAAGTTCATAATTTAATAAAAACTCACTTAGTCAGAATCATCTTAAATGACGATAATTAGTTTAGTAGATATCGGTATTAAAGCCACATTAAAATAAATTATTTAAAGTTGACCAAGGATAAAACTATTCATAGTCCTATCACAAAGTTATTTCATTAATATGTTAATCCTTACGGCTAATAAAATTAAGGTTTGTAATTAAATTAGATAATCCTAGCACCAATATGTCCGAATGTCAAATTATTAGTGGATGATACCCAAAAAAAAAAAATTACTGTCTAGCCGATTATTCCATACAAATTAATGACACGCCGTGTCATGTACCCAAATCTCGGGTATGGAATATTATCAAATCACAAGAAATTTAAAAGTCATACCAAATGTTCTGTTTTAACTCTTGTCTTTCTCTTAAAACCCTTTGATTTGCCTATTTTTAAAATGGTAAATATTTTAAAATACCAACTCTTTGTAAGCAATATTCGCAGAACAACGATTATTCATTTTTAAAAAACATTTCCCTAATCACTTATAGTCGTAATTAGGTCCCTCTGCTTCTCTACAATCAGGGATGGAACTAGGATTTTTTCGTCTGAGAGACGAATATATACAATCAAAAAAATTGAAATGAAGAGACAACGATGTGAATTTTTACTCAAAAAAAAAAAAGACAAAATAAAATCTTTACATATAAAACTAACATGTTTTGCTATTCAACATCATAATTTATCCAAGAAGATAAATTAATTTGTTTTGCGTTACCAATCATTTCCTAGAGCCCGGTATAATTGAATTCAACAATTACCATTTCATATGTTGATGTCCTAATTTTGATTATCAAAATGTTTGTATAAATGGCACAAGAATCCTACTCTTTGAGGAGTGGTTCATATTTAATGTAGTATAAGTCAGCATAATTTTACTCATTTTATGCATTTTATTTGCTTGATTATTGCATACAATTTCCCCATTTAAACACATCAATCCAACGGTCAATGGGTTAAATCTTAAGTATTAAAATACCCTTGTCTAAACCATTACTTGCCTATTCTTACTTGTAGAACAAGACCTAGGTGCACACATGGCGTTGACCCAAACTAATGTACACGAATAATAAACATTTTATTAACAACGCCCATTTTAATATTAAACAGTAACAAGTAAGAATATGCAATGGAAATTCCTTTGTACAAGAGAGAGAGATGATACCTAAGAACAAATTTTATCAATAACTTTATTTCTCACTTCAAAGAATAATAAATACTCATTCTCATTGAAAACCATGCCTACTCTGTACTAAATGTTATTTTAAGTTTTCATTATGAAAAATGAGCACTTTATTTAAAATTATTTTGTCGCATTTTAACTGTTTATTATCATCATTTTGTGCATTTTATTTGTTTGATTATTGCAAAAACAAATTATAGCAATCAACTTAAACTAACAAAATTAACCTAGGCTAGGATCTTGATTTTATTGGTAATTAGTACTGATTTTTATCATCATTTTAACATTAATTTGGATCTTGACGTTAACCAGAAATGGCCGATAAGAGTAATTTAAAATTAATCTAATTGTTTTATGGGATATTATATTTAAGTGTTTTCTGGTTTTTGGTAATAATAAAATTACCAGCCAAACATAAATGATCCATACCCTAAAATCAATTATACCTGAAGTTATTTTTTTTGATCTTGTGTCACTCTTTGTACCACCAAAATTTTCTCCTAAAATTAGGTTAATTTATTCTTTTCATCTATTAATCAATGAACGAGTTCTTAATAAAAAGGATATACACGATTTTGGGGTGGGGGGAGAAGAGCACCACAACAATCGACGACGTAAGATCTGAACGATTTCCAAGGAAGAACAGAGCAACAACAACAATGCATAAAATGATGATAATAAACAGTAAAAATGCTACAAAATAATTATAAATCGAAATTAAAAAAATTAATTTTGAATTGCAAAGAATAATAATAATATTTTGCTTAATATTTTTTAACTAAATTGTATCTATTTGCAACCTCCACTTGCGACAAAATAATGTTTTGAGTTTTTTTTTTTTTTTTGAATGATGGGATCTACTGGTATAAATCATAAATAATTATCATAATAATTAGCTGAAAATTTATACGATCTCCAAAAAAGGGGTCCAGTCGATTCTTGTGCATTTTATGCATTAACTATTAAAGTAACCATTGAACACTCAAATTCTTGCAATTGTCACAATGCCCTTGTCCAGCTTATAAAATAAGACTTGTCCCTTACATACCATCAAAGTAGAAAGTATAATATAATAAACAGTAAAAATGCGACAAAATAATTTTAAATCGAAATCAACAAAATTGATTTTGAATTGCAAAGAATAATAAAACCGTCTAAAATTGAAGTGCTGAGTCACTTCACTTTAGGCAGGTGGAATGGATACATGGGTTTTCCTATAGTCCCATGGAAATATAGGTTGTTCTAACTACCATTGCTTAGGGGGAGTCAACAAGCCCAACCAATAGTATAAACTATTGGGGAAAGATCATGGCCCACTAATTCTTTGTGCTTTAGCAATCGAAATTAAAAATCACCTGTAAGTAATTTTTATGAACAATTAAATGATTATTAATTTAAAAACTACAAGTGTATCACAGAATAATATTTTAAAATTACTTACAGGTGATTTTTAATATAATGACAACCCTTATATTTATCAAACATGTCAATATTTGGCATCTTTACTCATAATTGAGCCTAAATACCTAAAGTGGCCACTCCTTGGTATCTCCTAATCTTGGATCATCACTCTTTCTTCACGCGCACTGTAATAATCCGAAATTTTTAATAAAATTTAGGATTATTTAATTTCATTTTAATTACTTTAATTTCGTTATTTAATCTCTAATTACATTTAGGGCCCTTAATTTGCAATTACTACGGTTTATACCCTAACACTTCCAAATTACTACAAATTCGACCCTAAGGCACGTTTACATTTTAATTGCGAGCATTACATTTTTATAAATTCATTTCATACGTAATTATATACATTTATATACATACACAAGCAATACTAGTACACATACACACATATGTGTATACATATACTTTATACATCATCTTACACTACCCAACCACCACCAACCATCACCAATACCACACTCTACCTCCCCCATCAGCCAAAATCAGTCAACATGGGCCCCCCTTGACTGCCATACACTCCACCACCCTCCCCCATCACTTCCTAACCCACTATGGCAGTTCTTTCACCAATCTTACACTCCAACTCCACCCAAAACTCATTTTATACTCCCCCAAACCCCAAATTTCGTCTAGAACAGCTGCTGCCCCTCTCATTCACTCTCTTCCTCCTCCAAACTCTCCCAAGAACTCCCAAACCAAGAACACAAAGCCCCATTAACATCCTTCAAGTTCTAGAGTGAGAAAAGTCAAGAAAAGTGGGTTTTCACTTCAAAATATCAACCAAAAGCTCCCACCTCTCATCTTCCACTTCAAGATCATCCAACACACTCCAAGGTACCCACATTTCACCACCAAAGCCAGCCAAGGCCGGTCAAAGAGCTCCCTCCACCGGTTTTTCGCAAAAACCCGTTTTTTCGCCAAATCTTCGCAAAACAAGGTAGAGACTCTTACCCAATCATTCCTAAGCATTTGTATGTGTTAGAATAGCCTAGGGGTAGTTTTTAGTCGAAGGGTTAAGGCCCAAGGTGAAGGGTTTCACGAAACCCGAACAAAAACGCAAGTTGCTCTGCTTTTGCTGTGACGATAGTCCGGACCACCATATCCCCGTCTGGACTACCGATCCAGAATGTTCCCTCCAACTTTGGTTCAAATTCTGTAATTACAGTTTAGCCCCTTGTGTTCTTAGTTTCGACGGTTTTGACCCTAAACCATGTTTTTTATGCATATTAAGCCCTAGATTCATTTTGGTTCATGTGTTTAACTTCTCAAGCATGATTAGGACTTATTCAAAGTGTTTATGTGAGATTTAATGTGTTCATGTTATGTTTAACCTTGTTCTTGTTCTTAGTTTAAACTTAAGGGTTAAAGTGTAGTTTATTAAAGTATGTGACTTAATCTACTAGGATATTTACGTTCCTACTTTTTATCAATTAATTGACATTAGTGGAAGTTTATGAGCGTATCAAATTTTCTAAAATACCCTTAGTAGTGTAAAATGACCGTTTTGCCCTTTATTACATTTATTACTCTTATAAAAGTTTTAGACTAACTAAAATTCAAGGAATTGCATTTTATGACAAGTTAGGACTTTACTAACTAAGATAAAGTATTTTTACGTATTTACCCTTGTCGGTGGCAAAATTACCATTTTGCCCTTGTACTATGTTTATTTACAAAAAGGCCCCCAAAGTTAGTAAAATTTCACTAAGGACCCTAGAGTCGTGAAATTATGTTGGACAGTACTTACTTAAAATGACGTTGGTGACCCTTACTTTCTTTAAATTACGTTTTGACCCCAATAGTTTAGTAAATTATGTTTTGGTCCCTGTAGTTTGAATTTATTACGTTTAGACCCCTGGTTTTCGATTACTTGAATTTCGTGAACTTGTGAATTGAGACATTCGGTTGTGACCCTTGAGATATCGTTATCACTTTGCTTCTACTCTTAAATGCACTTTTCATAAACGTGTTGAATGCTAGAATGGACAACTAGGTACCCGGGTTTGGTGATCGTACGCGGATATCACATAGACGATGAGGTTAATGGAAAAGTGAATTGGAATTGATCATGGGGAGTCACCCCGAGATTTGTTGAATGGCAGTCAGCCAAGTGATGAATTGATCATGGGGAGTCACCCCGAGATTTGTTGAATGGCAGTCAGCCAAGTGATTTCGTTTTGGAGGAATATTTGGCAGCCTGCCAGGATTTCGAAACCCTAGGATATGACAATATGTGATTACTTCATTTGAATTCTGAGGCGTTAAAAGGGTGGATGTATTATAGACCGAGTCACGGCTATATACCTACAGGAGCTGACAGTTGTCACTCGTAGCCCAGTGGTACAGTCAGTCCCTGGGAAATTCATCCTTGCGAGGCGGCTGACGGCTGGATTAAGTACGTAACTTATACCTTCCGTCGGGGCTCCCAGTCAGGGCAAGCAAGGGGGGAGTTTAATCACGGTTTGGTCATATTCCTTAGTGGTTAACCGGGAGGAAAGTTCTCTAGGTTGAGAACTTAGATGAACATGTAAGTTAATGGCTAGTAATGAAATCAGCTATGTGTTTAATTTCGGTTTTACGATTTATTTCCTGATTATTCCTTTAATTACTGCTTTTCAATCATATATGTTGTACTTGTATGTTAAGCAAGGGTTGGGAGGGTTAGAGTAGCTATTGAGTGATTTATCGCTCATGGTGTTACACTTCGTGTAACCCTGGTATAATACCATGATGTTGCTTTGCGACTCGGACGTATTATGCCAGATTGTGATCAAACAGGAGGTGTAGGTGTCGAGGGCGATGCTTATTTTGGAACAGAAGGTTTTTCCAGTGGATCAGGCTCAAGAGGAGCATTGGGATCAAGATCTCAACCTTAATTTGTAGAACCCACCCCTTTATTTTAATGTTGGTCTGTAATATTAATTTCTCAAACCGTACTAAGTATTTTGTAATGGGCTGCACTTCACGTTTTCCAACGTGTACTCTGATGGAAACTCTTTTTATTAAATTAATCCTAATTAATTGTCTTAATTAATGCTTCCGAAAATCGGGGCGTTACACGCACTGCTGGTACTACTAAATTTGCACACCATATACTCAGTTTTACTCCTACTTATCCGTAAGCACTTTGACTCTAATGCTTCCCCCCAAATTTTTAATTTCTGAATAGATAAAAAAAAAAAAGGAAGAGTTTGAATAAATAGAAGATTAGTTTTCTACCATTTTTGTTAACCTGGATAGAAGAATCAAACAGGATTTTGAATACATTGAAGAAAAGATTTTAAGTACTGGTTATTAAGATGAATTATTTTTTAAAAATTTATCTTTACCTCGTTATATTTGAACTTACATAGGGAATACTTGCACATATCTCAAAGTACCATTTCATGCGTTTAAAAATAGCCTTTGTTATTTCTCGTGGAGACCATTAAAAATACCTTTTAATTAAAAAATGTAGCAAATGAGGGTTATTTCGATTCAAAATTTAAAAAAATCTCTACCAAAAAATTCTTCTGATGTTTGACTTGAGGATTCATAGTAATTAAAATACGCGAATTTACTATAAGTTTTGGTTGTTTGGGCAAGTGAAGCTCGAAAAATTGTTACATATATTTAAACATCAGAAGAATTTCTTGCAAGGTCCTATACGGTTACAGACCGGTATAGGACGTAATTGGCTGATAACAATTAACTCAGCCGAAGTATACCGTGTTTAAAACAATATTTAAGACTCTGCAGTTTATACATATAATATAGAATTTTTAATATACATAGGGTATCTTAGTTGTGTTAATTATCCAATCTCGATAAATATTTACACAAGTCTTAATCATTTTTTTGACAAAGCATCGACACTTCTAGGGGTCTTATTTTTTGCTTTCGGATGACTCGTTGGTTCCTACTCTTGAAAATCGCAAAAATAAGATTACAAAATTTGATCACCTCCATGTCATCATTATATGCAATTTTCAACTTTTAAAAAAAACCCAACGCATATACTGTCAATACTGTTCCTAAAAAAAGTAAACAGTAGAAAATAAAGTGTAGGCAAAAATAATTCCAACTTAAAATTATTTTGTCGCATTTTTACTGTTTATTATCATCATTTGTGCATTTTGTTTATTAGATCTATGTTGTTAGAAAGTCAAAGATTAATAGTGTAATTATTAATCACAACACGTTCTTAGGTATTAACCAAGTTAATAATATGGAAAATTATTAATTTTAAATTGCAAAATATGTTAATTAATGCTCCATACTATTCCACAACCTGAGGCGAATCTGGCTAATTAATTATTAGCCCTGTTCCAATATATTTAGTGCATTTTAAATATATGTTAGGTATATACACCCACGTCCCTCAATTTGATGTAAAATGTAAGATAAATGAGCTGACGATAATTTTATGAGAAAGTATTCATATTGTTTAGTGCTTAAACCTAAACAATATTGATGATCTTTTTACATTGTACTGGAATATGCTTAAACTCTCGGCATATTCAAAGGTCAGGATTAACACTCAACCATGGATTTTCCTGTATAATGATAAATTATGGATTTTTAAAAATTGTAAAAATACTATCTAAAAACAATAGTGCACACCCTATGGTAAATCAAGTTTTCTATGCTGCAAGTGCAAACATCGTGTTCTCTTTGTTTTTACTCATTTTGTGATAAATTCATAGTCAAAATGTTGTTATGACTATGAATTTAAATGAACATATATCATTTAAATTCATAGCAACAAAATTTGGATTTGTTGTCACCCGAATAGATCAAGAGTTCTTTTGGGTATTATAATGTTTTTGCTCTCATCATCGGAATGTATGTTATCGTAATTATTTTGTCTTTGTTCAATTTATACATATACTTACATATTGACGAAGTGTATGAAATTGATAAACTTGGCAATAAATTTAAGCACATAACTCCTATTCGCTCTTCTTTTAGTATTGAAATAATCGATCAAATAAAATGGAGAATAAGTTATTAATAGCCATTTATTTATAGTTTACTCTAAAATAATATGAAATTTTTTTTGAGCTAATTTATTATACACAAAATAATCCTTATAATAATTTATAGAAAAATAATTCTCCAATCCAATATACACTATTTCCAAGACCCACAATCGGGTAATTATCAACGATGTTAATCCTTATGTGGAAATAGATATAATTTATCCCTAAGTTGAGAAATTGTTTGGGTCCCAATCTATTTTTTTAGAAAATAGATTATAAAAAAATAGAAAGTACGAAACTAAAAATATTTTAATTTTCTAAAATTAAAAGTTTGCAGTAGGATTAACATCGTTGATAATTACCCTGTAATGCACAAATTCGTGTCCTGCAATAAAGACAAGAAAAAGATGCACAAAATATATTTTTATTGATTTGAATTGAATGCGGGTACAATCTTTATTAAATTCTTTACAATAAAGAATAATTCCTTTGATTCGATCTCCAAAGTTGATGGTGCAACCTAATGGCTATAGAAGCTTGTCGTAAGATTGAACTGGTTTGTAGTTCTTTCAGATCTTCGAGTTGAGAAGCTTGAAGAACGAAGCTTGATCGAGGGCTTGAACAGCTTTATCTCGAACAAACGATGAACTTGAGGATGATCTTCGCTAGCTGACGCGTAGACCGTTGTTGTTATGGATGAATCGGCACATAGCTTGGGTGCTTGTTGATCCTCCACACGAACTTGAGGGATTTGAGAAGAACTTGCAGAGAAGACTTGAGAACTGCTTGAGAGTGCTCTGGAATTTCCCTGGCTGCAGATCTTTTTCTTCTTAATGAGAGCCTCTATTTATAGGCTCAAGGAGAGGGACCTCTAATTTGGAAAGTTTCTTTTGATTGATTGTCTTTCCAAAGAAGAGAAAATCAACCTCTCATTTAAGAAATAAATCAGGTCAAATATATATATAAGTATATATTGTCCTTGATTGGTTTTCTTTCCATAAGAGTAAATTGACCTCTCATTATGGAAATAAATCAGGTCAAATGATTGATTTTATTTCCATAAGAGTTAATTGAACTCTCATTATGGAAATAAGTCAAGTCAAATTATATACATTTGTATATATTAATTGTCCTTATTGTTATTTCCTTTCCATAAGAGTAAATTGACATTTTTCTTATGTAAATAAATAATTTCAATATATGTATATACATATATATTGGACCCAGGATAATTTGGTTGGGCCTGCGTTCATGGATTGGCCCAATGTCATGGCTTGTTTGGCCAATTGAATAGGCCCATCTTCTTTCGGTCTAGCCCACATCTTTTGAACCCATACTTTGTCGAGCCCAATAATTATTTGCAGGCTTTTGACCAATTTTGATTTTGACTAATTAAGATGATTTACTTTATCTCAATCAATCGGACGGTGCTTTATGCCGTGATGAATTTTTAGTGTCTACAAATTGCCCCCACTTCGAGGCTCAGGCGAATGCTTGCTTGCGAGCGTTGAAAGTGAGACTTGAAGTAGTTTGAATTTTCTCGGTATGTGTGAATTTGCCAATCCACATACGTGAGTGAAATGTAGTCCAATTTATTTTCCATTGGCAATGCTCCATTGTTCCAAGATAGCTTAACTTCATTCATGAAGCTGATCCATTTGATTGTTGCGGTTGACGAGCCAATGAGCACAAAATTCAACTTGCACAGTCCCCCTTTAGTAACAGAATGGTGGCCCATATAATTTCAAATTTTAACTTCGAAAGATTGGTTTTGAACTTGGTAAAACCAATGCAACAGATCATCTCCCCATTACTTTTTTTTCCTTCTTTTTTTTTTTTTTTTTTTTTTGGAAAAGATAATATATTAGTCGGATGGATCCCCATGCAAACCTAAAGATGGCATGTGGGTTCCTTGAGGCTAGGGAAGATATTTTTGTCAGGCGCTTGGTTCCCAAAGGAGAAGTGTTTCCATAGAGCATAATTTTGCAGATCTACCAAAGGTGTGATTCTTTACTAGAACAAATCGTTGACAGGCAGGTTTAGAAAAAATAAAAAATTTGAAGCAGGAAATCTTTATTTCTTCACCTCCTTATTTTTTTGTTGGGAAATATTTCCTTTCCTTGTTGTTTGGCGGCCCAAAAGGATGGTCAAGTTTCCTTCGTTCCTTTCAATAAGAGATTTTACGCTATATCCACTAAAAGGAAATGATTTCTTTCGGTTGGATTTCCTGCTACTCAATTACTCTTGTTTGGAAATTAAGCTCACTCATGGAAGGGGAGACTTATTTGTACAGCCATCAAAGGTGAGAATTAAACCCATGACAGATTTATTTTCCATGTACAAACAAAATCAAATATTGACCTTCCCTAGCTGTTATTTCCTTGATTGGAGGCTTAAACAATTTCCTTAGCAATTTCACCCTTCATCCGCTATATATCCGATCATGCGGCATGTTTAGGCTTCACACTTCTGACCACTAACCCAGCCGACCTCTTTCATCCACTGCCCTGCGCTAGCGTCGTCTAAGAAATCTTGGGTTTCGACAAGAGCTTTGTGAGTAAAACTCCTTACTATCTCTTTCACTTATGTCCATTCTTTGAACTATTCATGACTTCATTATTTTCCAACATTGGCAAAGTGACGTGTAAAAATATGATACAACTTGTTTAGTCTGCCAAAAAGAAAACACATTTTCCCTTTGTCTTTTTGTTGAAATATCCGAGATCTTGTCTACACGTGCAAGTGTATTTTTTTTTTTTCTTCTTTATTGTTTAGGAATTGAACACATACATGCGGCACGGAAGATGACAACATTACTTTTTTTTTTGTTTCGACGCCCCCGGTGCATTTGATTACACGTTCTCATGCATTAGGAAGAGTAATTAATTTGGCCCATGCAACACAATTTTCCACCGAAGAGCTTGAACTAAGTGTTGTAAATTTCACGGGAATCCACCGCTTTAATCTTTAACCGGAATCCACCGAAGATGGAAATAAACTCTTTTGCCAAGTTAGCTCCTTATAATTTCTTTCTTTGCCGTGCATCCATCAGTTTAGTGATATTCAAAAAAATTGCCCACCACAATTTACTGATGGCCTGCATTCATGTAGAAACACCACACAGTAAGAGCACGTCTACTTTTTTCTTGACTCCATGAATCAATTACTTGTCCATCTTCAAGGTAATGATCCCATGCGTTGAAATTTTGCACCAGAGAGCAACTGTGAGGTATTAATAAGCCGTAATTCCGTGATTTTCCAAGCGTGATTTTAACATGCCGTTTTTTTTTTTTTTTTTGGTTGGTGGGTACGAGGAGTTAATCTCGGCCACTAAACAGTGTTTCGGTCTCAGTTTCTAAACAGTAGTTGAACCCCTTTTTTTTTATTTTATAGCTATGATTTGAATTTCCTTTACACAGCCATGCTTTGTTTTCCTTTTTAGGTTCTAACTGTTTTTTTTTTTAACTGTTTATTAATGACTGCATTTTTTTTTTTTTTGTTCTAACCCCAGCGTGGAGATCGCAGGTTTTGAATTCTTCACAAAATAGCTCGCATTTTTACTGCAAAGGCTTTACGTCGTCGGGTAACTCAAGTAACTCTTTATGTTAAACTACCACACGATCCTCTTTGTTTTATTTTATTTGCACATACTTGATGAAATAATGAGCAGTATGAGATGATGGGAGAGCTTCTGCACTTCAATTCCGTACCTATAGCGGCCGGGTTCATAGGGGTCAGCAAAGGCGCCCCCCCCCTCCACGTCAGGAAGAGCCAAAAAGGTCACTATCTCAGAATCTGCAAAATCGAATGCAGATCGATCCGCCTCAATGGTGCCGAACGAACGGTGCCCCCGGCGGACGGTGCGGACACAGGGTCCTGGACGAATATGGGTTTGAACGGTGTCCGCCGAACGTCTTAGTGCCAAGGACATGGCACTCACAGCTTGGTTCCCAGACGACCCTCGGGAGCTCCGCCGAGCGACGCGCCGAGCGCCCGTGGGGCTGTGTCGCACGCTTGCCGAGTCGGTTGACCTCGGTAACGTGGGGCTCGGATATATCCGGTTCGGTGGAAGTGTGTTGGGCACGCTACACAGTCCATGATGAGGCATTAAATGCGGCAGTCACCTACTCTGCCACCGCCGCCTGCAGCAGCACGTGGGTGATGGGGAATGTCTCGAGCCGATTTGACTACTCGAACCCGCGTGCCGTCACGTCAGCCCAGACATGGCGTCTGGGGCTGGGGTGAAGGTCATATCAACTGTCATTCCGAGCGTGAATGACAGGCGCGTGAGGGGCGCCGAGCGCGTGGGACGCACGCCCCTCAGCCTATAAATACCCAGCCACAACTACCACAATGGGGATTCCTCTCTCCTCATTCACTACCCTCATAACTCTACCTCTTTACTTCTTTCTCTGAGATTTCTGGTGCATTTCTCCCCTCCGGTGACTGACTTAATCATCGGAGTGCCTCCCCGGACCACCACCGTCCGGGCTAGGCACTGACGTGGTTATCTACGTGTGCAGGTTACCATCTCCGGCGAGCGGCAGAGGCTCAGGCGTGCATTGCCCTTTCCACCGTTGCCCTTCTCACTCCAAGAGGTTCAAAGAGTTCACTCCGGCGAAGAGACCCCCACAATTGGCGACTCCGCTGGGGACAAGAGAAAAGCCACTCCTCCCAGCCTCTCTGAACACATTGGTGGTGTATCTTCCCCTTCTCCAAGAAACTCCTAAAAACCTCTTCAAATATTGCTCCAAATGGCCGACCTCACCCTGGGCCTTGATGCGTTTGGTCCCACCGGAGAGTTCCGCAGCTCCTTCGACCGGCACCGGTACCATCGGGTCAGGAGTGACTTGGGCCTCACCCTGTCTCCCGTCATCAACAGAGACGGAACGGTCACCATGGCAACCAACGGCGCCGGCCCCAGCAACGCCGGAGCCAGCAACATCCTGTTCAGTATGGACGGAAACGTTCTCTCTCTCGACAACCTCACGACTCCAGCGCTCACAGAAGTTCTTCCCCCACCCCCTCCTCTCACTATAGAGGCCGAACTAGCGCTATTAAGGAAAGAAGTACTGGCCATGAAGGAGGCCAGGAATCAGCCTACAAGATCAAGGTCTGGCGGGCGGACGAGGACTCGGAGGCCACCGCCGAGCACGAGGACTGACAACGAGGGACGTGCCCCAGTATTTTCACGTCTCGGACAGGTCGTGGAGGTAGACCGCCGAGGCGGCGCACTTGTCATCCGGTCGGAAACGGCGCGTTCGCACCAGCAGCATACACGCGGCTGGAATTCTCAGCGGACTGACCACGCCGAGGATAGCGCCACGGCATCGAGCGCTCGGACACCAGACGTCCGAAGGGACGTGGAATACGCTCGGGAGGTGGAAAATCAACAACATAAGAGAAAGGGCCCGGCGGACGCTCCTCAGAACCACAACGGCCGGGACCGATCGCACGAACAACGGGAGGATAACCGTAACCATAACCAGTCGGGGGACCGGGACCGTGACCGGCGTCATAGCCGATCGGTGGATAGGCATGGCGTTGGAAGCGGGGCACCCGACGTTCGGGGTAATTGCCCGCGAGGCAACGTGGTCACCGACCCTGTCGAAGTCTCGGCAGGTCATGGCCATAACGAAAACAATGGTCTTAGGCCTGGGGACAGATACACACTACGGAATGACGGTGGCAGCATCGTGCTCGTGAACGCACAGACGGGCGAAACTAAGGTTTATCATGCCGAGCCCGACGCCAGGGACCGTCGCCATTGGGAAGAGTTGGCAGGGGCCCGGGAAGGGCGCAATAAAAGGCTGTCCTCCGAGAGGAGCAACGTGCACGCAGACGGGCACGATGCGGAGCGCCGAGCCGCTGGGCCCGCAAAGCGCGCCCATGGGGAATTCCGAGCGGTGGACCTCAACCGTCCTTACCCTGCCGACTCCAGGTTAGAAAAAGCAAAGCAATCCCCTTTCTCACGAGCGATAACCGAGGCAGCACCGCCGCGCGGGTTCAAAATACCCAAATTTGATAAATATGAGCCCAAGACGGACGCGATTACGCACGTCCAGCAGTATCGCCTGGTCTCCGAGCTCTACGGCCATAGCGATTCCCTCATGTGCCGGACGTTTTCCATGAGCTTGGGAACCACGGCCCTCCTTTGGTACAGCCAGCTCGCTCCGGGGTCTATAAATGACTTCGATGAGCTCGAGCGCGCGTTCACGTCTCGGTTTGTGACTAGCAACACACAGCCGAAGACGCTCGACGCGCTTGTCAACATGAAGAGAGGCTCGGACGAGACCCTGAAAGAGTACATTGCACGATATTGGGAGGTCTACAGCCTCGTGGAGGGTTGTGATCAAAGGATCGCTTCCACTTCATTCAAAAATGGGCTCGATGACCGTTCCGACCTTTTCAAGGAGCTCATGGTGCGACCTCCGAAGAACATGGTGGAATTGATGGAAACTGTGAACCGTTTCCGAGAGCTTGAGGAGTTGCTCTTTGACCGAGCGTCAAAAGGAACCTCCGGCAAGAGCATGCCGAAGGAAGCAAAGAAACAAGTTAACAACCTAAGGAAGGGAAGAAACGATCAAGGCGGGGCAGACGGGAGCAGGGGCCCCCGGGATGCCAGCGGGAGCAACAACGGCAGAGGAGGATGGGAGAAGCCCCCCCGAAATGACAATGACTATGTCGCCGAAACCACAGTCTTCACCATGCCAATCTACAGGTTGCTGATGGAAATCGGCAGGAAGCGGTGGTTCTACTGGCCGGAGGAGAAAATGGGGTCAGATCCCACCCAAAAAGGAAAGTGCACATACCACAATGAGGTGGGCCACTACACGACTGGTTGCCGGCCGTTTAAAGCGCACCTCGAGCGATTGGTCGCCGAGGGACGCATGGAGGATTGGATAGACCGCAGCCGCACACCGACCGTGCTCAGAGGAGCCGCCCCCCAGCCGAACCAGCAGGCTGTCCTACCTCAGCCGCCAGGGCAGCAGGTGCAAGGGGACAGAGTGCGCCCGGGGGTGGTCGTTACGATCCACGGCCCGGTCGGGAAAGCCCGAGCCGAGGCGATGCATGAGGAGCTGCAAAAGATGGAAGCTGCTATGCAAGTAATGACGCTCGGCAGAGCGCCAAAGCGGAAGTATGTGGAGCCCAATGACCCGTACACTATTTCCTTTTCCGAGCAGGATCTGGATGGGCTGCAGCTCCCGCATGACGACGCCCTGGTGATCGAGGTGAGTATCGACCACGTGGAGGTCAGGCGGATCTTGGTGGACCAGGGGAGCTCCGCCGACGTCCTTTACTACTCGGCATACAAGGCCATTGGACGAACGCGTGATGAGCTTACCCCGGCCGACACCCCCCTTGTCGGGTTCTCCGGGTTCCCGGTGTACCCGCTCGGCAGCATCACCCTCCTGGTCTGGGCGGGGTCGATGCGTTTGGAGATAGAGTTCACTGTGGTGGACTCCCCGAGCCCATACAACGCCATTCTGGGACGAGGCTGGCTCCACGCAATGGGAGCCGTCGCATCGACCCTCCACCAGTGCGTACGGTTCATTGGCACGTCTGGCAAACAGGAGACCATCCGGGGCAACCAGATGGCCTCCAAGAGGTGCTTTGTCAATGCCGTCCGCCAGAAGGACAGAAGGGAGGGCAGACCGCCGAAGCAGGTGCACTGGATTGAGGTGCCCGAATGCACCCCGGTCCTCGAAGACGTTGGCTCGAAGGCTGAAGACAAGTCAGTCGAAGAATTGATTAAGGTGCCCATCAACGAAGAAGGCACCAGGTACTTCATGCTCGGTTCGGATCTCTCTAATCCCGAGCGGAACGACTTGGTATGCTTCCTCAAGGATAACATCGAGGTCTTTGCGTGGACTCCTTATGAAATGCCGGGTGTCAGCCCTGATTTCATCACGCACGCCCTCAATGTTGATCCGGCTAGGAGGCCAGTAGTGCAGAAACCGAGGCGGTCCTCGGCCATTCACTCCGACGCCGTCTTGGAAGAGGTTGACCGCCTGATCGAGGCGGAAGCGATCCGAGAGGTGATGTACCCCACGTGGCTGGCGAACACCGTGGTAGTCAAAAAGAAGAACGGGAAGTGGAGGGTATGTGTAGATTACACTAACCTCAACGACGCCTGCCCCAAAGACTGTTTTCCCCTCCCTCGGATAGACCAACTGGTGGATGCTACGGCCGGGCACGCAAGGCTCAGCTTTATGGACGCCTACCGTGGGTACCACCAGATTGCGATGCACAGCGTGGACGTTGAGAAAACCGCATTCATCACGCCGAGGGGTACCTATTGCTACCGGGTCATGCCGTTCGGACTGAAAAACGCTGGGGCCACCTACCAAAGAATGGTTTCCAAGATGTTCGCTAGGGAGCTCGGCGACATTATGGAAGCTTACATTGACGATATGGTGATCAAAAGCAAATTCGCAGAAGACCATCTCTCCCACCTTGGAAGGGTCTTCTCCATCCTCAGAAGGCACAGTTTAAAACTTAACGCGGAAAAGTGTGCGTTCGGGGTCGGTTTCGGGAAATTTTTGGGGTACCTCGTCACCCGCCGAGGGATCGAGGCCGACCCCAACCAGCTAGAAGCTATACAGAAGCTCCGAGCGCCGTCGACAATCAAGGAGGTTCAGCGGTTGACAGGGATGGCTGCTGCCTCAATCGATTTATAAGCAGGTCGTCCGATGCCTGCCGACCCTTCTTCCAATCCATCAAGACCAGTAAGAGAGCCTTTGTCTGGAATTCTGAGTGCGATGCCGCACTCGCCGGGCTTAAAGACTACATGTCCCGAGCACCCCTGCTAGTCATGCCGAGGGAGGACGAAGATCTCTACCTTTACCTGGCAGTGTCCGAACACGCTGTAAGCTCGGCACTGGTTCGGCAGGAGGGTTTGGAGCAGTTCCCAATCTATTACTCGAGCAAAACAATGCTCCCTGCCGAAACCAGGTACTTGCCAATTGAGAAGTTGGCACTTTCGCTGGTTACGGCAAAGAGGAAACTCCTGCCCTATTTTCAGAGCCACACGGTCGTGGTAATCACGGCGTACCCTCTGAAAACCGTCATGCGCAAGGCAGATCTCTCGGATCGGATCTGCAAGTGGTCCTTGGAATTGGCCAACTTCGACATCCGGTACGAGCCCCGGACGGCGATTAAGGGTCAGGCGTTGGCAGACTTCGTCGCCGAGCTCACACCAAAGCTGGAAATTGATCTCCAGGAAGAAATGACGGCCGGAGACGGAGGTGCCAAGGGGGCCAAAAGCACCACCGCCCCCGAGCAATCTGGGTTCGTCCTCAAGCGCTCCCCTCCCCGCACGGCTACAATTTATACGGGCGAGTCCTGGCGGATGCACGTTGACGGTGCATCAAACAGCCGAGGGGCAGGGGCTGGTATTGTGCTTATTTCTCCTGAAGGGACCATCCACGAGTGTGCCATGAGCATCGGTTTCCCAGCCACAAACAACGAGGCCGAATACGAAGCCTTAATTCCTGGACTCCGCCTTGCTCTTGCTCTCGGGGTGGATGAACTGCAGGTTTATAGTGATTCCATGCTGGTCGTGAACCAGCTGAATAGCGATTATGGCTCTGGAGATGCTCGGATGCTGAAATACCTCAGCCATGTCCTGGAGCTGCAAAAAGGCTTCAAGACCGTCCACTTTTCCCACATCGGCCGAGCCAAGAACGCTCATGCCGACGCCCTTGCTGCTCTTGGATCGGCCTGTAACGAGCTCGGAGGCACGCGGACGATCACGCTCGGAGAAATCGCGCTCCCAAGCTTCGAGCCTGGCGCCGAAGACGTTATGACAATCGCTGCTTCTGGCCCGAGCTGGATGGAGCCCCTGATCTCCTACCTCCGGGACCAGGTCCTCCCTTCAGATAAGAAAGAAGCACACCGAATCCGCTGCCAGTCCGCGTCCTACTTCCTCTCCCCGGCTGGACAGCTATACCGCCGCACCTACGTCGATCCGGACCTCCGCGTGCTGCACAGCGCCGAGGTACCTCACGTCCTCCGTGAGCTCCATGAAGGAAGCTGCGGCAGCCACTCGGGAAGTCGCTCTCTCTCCGAGCGGGCTGTCACCCAGGGCTACTGGTGGCCGAAAATGAAGAGGAGCGCTGAGGATTACGTCAAAAAGTGTGAGGCGTGCCAGAGACACTCCCCCATCCTTCACCAGCCCACCATGTCCCTGCAGCCCGTCACAAGCCCGTGGCCATTCGCCCAGTGGGGGCTTGATATTGTCGGAGTTCTTCCCACGGCCCCCGGCGGGTTTCGGCACCTAATCACGGCCACGGACTACTTTACCAAGTGGGTGGAGGCCGAACCGCTGATCCACATCACGGCCTCCGAGGTCGAGCAGTTCATTTGGAAGAACATCATCTCTCGGTTCGGCGTACCCTATGCTATCATCTCCGACAACGGCACTCAGTTCGTCGTCGAGGCCGTTAAATCGCTGTGCAAGAAAAAGAACATCCGAGTTTTTAATTCAACCGTGGCTTACCCACAAGGAAATGGCCAAGCCGAGGCGTCAAACAAGTCGATCTCGGCCGCCCTCAAGCGTCGGCTGACCAACAAGCGCGGGAAGTGGGTGGAGGAACTTCCCAAGGTCCTCTGGGGCTACCGAACGACCCCCCGGCGAGGAACTGGCCGAACGCCGTTCTCAATGGCTTACGGTATGGAGGCCGTCCTTCCACTTGCAGCTGTCGTTCCCTCCGCCCGAACCGAAGCGTTCCATCCAGCCACGAACGATGAGCACCTGGCCTCCGAGCTTGATCAAATTGAGGATCTCCATGATGAAGCTCACATCAAGTACGCGGCCTACCAGCAGGAGGTGGCTCGGGGTTATAACAAGCACGTTCGCCTCCGCCCCTTTAATGTTGATGATCTCGTCCTCCGAGCAGTCGTGCAGAAGAAAAACAAAAAGAAGTTCATGCCCAATTGGGAGGGTCCCTACCGAATCCTAGCCAAAGCTGGTTATGGGGCCTACAAGCTTGCTGAGATGGACGGCACAGCAGTCAGCAACCCATGGAACGCCTCAAAGTTAAGGAAATTTTATGGTTAGGATCTTATGTTTATCATTTTTGCGTTTGTCATGCCCTCGGCAGCTTTTTGTAATGCCTAGGGATCGAGATGTTAATGATAAGATCCTTTCTTTATAGTTGCTGTCATTTCTTGATTTTTACTTTCCTACAAGTAACTACCCTCGGCATGAAGACCATATCGAAATCACTGCCGTTCGGTGGAACGATCCGACCCCGTTCGGTGAAACGGTCGTCTATGTTCGATTGAACAAAAGTCTCTACTCGGCCGAAACGATACGTTAGCGTTCGGTTGAACACACGATCGTGTCTGATAGAGCGGGCGCTAATACGTACCAGCGTTCGGGGAGATGCCCCTGGTCCCAGGACCTACCTGGCAAACTAGCCGGGGGCTATTGTTTCGCTCGGCGCATTCTTATACAAACGTTTGCGTGAAATTATGAACTCACTCGCTTCGGCAGGGCGCCGTTATTGCATTGACCCCCCGCCGAAGCAGGGGCTATTATGTACTTCCAGTGGTTAACTACTAGTTATTTCCAATTCCAGTGATTACGACGCGGTTCGGCGATCACGATTCGGCTTATACAATGATATTACCCACGAGAGCTATGACTTGTAAAATTATTCGGACAAAGATATGAAATCACGCAGATGAGGGTACGAAAATGTCAAAACCAGCATTCATTCATTACAATAGTGAGGAGGCTCGGCCCCGGGTACAAGTACTTGAAACAAAAAAAAAACAGACTACGAGAGGATGGCCTCCGTGTTGGTGCCGTCGGGAGTCTGGTCCTGGTTGCCGGCAGTGGCGTCGGCGGGGTCCCCGCCTTCGGTTCCATTCCCTTCTGGAGCGTCCTCCTCGTCGTCGTCAAAGGGCATCTCCGGGACCTCGGTCTCGGGCACAGGAGGAATGGAGGACCGAAGGGCGGAGTCCGCCGGCACAGAGATGATGTCGAAGGCTTGAGCAAAGGCTTGGGGCCAGCAATCAGCACGACCAAGGAGGTACCCTTTTCCGAAGGCTTTTTCTTCATTCTCGTTGGCCTCCTTGGCGAACTTTTGCAGCGTTTCGCGCGCCCCCCGTTGGTAGCCGTTGGAATCAGCAGCGGCCATCATCCGCCCGAGCCTTCCGCTCCGCCTCCAGCTTCTTCTCAACCTCGCTCTTCTCGGCGCCAAGTTTGTACACCTTGTCGCCGAGAACCAAAGCCGATTGGCCAGCCTGTAACAAAAATTTTCACAAGCTAATTAATTAATAAACCGAAGGAAAATACTTGGGAAAAATACGAAGTGTGAAGTTGGAGTTTTACCCTCACGATATGAGTGCAGAGATCGGCGTAGTTATCCGCCGTATTCTTCGCCTCGGCTTTTATGTCCCTCGGCAGGGCAAGGGCCTTCAGCAGGGTCATCGCCGTCTTTCGGCTCTCCCGAACGCTGGCGTTCTTCTTTACCGGCTCGCCGCTCGACGTCCGGATGACCGGGATCCACGGCTCGTCTTTCTCAACCGGGGAAGGCGTGTCCCCGAGTGGCGGAGAGACCACCTGCTTGTCTTTGGGGGCTGACCTCCTCGGCTGAATTTCGGTCGGGGTGGCTTGGGGAGGAGGTGTTGGTGGCAGGAGCTCCCTGGATCCCTCCGGGGCCTCGTTCGTCCGTGCCTTCTTCGTTGGACCTTCCCCCTCAGCTGCATGACCGGCCTTGAGGCCCGCTGCCTTCTCGGCATCCTTCCTCTTCTTCTCAGCCCTCTCCTTCCTCTGGGCCTCCCTCAAAGCGGAAGATCCGGCCATATCACCCTCGGGGATGCTTCCCTCGGCGAAGGACTGGGGTGGTTGTTGGGTGCTCGGCGGTAAGCGCTCCCGGCCGACGAGGTCGGACAGCAGAAGATCAGGGTCGAAGAGTCGTCTTCGGCGCTCACCTGTCCTCTTCACGGGACTCTTTCCCCTCCTCAGGAAGCCCTTGTACGATGGCACGTAGCCGAGGACTTCAGGAGCAGTGCGGTTGGGGATGGCAAAGATCTGGTCGATGACGTCGTCGTCCGCGTCTTCGGCGAGCTTCCTTGTCACCTTCCTGCAGTCTAAAAAAAAAAAAAAAAAAAGGCCAAATGCAGATTAGAAAAGTACATGGAATAAGAAAAAATAATTGAATGAAAGTGCAAGTATGAGCTCTCGGCTTACTGGGTCTCCCGCGACTCCAGGGCACGGACCACCTGGAGTCCTCGCCCGGGGTTTTTTCGAAGTTCCCTCTGACTATAACTAGCTCGCAGGCATGCCTCTCCGAGTCCGACAGTTGACCGATGAGGTGGGGGATGAAGGGACATCGGTCGGCACGACCGTCTCGGGGACCGGGTTCGGAGGAGGGCTCTGCCCGGACGAAGAAGCCTGAGCGCCGCTCTCGGCGCGCCTGGTTTCCATTTCCATCTCCATCCAGCGCTCGGGGGTTATGGCCTGAATCGGGGCTATGTCTAGGGGTATGACTCCGGGTGGTGGAAAGCCGAACTGTGCTTGGCTCCTATATCCTCTCCCGAGACTTCTCAGTTGCTCTCTGAAGAGGACGCTCTGGATGAAATCGCTGAACTGGGATTCGGCAAGGACGTCGTCGGAAGATGAGTCCGAGGAGTCTGAGCTCATCCAAGAAAGACCTACAGTGCACGGGTGAAACAACCATCAGCGATATGCACAGGTTCGATTTCAGAAAAATACAAAGGGTTGAGCGTCGGCCCCTGCCGAGCTCCCCGCACGTCGTTGACTATCCGAGAGCCCTACTACCTATGAGCTCTCGGCAATACCTAAAGAGAAATCACGCTCGGGTATATCCCCTACCCTCGGCGAAAAACGGTTCGCTCGATGGGGGAGCGCTCGGAAGAACACGTTGAATGTTCTTCAAGCCCAGAATCCGGTGGTCGTGCTCCGCCGCACAAACCGCCGGAAAACTCAAAGCAAACAGAGGCAGAAAAAGCAAAAAAGTAAAACGCTCAAAAACCCACCCAAAATGCAACAAAGACGCACGAAAAGCTTCACAAAACGTAGAGGAACGAGGGAAGAACACAATACCTTGGATTTGGTGGAAGAATCTTGGCCTGAAAGTGAGAATCTCCACGAGGAAAGCGGTGGAGCACGGCGGACGGTGGCGGCGTTGAGTTCTGACGCTAGAGAGAGAGGGTAACGGTCCTCTCTCTCCCCTCCCCCCCTTGTATTTATAGGGGGAAGGCTGAAGAGCCATTAAGGCGCCGGCTCGGGAGGCGAAGCGGCGCCCAACGGCAACGTGACACCTGCCCACTACGTTCAAACCGTTTGGGCGCGAATCCATGTAACGGCGCTCGGACCAATCGTGCAACGACGCGTGGCAGCAACGTCACCACGCGTCATAGATTCCTGACACGGCGTGTCAGACGTCTTTTCACGTCACTCATCGACGCGACGCTTCGAGCTCTATCCACCCCGAGCGCTTAATATAAAGGGACTCGGATCGTCAGGGCCCCGACCGCAGGAGCGACACTCCGAGCATGGTTCCCCGACCACCGTTTTGCCGACCGCATAATCCGATTGAATCAACTCCCACATTCGTCGTCCCTCGTCATGGGAAGTTGATGGGGCTATTGTAGCGGCCGGGTTCATAGGGGTCAGCAAAGGCGCCCCCCCCTCCACGTCAGGAAGAGCCAAAAAGGTCACTATCTCAGAATCTGCAAAATCGAATGCAGATCGATCCGCCTCAATGGTGCCGAACGAACGGTGCCCCCGGCGGACGGTGCGGACACAGGGTCCTGGACGAATATGGGTTTGAACGGTGTCCGCCGAACGTCTTAGTGCCAAGGACATGGCACTCACAGCTTGGTTCCCAGACGACCCTCGGGAGCTCCGCCGAGCGACGCGCCGAGCGCCCGTGGGGCTGTGTCGCACGCTTGCCGAGTCGGTTGACCTCGGTAACGTGGGGCTCGGATATATCCGGTTCGGTGGAAGTGTGTTGGGCACGCTACACAGTCCATGATGAGGCATTAAATGCGGCAGTCACCTACTCTGCCACCGCCGCCTGCAGCAGCACGTGGGTGATGGGGAATGTCTCGAGCCGATTTGACTACTCGAACCCGCGTGCCGTCACGTCAGCCCAGACATGGCGTCTGGGGCTGGGGTGAAGGTCATATCAACTGTCATTCCGAGCGTGAATGACAGGCGCGTGAGGGGCGCCGAGCGCGTGGGACGCACGCCCCTCAGCCTATAAATACCCAGCCACAACTACCACAATGGGGATTCCTCTCTCCTCATTCACTACCCTCATAACTCTACCTCTTTACTTCTTTCTCTGAGATTTCTGGTGCATTTCTCCCCTCCGGTGACTGACTTAATCATCGGAGTGCCTCCCCGGACCACCACCGTCCGGGCTAGGCACTGACGTGGTTATCTACGTGTGCAGGTTACCATCTCCGGCGAGCGGCAGAGGCTCAGGCGTGCATTGCCCTTTCCACCGTTGCCCTTCTCACTCCAAGAGGTTCAAAGAGTTCACTCCGGCGAAGAGACCCCCACAGTACCCATTTATTTTGGGTGAGACTTTATAAGGTGGGATCTGCATTTTGCACATATCGTCCTTGCGTTGCCTCGACACGACTTATGTGACGCTGCTCATTTTGGAAGAGCCTTCAAACGGTGGGAGGGCCGCTGTGTTTTGCACATGCCGTCCCTAAGTTACCTCGGCTCCACATATGCAATGCTACTCGCCTCGAGAGAGACTTCAAACGGTGGGAGGGCCGCTGTGCTTGCACATGCCGTCCCTAAGTAGCCTCGACTCCACTTATGCCACGCTGCTCACTTCAGGAGAGACTTCAAACGGTGGGAGGGCCGCTGTGCTTGCACATGCCGTCCCTAAGTAGCCTCGACTCTACATGCAACGCCACTCGCTTCAAAAGAGACTTCAAACGGTGGGAGGGCCGCTGTGTTTGCACATGCCGTCCCTAAGTAGCCTCGACTCTACATGCAACGCCACTTACTTCAAAAGAGACTTCAAACGGTGGGAGGGCCACTGTGCTTGCACATGCCGTCCCTAAGTAGCCTCGACTCTACTTATGCCGCGTCGTTCACTTCAGGAGAGTCTTCAAACGGTGGGAGGGCCGCTGTGCTTGCACATGCCGTCCCTAAGTAGCCTCGACTCCACTTATGCCACGTCGCTCACTTCAGGAGAGTCTTCAAACGGTGGGAGGGCCGCTGTGCTTGCACATGCCGTCCCTAAGTAGCCTCGACTCCACTTATGCCGCGTCGCTCACTTCAGGAGAGTCTTCAAACGATGGGAGGGCCGCTGTGCTTGCACATGCCGTCCCTAAGTAGTCCAAGATGCCACCTTTTCCTAGGAAAGAAGACATCCCTTTGTCACCGTACAACCGCTTGAAAGAGACCTTGTGTTGCAAGAGTCTTTGCATTATTCTTTTTAGCACTAGATATTGTTTATTTCCATAGTAATCTATTCTTGTTTGCTTGTTTTGCACGTAACATGAACTTGGTTGTGCGTAACCATTTTGTCCTTGTTTTGTCTTTTCTTTTGTGCTCAGGTTACAAGCATGGTTTCCTTTAAGAAGACTCAGGAAGGTACCGTGACAATCTTCGAAGGGAAAGATAAGACAAAGGAGGGAACTACTTTGCTCGTTCGTCCACCGCTTACTGGTCCTGAAAGGATTCTTGTTTCCTTACCAGAAAACCTAACTCAGCTTTCCAGTTGGTCGACACCAATTCACTGCAAGCTTTCTCATTTTGGGGATACTTCCATTGCGCAAGACCCTGATTTTAAGGCTCTGGTTCTTCTCTCTTCAACTCATGATGACTCTGCTACCCCCGATCCTTTCACGCTTCTCGGTCATCGGATTCGTGCCGGAGAAGTGCAATGGAATACTTTAAAAGGTATTGGTGATCTTCCATTTGTTGCCGGGTACTGGGAATGGACTGAAGACATTCTGAGTCGTCATGGCACTTTTCTCAAAGGGATGAGAATGTATGATGCTGTATTTGTTTCTTTATTCACTTATGATCGCCATCCTAGCGTGCTCAGAGCTTTTTTGGAGTGCTGGTGTTCTTCAACAAATTCCATGCATACTTCAATTGGAGAAGTTCTATTTCTTTATGGGATTTGCAAAATATTGGCGGGCTTCCGATCGCTGGGCAATTTTATGATGAGGTTGTCCCCTCTGCCAAAGAGTTTTCTTCCAAGAACCCGGATGGAAGTCCTGCACTTCCGCCAACTTGCCAATATTTATTCCTCGCATATCATCGTTTGTGCAAAGGGAGCAAGGGGGTAGTGAAGATTTCTGCTTGGGTAGATTTTTGGTTTAAAGGTGTTTTAGAGCATGAAAAGCTGGTGAAGAAAGCGAAGTGGAATAAAACAATGAGACAGGAGGATACATTCAATCCTTTAGGAAAAATTCCTCCAATTCAAGCTCGAAAAGCGAGTGAAGAAGAGGTATTTGATCGCCTTGGGGTCGAAAGGACTATGCAAGAGAAGACCTACTTGGCTGCATTCCTTGCAGCTTGGCTGTGTAAATTCATGCTCCCACTTGAGAATGCAACAGTGATGCGACCTGGTGTATTTAGAATCGCAAGCAAAATGGCAAAAGGTGAGGTATTTTGTCTTGCAGCTCCAGTTCTTGCTAGCATTTATCGTGGTTTGAATGAGACCATTTCGTCCCTTGACCCTGCGACTGGCAACGTGGTTTTTCCAGCCCACTACTTGTATGGTTGGTTGGCTGAGTATTTTTGAACCCACTTTTGTACACCTGGTGAGTTGAATCGTCCTCTTATGGTCAAATACTCTCGGCAGGGAGGAGCTCGATATTTTGATAATCTGGAAGCGCAAGCCCTGTTCAAGTCTTGCAAGGGTGTAGTGTTGCATCATTTGGCCATGAAGTTACCGCAGCGCGAGCGTAGGGTTCATGATTCTCCTAGTCCAAATGTTCATAATTTGGAATATTTGATCAGCATCCGGTCTTGTTATTTGACCTTGAGATGTGAGGGGTACCTTGTTATTGAGCCTTACACACCTCACAGATTCAGCAGGCAGTTTGGGTTTCAACAGCACCTTCCAGGAAAATTAAAGGAAGACGTCCGCGATAGGACACTATCTGATGTAATGAACCATTGGCGATCATATAAGCGATACAACACTGGTGCTACAGTGACACTACCAGGTCGTGACAATCTTAGCAAATTTTCAATCACGAAGGCCTATGATGATTGGTGGATTAAGGTTTACAGTGATCCCTTTTCCAATGATAGTAGTGCTTTGAAAAGCAAAAAGCGTGTTGTTTCTCCGAGGGACAATTCTTCGAGGGTCCAAAGGCGCAAGCCCAATTCACAAGATTCAGGTACTTAACCTTATTTATTTATTTATTTATTATTATTATTTTTTAATGCCTCTCGAGTAGCTGCTAAAAATTTGAATAATGATTTTGCTCATCCCATTATTGATTCACACAATTTTGTTAACAGGCGCCCTTCATCGTCCTCAACAGCTAGAGACGTCAAAAAGGGCAGAGGTCTAAGCAGTGAAAGGAATAGCGATCGTTGTTGGAAACATATTGCTCGTGACAAAGACAAGAGTTTACCTCTAGTAAATCCTCTAACTGTTGCAGGGACCCCCTTAGATGGCTTTCACAGTTCTTCCCAACCACATCTATGTGAGGTAGATCAATCATCTAATGAAAATCGTTTCCATGTTGTTTTGCTTTCTACTTTTTTCCCCCTTAACAAGGAATTAATATTTCATTTTCAGGAACAGAAGTATTCGAATCTTGAAGCTACGGATGAACCCCAAGGTAGCAATGATTCCATCCAAGGACCAAGCGGCCTTGACTTGGCTATCAAGATGGGCCAGCAGAAGAAGAAGATGGATGAAATCACACCTACAACCCCTCATTTGAGTGTTGGTGATGGGCCCTCTCACCTTCCCGCTACTCCACCTTTTCCAAATCCTGTGCCACGTCGGGCTGCGCCATCGACTGTTACCATGTTTGATACAGGAAGTACGATCCTCAGCGCTCGTCGTATTGCCGCCTCAGTTCTTGATGACAAAATTAAGCGTGTCTTCGGCAAGACTCCTTTTGAGAAATTGGCATCCTTGAGGCCGAAGTTGCAAGAGATTTATGATGAACTCTCGACACTTCAACTAGATTACTCCCCGCTCCAAACGCAGATAGAGAAATACATACAGCATGCTGCCGACTATGCTTTTATGAAAACCAATTTTGCTGGCGGGTTAACCATGGAAGAGAAGGCACGACGATTGGCAGATGTAGATCAACGCCTTACCGATGCTCAAGCTCTCAATGGGCAAGCAACGCAGCGCGCTCAGACATTCCGCTTTGAACTAAATGGCATTGATGCTAAGAGAGCTAATTTGAAGAAGGAGCTTGAGCTGCTAGATTTGCAGGCAAAGAAGCTCCAAGAATCAATTGATGGGGTTGATGCAGAGAGGGTTCAGAATGAGCAGGCCATCACAACTTTGCAAGAGGAGCGTACTAGTGTAGAGGCTGCCGAGGTGATGGAGCGGGAGGACATGGAGGCGGCTTACAATTTGGAGCGTCTTCTCAAGTCCGAGCGGGAAGATATCCAAAATTTGGCTTGGCTACCTTCGTGCTTGTTCTACTTTCCTTTGATGTGTTTTATTTTATTTAGACTTGTTTAGTTTACTGGATGGATGTTTCATTTTTTTTTTTGAGAAAACTATGTCTTTTCATCTAATATAAGACAATCACTTTATGTATTTCAATAAAGTTATTTCTTATAATTTTAGCCGTTCACAATTTATTCTCTTGCGGGCAAGGAGTAGTGTAACTTTGGTTGAAATTTTTTCTTTTTTTTTGATGGATGGACTGAACTCAAGAGAAATTCTCAAGCTGCCTACGTACCCTTTAGAAGGGATCAAGTCAAAACGTAGTTCGATGGTAAGAACAATTTTTTTTTTTTTTTTTTGGGGGCTGTACACAGTTTTAGCTCATGCGGGCCAGGAGCATCATGCAGTTTAGGCTCATGCGATTAGGAGTTAGTAGTCTCATGGGTAGTAACGTTTCAAGAACTTTCCATTGATTGGGCCAATTCTGAAACCTTGTTCATCAGCTATCTTGTATGAGCCACTAGTGTAGACTTCTACCACCACATATGGACCATCCCATTTTGAGGTAAACTTGTTGCTGACTCGAGGTTTGGATGTGACAATAGGCCTTCGAAGTGCAAGCACTAAGTCTCCAAATTTGAAGGAACGAGGCTTAACCTTTTTGTCGAAAGCTTTAGAGATCCGAGCTTGGTAACACTCCAATTGTTGTTGAGCTTGCAGTCTCTTCTCATCTAATGCTTCTAACTCAGCAAGGCGGAGTTTCGCATTTTCCTCATCAGTTAAGCCTTCTTGGATAGCTATCCTCAGTGATGGGATTTGTCGCTCTAATGGGAGAACAGCTTCAACACCATAGACAAGGGAATAAGGCGTTGCTTGGGTAGGAGTCCTATGCGTCGTTCGGTACGCCCAAAGAGCTTCTTCAATTCTTTCATGCCAATCTCGCTTCGACTTGGCGACCACTTTCTTCAAAAGGTTCCCCAGCGTCTTGTTAAATGCTTCTGCAAGCCCATTAGCTGGTGCATTATACATCGAGGAAGTTCGTTGCATGAAGTCAAATTTATCGCAAAGCTTATCCATTAGCTTATTGACAAAGGGTGTTCCATTATCGGTGATGATGTGATGCGGCACTCCATACCGATAGATGATATGCGACTTGATGAAGTCGACAACAGTCTCTTTCTTCACTTCTTTGATAGGAATAGCTTCAACCCATTTTGAGAAGTAGTCAGTTGCAGCTAGAATGTGCAAATGGCCAGCGGAGGACTTGGTAAGCGGTCCAACTGCATCTAATCCCCATGCATGAAATGGCCACGAGGCGACAGTAGGGTGCAAAGGTTCTGGCGGCTGATGGATAAAGTTTGCGTGAAATTGGCATGCTTGACACCTCTTCGCGTAATCCATGCAATCTTTGACCATGGTGGGCCAGTAGTATCCCATCCTTTTCACTCGAAAGTGAAGTTTTGGACCAGATTGATGAGCTCCACAAATTCCAGAGTGGGATTCCTCCATTGCTTGTTTGGATTCCTCTTTTCCGAGACAGCGGAGAAAGACCTCTTCGAATGAGCGTCGATAGAGGGTATCATTGAAGAAGATGAAACGAGGAGCTCGTCGTCTTATTTCTGCTCTATGTCGACGGTCATCTGGAAACTTTCCATGTTGGAGGTAGTTGATCAAGGGCACCCTCCAATCTTCATCTTCAATCGGCAAGATTGTGATTGCATTTGCTTCTTCATGGCAGCAATCCAACAATTGGGGTAATACCCATCGCTCGCACACAGGGACATTGATACTCTCTCCTTCCTGTAATGCTAGAGTTGTTGCGAGATTAGCTAGTGCATCTGCCATGCGATTCTCCTCTCGTGGCACATGCTCGAGTGTCACTCCTTCAAAAGTTTTCAACAAGTGATTTGCATATTGGAAATATGGGATCAAGTCATCTTTCCTCACTTCATAGTCTCCGCAAAGCTGATTTATTATTAGCTTGGAATCTCCAAAGACCTCGAGGTCTTGAATCTTCATCTCAGCCGCAATTTGGAGACCCAGAATCAGAGCTTGATACTCAGCGACATTGTTTGAACACTTTTCGCTAAGTGTAAATGCATAAGGCGGAATTTGCTTCCGTGGAGAGACAAAGATGACACCAGCTCCAGCCCCTTCCAATCTAGCAGCCCCGTCAAAGAACATCATCCAAGGTTGGAGAACTTCAACAAACAAAACATCTTCATCAGGAAAGTCTTCACATATTTCCCAATCAGCTGGGATAGGATGATCCGCCAAGAAGTCTGCTAATGCTTGTCCTTTTATTGCCTTTCGCGGGACATATATGATCTCAAATTCATTAAAGAGGAGAGACCGTCTTGCTAAGCGTCCTGGTAGGATAGGTTTGGACATGACATATTTGACTGGGTCTGCTTTTGCCACGAGATGAATTGTGTGGGCTTGAAAGTAATGCCTTAATTTTTTAGAAGAGAAGACAAGTGCCAAACACATTTTCTCAACAGGGCAGTATTTGAACTCATTTTCTGTCAGTCTTCGACTCAAGTAGTAAAGTGCTCGCTCTTTGCTCTCTTCGTTGTTTTGTGCAAGCATTGCCCCCAGAGATTCTTCTTGAGCAGCTATGTAAAGAATCAATGGTTTTCCAGGAATAGGAGCCCCCAAAACTGGAGAATTGAGCAAGTATCTTTTGATGCTTTCAAAGGCGTTTTGACAAGCTTCATCCCAGGCAAAGGGTACGTCTTTCTTCATCAGTCGACTGAAAGGTTGGCAGCGTCCAGCTAAGTTTGAAATAAATCGGCGGATGTAAGCTAAATGACCTTGCAAACTTCTGAGCTCCTTTAGGTTCTTTGGGGCTGGCATCTTTTGTATGGCGTCAATTTTCGATTGATCAACCTCAATGCCTCGATGTCGAATGATGAAACCAAGGAACTTTCCTGATGTAACTCTGAAGGCACATTTGAGAGGATTCATTTTCAAGTCAAACTTCCTAAGTCGATTGAAGACTGTACGGAGGTCTTGTAGGTGATCCTCTCTTTGTTTGGTTTTGACAACCAAATCATCCACGTAGCATTCGACTATCTTGTGGAGCATATCATCGAAAATCTTTTGCATGGGCCGTTGGTAAGTGGCGCTAGCATTCTTGAGACCAAAAGGCATTACTTTGTAACAGTAAATTCCTTTCGTTGTGCGAAAGGCCGTCGCTTCTTCATCTTCGGGCGCCATCCTTATTTGGTTGTATCCCGAACATCCATCCATGAAAGACAATGCCTCATGGCCAGTGGTCGCGTCTATCATCAACTCCATGATAGGAAGAGGAAAATCATCCTTGGGACAAGCATCATTCAGATTTCGAAAATCAACGCATATCCGAATCTTTCCATTCTTCTTCACTACCGGAACCATGCTTGAGATCCACCTTGGGTATTTTACTTCGCGGATGAACCCAGCTTCAATTAGTTTGTTGACTTCTTCTTCGATCACCGGGACTCTCTCAGGTCGGATGTAACGAAAGGCTTGCTTTATAGGACGAACACCGTGCCGAATCCCCAAGTGGTGAACTGCAACTCTTGGGCTTAGTCCTGGCATTTCTTTGTAAGTCCAAGCAAAGACGTCCCTATATTCCATCAACAAGTTGAAGTATGCTTTTTCCTCTTCCGGGCTTAGAAGTGCACTTACGAAGATGGGTCGAGGCTCGTCAGGAGTTCCAAGGTTGAGTTCTTTGAGATCATCAATCATTGGTTGCCCCCCATCTTCCAGTTGAGGAGGAGCCTCAGGAAAATCATCGTCTTCGGAGTCTGAACTTGAGTGCTCCTCAACCTCGACATGGTAAGATGTAGTGCACTCCACTTCTTCTTCGACTCTTGCATGGCCCTTAGGTTGCCTAGTAAGTATGACGGTGCGTCGTTTAACCTTGAGTGGACCTTCAGCATTGACTTCAAGTGATGTTATCCGCTTCATACGAGATGGAACCGAGCTTCGAGCCTCTTCATCGTCCTTCGCAGAATTTAGCTCAATACTCTTTGCCTTCTTTGAGTTGCCTTCCTTCAATGCATTACTTCTATTCCCGAGTCGAGCAAAGATCAATTTTTGTGGCCGTGAAGTTGCCTCTTTGCGCGTCTCCTTCGTAACGCCGAGTCTGTTAAAGACCGAGGTTCGAGGAATGGGAACATCGATGCGATCAAACACGGAGACTCGATGAGGGACTTGCTGATTATCGTCCTCCTTCACCTCCTCTATTGTGATATGCTTCACATTTGCATTCTTCCCCTTGCTTTTACCAGATATGCGGATAGGCTTTGGTGGTGTGAACCCAAGACCAGTCTTTGGAGGGCTTACTTTATGTCCTTGACATCTTAATTCTTCCTGTGCTTTAGTAAGGCCATGAACTTTCTCACCAGTGATTTCAGGACTCAACTCTCCAAGTGGCGCAGGATTATTGAAGTCATAACCCGAGTTAGCCAAGAGCTTGTAAGCTTTTGGATAGAAACCATCAGTCCTCTTTTCGGGGAGAAAGCCATGCTGAAGAGAGCTTTGTGTGGACTTGCCAAAACCCTTTTAATGGAGGCTTGGAAGAGGCTGTCCCATGGCTGGAAGAGGCATTGTTAGGTCTCCCTTTAGCACTTGAATATCTTCCTTGGTCAAGGCTTGAGGACACATTACTTTATCTTTAACAGTGGTGATGACCTCTTCAAACGGTGATTGCCCTTCTTTCCGTCGAGATTTTGGGATGTACCTAAAGCACTTTTCTGCACCTGAACTCCAGAAGGTGAAGATTCTTTTTGAGGTGGGTCCAGTTTTGATGGTTTTTCGGATGTGGTTGCATCTTTTTGCGGATGCGGTGCTACGGTTTGCTTATCTTTCTTCAACTTCCCTTGCCCCGTGGAAGGAATTTCAATCGGGATGACTTCGGGAATGACGTTAGACTCCATGTAAAATTTGGCATCCGCGAAGTGGGCATCAGCTTCGGTGAACGGCTTTTCATCTGCTATTACGGTTTTTATCCCGTCTTGGTAGAATTTGAAGCATTGATGGAGTGTGGATGGAACTACTCCATTTACATGGACCCAAGGTCTCCCAAGCAGCAAATTATAGGACGTCCTTGCATCTATGACATGAAATAGCGTACTCGCCGTGAGTTCATTGATGGTGAGGTTCAGGCGAATCATTCCAATTGCGCGTTGTCCTCCTTGGTTGAAGCCTTGAATGACCAGCCGGCTATTGGCCAACTCATCGACCGGAATTCCTAATTTCTTCATGGTGGACTTTGGCATGATGTTTACCGCCGAGCCTCCATCAATAAGAATACGACCTATCTTTTGTTCCTTGATGAATCCTGATACAAACAACGGTCGATTATGCAGCTTCGAACCTAACTGCAGGTCTTCATCAGTAAAAGTGAGAGCTGCACAACAAGAAGCGCAAGTGGTGGTGTCTTCCTTGGTACCACCGACTCCATTGATAATGGCCTCGTACTCCACGGGGTTTGCTAAAATTTGGACAAGTGCGAGTCTGGCTGATTGAGGGAGTTGCGATGCTTCTTGGAGGCTGAACCGTGCAGGTGCTTCATTCAAAGTTGTAAGAAGGCTAACTCCTTTGTTCGCAACTGCCTTCTCCGCGTAGTTTTGTTCCCCGTCCTCTGCAATCTCTTCACTTGTTGAAACCATGTAGACAGCTTCAACTTCGTCATCCTTAAAATAGCCAGTTGGAAAAAAATCTCGTAGAGTGATTGGTGCAAGAGGATTCTGTTCGACAGGTTCACGAACTTCTAATGCATCCTTCTTAGCCTTCATCTTTCTTCCTCCTTTCCTCTTGGCATATTGGTGATGATTTTTCTTTCTGTGGTCTTTTCTAGGATGCGCCGACTTGACCTTGGACTTGTTCCTTTGCGACTTCCTCCGTGTCACGAGAATCCATCCATCATCAACCTCTGTGCTTGGACCTTTGTCTGCACAAGAAAAAGCGGATACGTCTTGGCTATGGACTTGAATGATCATAGGCTCAAGCGAACCAAATTGGATGGTTTTTGCGACTGTGCCTGCTGTTGGTGTTAGCTTTTCTTCCTTTGCTTTCTGATCAGAATTTGGGAAACTTTGTGATCCCACAACGATGGTGGTATGGTTGGATTCCGCAGCTTCGTCGAGGTCTAGGAGGATCTTGTTCTGGCTTGCCAGATCCACGAGCAGTTCCTTCAATACGAAGCACTTTTCAGTTGGGTGGCTCACGATCCTATGGTATTGACAATACTTTGGATCGTTCACACGACCTATCTCCTCAGGACGTTTGCACTCAGGGAGTTGAATGACCTTCTTTTCAAGTAAGTCTTCTAGCATACCGGGCACGTCAGAGTCGGGAAATGGGTACTTCTTTGCTTGCAATTCCTTTAGAGTTAGACGCTTGTCTTTCTCCACAGGGCGAAATTCCTTTTTAACTTCTCTTTTCTTGTCTTTTGCCGTGATCTTCACCGGGGCAGTGGTCACCATCATAGAATCTTTCGTGGTTCCTTTAGAGAATTTGTCTCCTTTCTTCACGTCTCTCTTGTCACTCAGCTTCTCCAAAATTGGGGGATTCTTTCCACCGTGGTTGGCAATGCTGATTCCATGTCGTGCGCACGTGTAGCCAACTCTTCGAAGGTCTTTGGTTTTATCCCTTAAAGAATATAAAGAAGTCCCCAATGCATACCATTCATGCACATCTCGACAACGGAGAGTTCAGAGAGTCGATCTTTGCAGTCTAGGCTTATGGCCCGCCAACGGTTGATGTAGTCGACCACAGGCTCATCTTTCCATTGTTTAGTATTGGTTAACTCCATCATGCTTACAGTCCGGCGGGTGCTATAGAAGCGGTTCAGAAACTCGCGCTCCATCTGCTCCCAACTGTCGATCAACTCAGGCTCTAGGTCTGTGTACCATTCGAAAGTGTTTCCCTTGAGAGAACGAACGAATTGATTGACGAGTAGATCCCCTTCCGTTCCAGCGTTGTTGCATGTTTCGACGAAGTGGGCAATGTGTTGCTTTGGGTTCCCCTTCCCGTCAAATTGTTGGAACTTGGGGGGTTGGTAACCAATAGGCATTCTACAGTAGTCGATGCGCTTTGTGTAAGGTTTCGAATACATGTAGCTACTGTGTGATCGCCCACTGTACTGTGCTCTAATTGTATTTGTTATCATGTCATGGAAATGTTGGACAGACAACGAAGCGATAGAGGTGGGTTGGACATTTTCTCCAATCCCTAGTGCTACAGAAGTTGCATGATTGAACATAGCACCACCTCCTGGATTTGACGGCAAGACATGATTCGTGTCAACTTGCTGTTTGGGCTTTACGCCTTGATCGCCCATTATGAGTTTTCCATTTTGGTCACCAATTATGACTCTCTGCAGCGTGAAGCCTGGTGGATATGAAGCATCTTGGCTAGTATCTCCCACATTTTGGGCTTCTAGTTTGTTCATAAGCGATGCAATCTGGAGATCTTTTTCTTCCACAGTTTTGGTGAGCTTTTCAATGGCGCGCGCCATTGTAGCCAGCTGTTCTTCTACTGTCGCAGCACCAGTGGTCATGGCTTGCATGACCACAGAGTAAGACGATTCTGAACAACTTGGCGATTCTGAATGCTTCGGCGAAGAAGGCAAGGATCCAGAATGCAACCCTGTGCTAGAATTTGCATCGGAAATTAAGCGAGATGGGAGGGGTGACAGACTTCCTGAGACAGAATTTTCTGAATTAGGCGGAAGCTTTTTGGAGCCCCCCTCATCTTTTTTCTTCATCGGAAGTGTGGCGGCGGGTTGGTACTTGCCTTGCAGTACTTTTGGCGCAACTCCTTTACTTGTCAAAATAGTTGTTGCCTTCGCTTTGCTACATGTCACATGGCCAGTGGAAGTGCTATTGTTGTTTGTAGCAATAATAACATTCTTGCTCGTGTTCTTGTTGATTGGAACAACTGTAATCTTCTTAGAAGCCATTTGTGAAAAACTTGACTTTGGAGAAAGAGATGAGAGGTAGAGAGGTCCCATCGGGCGTGCCAAATTTGTAACACACAAATTCGTGTCCTGCAATAAAGACAAGAAAAAGATGCACAAAATATATTTTTATTGATTTGAATTGAATGCGGGTACAATCTTTATTAAATTCTTTACAATAAAGAATAATTCCTCTGATTCGATCTCCGAAGTTGATGGTGCAACCTAACGGCTATAGAAGCTTGTCGTAGGATTGAACTGGTTTGTAGTTCTTTCAGATCTTCGAGTTGAGAAGCTTGAAGAACGAAGCTTGATCGAGGGCTTGAACAGCTTTATCTCGAACAAACGATGAACTTGAGGATGATCTTCGCTAGCTGACGCGTAGACCGTTGTTGTTATGGATGAATCGGCACATAGCTTGGGTGCTTGTTGATCCTCCACACGAACTTGAGGGATTTGAGAAGAACTTGCAGAGAAGACTTGAGAACTGCTTGAGAGTGCTCTGGAATTTCCCTGGCTGCAGATCTTTTTCTTCTTAATGAGAGCCTCTATTTATAGGCTCAAGGAGAGGGACCTCTAATTTGGAAAGTTTCTTTTGATTGATTGTCTTTCCAAAGAAGAGAAAATCAACCTCTCATTTAAGAAATAAATCAGGTCAAATATATATATAAGTATATATTGTCCTTGATTGGTTTTCTTTCCATAAGAGTAAATTGACCTCTCATTATGGAAATAAATCAGGTCAAATGATTGATTTTATTTCCATAAGAGTTAATTGAACTCTCATTATGGAAATAAGTCAAGTCAAATTATATACATGTGTATATATTAATTGTCCTTATTGTTATTTCCTTTCCATAAGAGTAAATTGACATTTTTCTTATGTAAATAAATAATTTCAATATATATATATATATATATATATATATATATATATATACATATATTGGACCCAGGATAATTTGGTTGGGCCTGCGTTCATGGATTGGCCCAATGTCATGGCTTGTTTGGCCAATTGAATAGGCCCATCTTCTTTCGGTCTAGCCCACATCTTTTGAACCCATACTTTGTCGAGCCCAATAATTATTTGCAGGCTTTTGACCAATTTTGATTTTGACTAATTAAGATGATTTACTTTGTCTCAATCAATCGGACGGTGCTTTAAGCCGTGATGAATTTTTAGTGTCTACATACCCGATTGTGGGTCTTGGATCATGCTATTCTTACTACATATTTAATATAATAAAATAATTGTTTATTTTAACAATCTTTTAAAAATAAGTTACATGAGAAAACTTGCCAACCCCATGGTTTACCATTTATTTATAAAATTTTAAGTAATTTTAAAATATTATTGGATTGTAATTTGTGTAAAATGATGATAATTTAACTATTAGTATAATTAAATATCTTGCTGCCATTATGCATTTTTTAGCTATTCGGTCTGATATTTTTCTTAATAAAATACTTATTTTTTATTAATATGGACATTGAAACTTTATTTGAGGAGGAGTGCAGTCCTCCACAAATAAAGACCAAAATTATATTTTGAATATCCCTTTAAATGGTTAAAGGGATATCCAAAATATTTATAAATGTATACATGAAATGTGACTACTAATGCGCTGAATTTGGTTTGGTTCACGTGTATTAAAAATAAGACCGAATAAATCCTATTAATTTAAAAATTCTATATTGTATGTATTAGTGATTATTTTGTCTTTGTCAAAATCAAAACAAAAAATTGAGTATATAATATATGCGTAAGATTATTCAATTGTGAAATGTGACTCTTATCATTTTAATTTAAAATGAACATATTAGTCAAGGGCTTAACAATCAATAAGTATGTATTTAAAATAAAACAGAACGCAATTTTAGTTCTAAGTGGACATTAAAAAAATGGGATTCAAATCAAGATGGAATTTGACACACCTTAAATAATTTTTTGGGTAATTTTTCAAATAATATTTAGCAATTAAGATTAGAGGAATTTCTTGTGATTTTAAGTTCATCATAGTTTTTATGATACAGAGTGATAATCATTTTAATAACCTTTATTAATAATTTTTGTATAACAATATTATTTGAAAATTTGTATTACCAGAATTATTATAGAATTAAATGCAATACCCATCCATTCAGGGGTATTGGTAATACCTATATAAATGGTTTACCAAAATAATTTTACTGTTTATTATCATCACAAATCAATAAGATCCAGATATTATTTGTTTTTTAATAACCACGGCCAAACGCTTGGAGTTAATTTCGACAGTAAAAGAAAGTAAGACTTTTAACAGAACATCTAAGAATATCCATTTTAGAATTATATATTATGAATTTCGAAATTAACTCATCATTTTATGCATTATATTTGTTTGATTATTGCAAAAAATTTCATGAAAAAATATTTCCTAGTCCATAAAAGATAAATTAATGATTAGAGAGAGGTGTACGATTGGACCTAGTCCGAGAACTCACAAAAAGTAAACTTAGTAAAATAATCATGCATATGCTCTCTTCCTCAACATGTCAAAGTTATTTTACAAGTACTCCATCCCGTTAATGTTTAACAGTTATCAACTTTTGATAGAACAATCAAGGGTGGTACTTCCATATTTAATATGGCTGTTGCTATATGTAACACATGTATTTTCCAATATTTTAATGTTATAGATTTTTACTCCAAAGGTCTTGCCCAAAGTAATCTTTTAGTAGGCATATCTCCCTTACCATTTTTTTGGAAATAAGAGCTTTCAATTCAAATTAATGAGCACTGATATTATTGGGATGTGATGTAATAATATGTGCTCGGCTCCGCACTGTGGGATCAGAAAGATTTCATTAATCAGCATGAAATTCCGGGAGCTTAACAGTAACTTCGGGAAGTTTTGGATATCCGTAAAATTAATATATATTAAGGATCAGTCAAACTATTATTCAGTAACCCCTGCCAGAGATTATTAGTTTGAATGTCTAACAATTTATGCTTGGTGTCCATCTTATTTTCTGGATATATAGGGTTTAGGGTTTATTCTATATTTAGATAATAGTCAACACTTAAGGCACAAACAACGGGGCTGTTAGAATAGTTTATGTTTATTTTTCCCACATTCCTTAGTTATGTTAAGTAGCATGTCTCGTGACAATATAAATAAAGCTCTCTCGTGTTAGGGTTAATTTAACACCCTTACACTTCTCTCTCTCTCTCTCGTTTATTCAAAAAATTACATATACAGTTAATTCGATGATCAGAGTACGATGTTCAAATAATGTCTCACCAAGTGGGACATTATTGTTTAAAATTATTGATCATCACTCTAAATTTAAATAACATGAATCTATTATATTTAAAATAGATTCAAATAAAGTGTTTTATGTAATTATCTGAGGATAATTACATAAAACAGGATAATTAATATGGCTGGAAACATAATCAAGTTCCTATTCAATAATTACCGTGTTCCATATTATTTCCTCAAAAATAATAAATTATAATTTTATGATTGATGGTTGATTATAATCCGATTAGGGAGTAATGGTAATTTATATATAACTCTTACACACAAATCAACAAAATATGCTGTAAAATCGTACAATAACGCTTTCACTAATCGGATGAGTTATCAAATTTATATCGTACTTTATAATAACATAAAGTAATAGTAAATTTTGTTATGATAACAAATTACTATTGTCATATGGTAAAATTAGCCTTTCGGAACACCTCATACTATGTGACAATAAAAGCTAGTCTAGGCAAATTAAACATTGGTGTCACCAATTCCCCTGCAAATGCAAGCTGCAACCTAGATTGGAGAAGGTACCACTTAAAGGGCCACAATCTGAGGAAGAATTTGGGTTCTTTCACCCAATGGGTGGTCTTACCATTCCCTGCAAAGAAGAGATTTTCGTTGATCTCTTCTTTAAACATGAATCAAAGTAACTATGAAATTATTTAAATAACAGAAAATAATAAATTTGATCCTATTTTTATTTGAAATACCATTTAGTTATTTAAAACAAGCAAAGAGATAAAAATTATGAACTGAGGCACCCCAATTTGTGCATAACTAGGCCCTACCCAAAATAATGAAAAATGATTTAAACATGACTTTTTGATAAAATGATGATACCATGTTTTTGTTGATCAGAAACAAAATTGAGTTAAGTCGAAAATGGTGACAATAACAGGTTTCACACGTCGTGCAACACAATACATTCCAGAAATCGTCCTTCAGAGAGAGAGGCAGACGTAAGTTCAGATTTAGTAGAAATATCACTGTAATTAAACCTCATTAACTTGTTTTAGAATTGTTAAAATCAGGCTTTTAAAATAATTTTACTTGGATCAAGCCCTTCCCGGTATTTTTTTTTTGAAGATTTCTCGTGTGGACCTTGGAAAACACCTTTTGAACACATTGGACGGATCGGATTTTCCCAAAACAATTCGCAATTTCATGAAAAAATACTCCACAAAATATTATTCTTTTTTTTTTTTGGATAAAATATTATTCTTCTTTGCAATTCAAAATTAATTTAGTTAATTTCTTTAAAACCCATATCAGACCATGAGACAAAAACTAATATTTTGAATTGAATCTCCTGCTCCAGGCTTAGCCTTGAAGCGGTAACAATTTAAATAATGTGTTTTTATTGAAAATTCTCTGAATTAATTTTAATTGGCAATTCTCCTACCCTTAACAAAGAAGAATAATCCAAATGGAAGATGCAATGTAGATGTCTGTTATAAAACTTAAAAAAACATTTGCACCTTGTTTTTAAGTTGCCGGACATTCGCGACTTAAAAACAACAGGAAATGTATAATTTGTTTCAAGAAGAGAAGATTTTGAGCATCCTTTCGATTTGGCGGATTTTTACTTCCATATAGAATCATGGACAACATTTGATTACAGTTCCCATCTAAAAAATTTCGGTTATTTTCCAAACAAATAACCAATGGATATTATTTGAGACCTTGTTGATGTTGGGAAATGAATCCCAGAACCCAGTAATTATGCGTACAGATTAAACAACAAAAATAAACACAAACCCTACAAGGCGGAATTAGGGTTTACCTCCCATCCGTAGACACGAACGCTGGTTGACTTGTTTATTTTAGAACTTGACAGACCCGATTACTGTATGCAACAAGCTTTGCTCGACAGTACCTCATAATCTTCTGCCATATTCCCTTAGATCTCGATCATGTAGCCAAGTGTGGACTTCTACGTGATCTCTTTGTTCTCTCTCTCACAGCCTCTATTCTAATTTTTTGAATGACTGTTGTCAGACCTAGAGAACATAACGATATATTTATAGGGCTAGAGCAGGGACCTGAGGAGAAATAAATCTGGACTCCTTGTGTAAATAAGAAAACATAATCCCACCCGGATTCTATTCTTATTTCACAAATTATAATTCACACCACTAAAGAATTATAATTGCACTCCCATCTTTATCTCGATTATATTTCGTAAATACTTATTAATCTCCCCACGTTAAGATTACAGATACCCGTTGATTAAATGTCGATTACTAACAGTTGACAATTTTGTTCGAGGTTTTGCTGTGAGGAGGCCAATTAAATTAATCCGTAAAAATACTAACATTATCAATTCGTCGCCAATCTTGTCCATGATTTTAAAATTAATTTTAAAATATAAGTTGGTAGAGATGTTGACGTTTAGTAATTCGACTTTAATTTTACAAAAGATTTTAAAGTTTTTTCGCATATACATGAGGACAAACTTGATAAAAATTAGGCAAAGAGTTAAAAAAACATTACAGTTAGGTTAATAAATAATTGGGTTAAAAAATGAAAGTAAATTTGCGGAAAGTATGTTAAAAAATCATCATATTGTTTATTGATTAAAACTAGTAAACTCACAATCTTTCTCAATACTCATATATAAAATTTAACTATATACGTCAAAACCTATGTGACATGCCTTAATCCTAATGAACTCCATCAAGTTTTTGTCGGTCATAAGTTATCCTAAATACTTTGACATGTTTAGGCGCCTAAACTTTGAATAATAATGGCTAATCCAATCTGCATTGTCAATCTAAACTTGATAAAATACTATTTTTGATTAAATTGGCGTATTTCATTTAGTGACAGAGATCATCAGTATATAAAATTAATTGGACTATAACTGTAAACAATTTGGTGAAATTCATTTTCTTTCCTTCTCGTCTGGTCGAGAATATTTTAAATGCATAATTTTCATTTTATACACTTGTAGGGGTAATGGAGCCCTCAAGTTATAATAGCATGAACTTGCAATGGTTAGATATGCACACTTTTTAAATTTCATTGGCATCTGATTCCATAATATGGTTATTATATTATGGCTAAAATCAAATATGTATTTAAAATTCTGCGATTGAAGTGAGGGACTTATATTCATTATTATTTTTGAAATTGTGATTAGCTAAATGAAATAATTTCTAAAATAAAACTAATTTATTTTACAATATTGATAAAAATATTGTAAGCCCCAAGTATGATGTCAAGGATAAAATTTCAATATACAGACCACTCTCAAGCATAAAATAGTTTCAACTACATCTTCAAGGTAGGACATGAGAAAGGTCACTTTTATTACAAGATTGTCCTATTTATTTTTAATCGAAAATAAATAGGACAATCTTGAAGATGTGGTAGAAACTATTAGATATTTAATTGGACATGTTATCTATTATTACTAGATAATTCAAAATAGTAGAATAATATGTTTAATTCTTTTCTTCCTCTATCCGAACAAATACCCTTTGAGTTAAGCCCAAATAAATGCGAAAACATTACAAATAGTATCAGTGGAATTAAGGGTAAATTAAGATTATGCTGTCTGGTTGGGAGAAATAAAACCATTATTTGCAATATAGGTATTTCAAACGATTTTGATAGTTTGCATGACATGGGCTTATTAAATGTGCCGTGTATTATTTTATTATGCAATTTACCATTATTAATTTAAAAACTAATATACTTCCTCGAGCTTCGTTAAACCTCAATTTATATGCTTTACCAATATAGGTTTCAACAGATTATAAAATGCAGCAACTGCTGCCAATCTAATGTAAACAAAAATATAATTTAAAAAATATTATTATGATTTCGATTTCAATCACTGTTTTTAGATGACCGAGATCAAAAAAATAGTAAAAATGCGACAAAATAATTATAAATCGAAATTAACAAAATTAATTTTGAATTGCAAAAAATAATAATAATATTTTGCTTAATATTTTTTAACGAAATTGTATGCAACAATCTAGCAAATATCTTATAGAAGGAAAAGATGATTTATGCATTATAATAAAAAATTGAATAATATTTTGGTAGGGTAGAGAAGTTAACTGAGTTAGTATAAGTGCTAGATACCCTTACATTATGTCATTAGATTTAATCAAAAAAATTAACTATTAGGGATATAAATTTTTAAGATATCCCTAATAGTTAATTTTTTTCAGACATCTTTTTGTGATGAGCTAGAGCGATGAATTATGGCAATGAACCTCGCATATGGCAACATATTTATAACAAATTATTTATTTACAAAATAAAGTAAATTAAGTTACTCGATATTTGTTTGTTTTCTTTCTTCTCTTTGTAGTTATTCCAAGCCTAAAATATGTTCCCATATCTCATAACCCTCCAACTTTGTTATAAATAGAGCCCAACCATATATCGAAGGTTTTCACAAAGAAGAGATCCAATCGAAGGTTTTCTCACATGGGTTTCGCAGGAACATCAGATGTGGTTACGGTGTATGTGGACAATCTGACAGGGTCTTAGATGCTTTTATCCCGAGGAAGAAAAGCAAAAATTTTATGTCAAAGTTTGGCTTCGTCAGATTCAACTCTTCTGTGGAAGCAGAATCGGCCATTTTGGATCTTAATGGAGTCAATATCAGGGATAAAAAGATTGTAGTCAAAATGGCGGCGTATTGTGCGGAGAAAAAGAATGGAGGCATAAAGCATAATCATTCAACGGCTTCTACTCAGGCGGCTGTTGGGAATCAAGGTGCCAAGGATTACAAGCGTAAAGGTGTGCTACCTAGCAAAACGACTGGAAAATCCTTTGCGGAGGTGGTGGCGGGCAAAGGAGGGAATGCTCCCAAGCGTATCTCTGTCAATGCTCTTGGGAATGAATGGCTCAATAGAAGTGTAGTTGCTAAACTTAAATCCCTATCTGCTATGGAATCTATTAGAGAGTCTCCATTGCAAAGGTGTCCCCCAGATTGAGGTGAAGGATATGGGGGGCCTCTGGGTGGTATTGACGTTTTCGTCACATGAAGAGATGCTCTCTATTTTTGATGGTGAGTGTAGCAGCCGAGGTCCAAAGGACCCCTGAGGGGGGTCAACTGAGGCTCGCTGAACCCCCTCTCCTTCAGCGCCTAGCGGCATTGAACCTCTCGGTTACGGCGTCCCTCGGATGGGTTGGGACGAAGTTCAACAGACGTCCCGAATGGGGGATCTTCGGTTGGACTGATAGCCGAGAAACCATGACCGCACGGAAACAACAATCAAGCCGAGTAATCGACTTGGTTTGAGCCACCTGTCGAGAGGGGAGGAGCATAGCGTGGTCGGTGGTCCGAGAGCCGGGGGCTGGGGTGCTAGCCGAGGGAAGAGCTTACGCCGAGAACCCCTGGAGCCGTCCGGGCAACGGGTGGGTGACGATTTGACAAGTGGCAGACAGGATTGAAATGATGTCGGGCGACGTCAAGACGTTGCGCTCGAGGCGCATGGCGGTCCACGAGACGGACCGGAGGGTATCCGGGAGTGGTTGGATGCGCAGACGAGCAAGTGGGGTAACGTCAGCTGGGGCGGCGCAGTAATCATTTCGAGCCCACGTGCCTGGTCAGGGAAGGACGGCGCGTGGGAAACACGGTGAGCGTGGCGGGAAGTTTCCCCTCGCCTATAAAAGGGGAGCTCCCCCACCAGGTAAGGTCTCTCTCTCTCGAATTCAATTCACCCCTCAACCACGCCCGCCATTCCTGGTCGGAGTTCAAACCATATTTTTACGATCGGAGACTTACTAAACCGTCGGAGGGCCTTCCCGGACCTTTACCGTCCGGACGAGGCGCTAACACGGGTGCTACTTGTGCAGGTCGCCCTCTCACGCGACCCTCCCGCAGTCCGGGTTCCTATCCCCGTCCCCTTTTGCCCACTTCACAAGGATCAAAGAGGCGAACCAGAGAAGCGCGCCCCACAATTGGCGACTCTGCTGGGGAACCGACTTCCGTTGCTTTGCCAGACTCTTCACTCAGTGGTTAGCCTTCTCCCAGGACACCCGGATGTCAGGACCTACCCAAGACCTCACTCTAGGCCTTGACGCCTGTAGACACCCCAATTTTGAACCCGAGATACGCTCGTGCATTTCCGATGATGAAATGGATTGTAGCGGCCGGGTTCATAGGGGTCAGCAAAGGCCCCCCTCCACATCACGAAGAGCCAAAAAGGTCACTATCTCAGAATCTGCAAAATCGAATGCAGATCGATCCGCCTCAATGGTGCCGAACGAACGGTGCCCACGGCGGACGGTGCGGACACAGGGTCCTAGACGAATATAGGTTTGAACGGTGTCTGCCGAACATCTTAGTGCCAAGGACATGGCACTCACAGCTTGGTTCCCAGACAACCCTCGGGATCTCCGCCGAGCGACGCGCCGAGCGCCCGTGGGGCTGTGCCGCACGCTTGCCGAGTCGGTTGACCTCGGTAACGTGGGGCTCGGGTATATCCGGTTTGGTGGAAGTGTGTCGGGCACGCCACACAGTCCATGATGAGGCATTAAATGCGGCAGTCACCTACTCTGCCACCGCCGCCTGCAGCAGCACGTGGGTGATGGGGAATGTCTCGAGCTGATTTGACTACTCGAACCCACGTGCCGTGACGTCAGCCCAGGCATTGCGTCTGGGGCTAGGGTAAAGGTCATATCACCTGTCATTCCGAGCGTGAATGACAGGCGCGTGGGGGGCGCCGAGCGCGTGGGACGCACGCCCCTCAGCCTATAAATACCCAGCCACAACTACCACAATGGGTATTCCTCTCTCCTCATTCACTACCCTCATAACTCTACTTCTTTACTTCTTTCTCTGAGATTTCTGGTGCACTTCTCCCCTTCGGTGACTGACTTAATCATCGGAGTGCCTTCCCGGACCACCACCGTCCGGGCTAGGCACTGACGTGGTTATCTACGTGTGCAGGTTACCATCTCCAGCGAGCGGCAGTGGCTCAGGCGTGCATTGCCCTCTCCACCGGTGCCCTTCTCACTCCAAGAGGTTCAAAGAGTTCGCTCCGGCGAAGAGACCCCCACAATTGGCGACTCCGCTGGGGAAAGGAGAAAAGCCACTCCTCCCAGCCTCTCTGAACACGTTGGTGGTGTATCTTCCCCTTCTCCAAGAAACTCCTAAAAACCTCTTCAAATATTGCTCCAAATGGCCAACCTCACTCTGGGCTTTGATGCGTTTGGTCCCACCGGAGAGTTCCGCAGCTCCGCCGACCGGCACCGATACCATCGGGTCAGGAGTGACTTGGGCCTCACCCTGTCTCCCATCGTCAACAGAGACGGAACGGTCACCATGGCAACCAACGGCGCCGGCCCCAGCAACGCCGGAGCCAGCAACATCCTTTTCAGTATGGACGGAAACGTTCTCTCCCTTGACAACCTCACGACTCCAGCGCTCACAGAAGTTCTTCCCCCACCCCCTCCTCTCACTATAGAGGCCGAACTAGCGCTACTAAGGAAAGAAGTACTGGCCATGAAGGAGGCCAGGAATCAGCCTGCAAGATCAAGGTCTGGCGGGCGGACGAGGACTCGGAGGCCACCGCCGAGCACGAGGACCGACAACGAGGGACGTGCCCCAGTATTTTCACGTCTCGGACAGGTCGTGGAGGTAGACCGCCGAGGCGGCGCACTTGTCATCCGGTCGGAAACGGCGCGTTCGCACCAGCAGCATACACGCGGCTGGAATTCTCAGCGGACTGAGCACGCCGAGGATAGCGCCACGGCATCGAGCGCTCGGACACCAAACGTCCGAAGGGATGTGGAATGCGCTCGGGAGGTGGGAAATCTACAACACAAGGGAAAGGGCCCGGCGAACGCTCCTCAGAACCACAACGGCCAGGACCGATCGCACGAACAACGGGAAGATAACCGTAACCATAACCAATCGGGGGACCGGGACTGTGACCGGCGTCATAGCCGATCGGTGGATAGGCATGGCGTTCGAAGCGGGGCACCCAACGTTCGGGGTAATTGCCCGCGTGGCAACGTGGTCACCGACCCTGTCGAAGTCTCGGCAGGTCATGGCCATAACGAAAACAACGGTCTCAGGCCCGGGGACAGATACACGCTGCGGAATGACGGTGGCAGCATCGTGCTCGTTAACGCACAGACGGGCGAAACTAAGGTTTATCATGCCGAGCCCGACACCAGGGACCGTCGCCACCGGGAAGAGTTGACGGGGACCCGGGAGGGGCGCAACAAGAGGCTGTCCTCCGAGAGGGGCAACGTGCACGCGGACGGGCATGATACGGAGCACCGAGCCGCTGGGCCGGCAAAACGCGCCCATGGGGAATACCGAGCGGTGGACCTCAACCGCCCTTAACCTGCCGACTCCAGGTTAGAGAAAGCAAAGCAATCCCCTTTCTCACGAGCAATAACCGAGGCAGCCCCACCGCGCGGGTTCAAAATTCCCAAATTTGATAAGTATGAGCCCACGACGGACGCGATTACGCACGTCCAGCAGTATCGCCTGGTCTCCGAGCTCTACGGCCATAAAGATTCCCTCATGTGCCGGACGTTCTCCATGAGCCTGGGGACCACGGCCCTCCTTTGGTACAGCCAGCTCGCTCCGGGGTCTATAAACGACTTCGATGAGCTTGAGCGCGCGTTCACGTCTCGGTTTGTGACTAGCAACACACAGCCGAAGACGCTCGACGCGCTTGTCAACATGAAGAGAGGCTCGGACGAGACCCTGAAAGAGTACATTGCACGGTATTGGGAGGTGTACAGCCTCGTGGAAGGTTGTGATCAAAGGATCGCTTCCACTTCATTCAAAAATGGGCTAGATGACCGTTCCGACCTTTTCAGGGAGCTCATGGTGCGACCTCCGAAGAACATGGTGGAATTGATGGAGACGGTGAACCGTTTCCGAGAGCTTGAAGAGTTGCTCTTTGACCGAGCGTCAAAAGGAGTCTCCGGCAAGAGCATGCCGAAGGAAGCGAAGAAACAAGTTAACAACCTGAGGAAGGGAAGAAACGATCAAGGCGGGGCAGACGGGAGCAGGGGCCCCCGGGATGCCAGCGGGAGCAACAACGGCAGAGGGGGATGGGAGAAGCCCCCCCGAAATGACAATGATTATGTCGCCGAGACCACAGTCTTTACCATGCCAATCTACAGGTTGCTGACGGAAATCGGCAGGAAGCGGTGGTTCTACTGGCCAGAGGAGAAAATGGGGTCAGATCCCACTCAAAAAGGAAAGTGCACATACCACAATGAGGTGGGCCACTACACGACTGGTTGCCAGCCGTTTAAAGCGCACCTCGAGCGATTGGTCGCCGAGGGACGCATGGAGGAGTGGATAGACCACAACCGCACACCGACCGTGCTTAGAGGGGCTGCCCCCCAGCCGAACCAGCAGGCTATCGTACCTCAGCCGCTAGGGTAGCAGGCGCAAGGGGACAGAGTGCGCCCGGGGGTGGTCGTTACGATCCACGGCCCGGTCGGGAAAGCCCGAGCCGAGGCGATGCATGAAGAGCTGCAAAAGATGGAAGCCGCTATGCAAGTAATGACGCTTGGCAGAGCGCCAAAGCGGAAGTATGTGGAGCCCAATGACCCGTACATTATTTCCTTTTCCGAGCAGGATCTAGATGGGCTGCAGCTCCCGCATGACGACGCCCTGGTGATCGAGGTGAGTATCGACCACGTGGAGGTCAGGCGGATCTTGGTGGACCAGGGGAGCTCCGCCGACGTCCTTTACTACTCGGCATACAAGGCCATTGGACGAACGCGTGATGAGCTTACCCCTGCCGACACCCCCCTTGTCGGGTTCTCCGGGTTCCCGGTGTACCCGCTCGGTAGCATCACCCTCCCGGTCTGGGCGGGGTCGATGCGTTTGGAAATAGAATTCACTGTGGTGGACTCCCCGAGCCCATACAACGCCATTCTGGGACGGGGTTGGCTCCACGCAATGGGAGCTATCTCGTCGACCCTCCACCAGTGCGTCCGGTTCATTGGCACGTCAGGGAAACAGGAGACCATCCGGGGCAACCAGATGGCCTCCAAGAGGTGCTTTGTCAATGCCGTCCGCCAGAAAGACAGAAGGGAGGGCAGACCGCCGAAGCAGGTGCAGTGGATTGAGGTGCCCGAATGCACCCCAGTCCTCGAAGACGTTGGCTCCAAGGCTGAAGACAAGTCGGTCGAATAATTGGTCAAGGTGCCCATCAACGAAGAAGGCACCAGATACTTCATGCTCGGTTCGGATCTCTCTAATCCCGAGCGGAACGACTTGGTATGCTTCCTCAAGGATAACATCGAGGTCTTTGCGTGGACTCCTTATGAAATGCCGGGTGTCAGCCCTGATTTCATCACGCACGCCCTCAATGTTGATCCGGCTAGGAGGCCGGTAGTGCAGAAACCGAGGCGGTCCTCGGCCATTCACTCCGACGCCGTCTTGGAAGAGGTTGACCGCCTGATCGAGGCGGAAGCTATCCGAGAGGTGATGTACCCCACGTGGCTGGCAAACACCGTGGTAGTCAAAAAGAAGAACGGGAAGTGGAGGGTATGTGTAGATTACACTAACCTCAACGACGCTTGCCCCAAAGACTGTTTTCCCCTCCCTCGGATAGACCAGCTGGTGGATGCTACGGCTGGGCACGCAAGGCTCAGCTTTATGGACGCCTACCGTGGGTACCACCAGATTGCAATGCACAACATGGACGTTGAGAAAACCGCATTCATCACGCCGAGGGGTACCTATTGCTACCGGGTCATGCCATTCGGCTTAAAAAACGCAGGGGCTACTTACCGGAGAATGGTCTCCAAGATGTTCGCACAGGAGCTCGGCGACATTATGGAAGCTTACATTGACGATATGGTAATCAAAAGCAAATTCGCAGAAGACCATCTCTCCCACCTCGGAAGGGTCTTCTCCATCCTCAGAAGGCACAGTTTGAAACTTAACGCAGAAAAGTGTGCGTTCGGGGTCGGTTCCGGAAAATTTTTGGGGTACCTCGTCACCCGCCGAGGGATCGAGGCCGACCCCAACCAGCTAGAAGCTATACAGAAGCTCCGAGCGCCGTCGACAATCAAGGAGGTTCAGCGGTTGACAGGGATGGCTGCTGCCCTCAATCGATTTATAAGCAGGTCGTCCGATGCCTGCCGACCATTCTTCCAATCCATCAAGACCAGTAAGAGAGCCTTTGTCTGGAATTCTGAGTGCGATGCTGCATTCGCCGAGCTTAAAAACTACATGTCCCGGGCACCCCTGCTAGTCATGCCGAGGGAGGACGAAGATCTCTACCTTTACCTGGCAGTGTCCGAACATGCTGTGAGCTCGGCACTGGTTCGGCAGGAGGGTTTGGAGCAGTTCCCGATCTATTACTCGAGCAAAACAATGCTCCCAGCCGAAACCAGGTACTTGCCAATTGAGAAGTTGGCACTTTCGCTGGTTACGGCAAAGAGGAAACTCCTACCCTATTTCCAGAGCCACACGGTCGTGGTGATCACAGCGTATCCCCTGAAAACCGTCATACGCAAGGCAGATCTCTCGGATCGGATCTGCAAGTGGTCCTTGGAACTGGCCAACTTCGACATCCGGTACGAGCCCCGGACGGCGATTAAGGGTCAGGCGTTGGCTGACTTCGTCGCCGAGCTCACGCCGAAGCTGGAAATTGATCTCCAGAAGGAAATGGCAGCCGAGGACGGAGGTGCCGAGGGGGCCAAAAGCACCACCGCCCCCGAACAATCTGGGTTCGTTCTCAAGCGCTCCCCTCCCCGCACGGCTACAATTTATACGGGCGAGTCCTGGCGGATGCATGTAGACGGTGCGTCAAACAGCTGAGGGGCAGGGGCTGGTATTGTGCTTATTTCCCCAGAAGGGACCATTCACGAGTGTGCTATGAGCATCGGTTTCCCAGCCACAAACAACGAGGCCGAATACGAGGCCTTAATTGCTGGACTCCGCCTTGCTCTCGCTCTCGGGGTGGATGAACTACAAGTCTATAGCGACTCCCTGCTGGTGGTGAACCAGTTGAACAGCGATTACGGCTCCGGCGACGCGCGAATGTTAAAATACCTCAGTCATGTCTTAGAATTGCAGAAAGGCTTCAAGACCGTCCACTTTTCCCACATCGGCCGAGCCAAGAACGCTCATGCCGACGCCCTTGCTGCTCTTAGATCGGCCTGCAACGCGCTCGGAGGCACGCAGACGATCACGCTTGGAGAAATCGTGCTCCCAAGCTTCGAGCCCGGCGCCGAAGACGTTATGACAATCGCTGCTTCTGGCCCGAGCTGGATGGATCCCCTGATCTCCTATCTCCGAGACCAGGCCCTCCCTTCAGATAAGAAAGAAGCACACCGAATCCGCTGCCAGTCCGCGTCCTACTTCCTCTCCCCGACTGGACAGCTATACCGCCGCACCTACGTCGGTCCGGACCTCCGCGTGCTGCACAGCGCCGAGGTACCTCACGTCCTCCATGAGCTCCATGAAGGAAGCTGTGGCAGCCACTCGGGAAGTCGCTCTCTCTCCGAGTGGGCTGTCACCCAGGGCTACTGGTGGCCGAAAATGAAGAGGAGCGCTGAGGATTACGTCAAAAAGTGTGAGGCATGCCAGAGACACTCCCCCATCCTTCACCAGCCCACCATGTCCCTGCAGCCCGTCACAAGCCCATGGCCGTTCGCCCAATGGGGGCTTGATATTGTCGGAGTTCTTCCTACGGCCCCCGGCGGGTTTCGGCACCTAATCACGGCCACGGACTACTTTACCAAGTGGGTGGAGGCCGAACCGCTGATCCACATCATGGCCTCCGAGGTCGAGCAGTTCATTTGGAAGAACATCATCTCTCGGTTCGGCGTACCCTATGCTATCATCTCCGACAACGGCACTCAGTTCGTCGCCGAGGCCGTTAAAACGCTGTGCAAGAAAAAGAACATCCGAGTTTTTAATTCAACCGTGGCTTACCCTCAAGGAAATGGCCAAGCCGAGGCATCGAACAAGTCGATCTCGGCCGGCCTCAAGCGTCGGCTGACCAACAAGCGCGGGAAGTGGGTGGAGGAACTCCCCAAGGTCCTCTGGGGCTACCGAACGACCCCCCGGCGAGGAACTGGCCGAACGCCGTTCTCGATGGCTTACGGGATGGAGGCCGTCCTTCCACTTGCAGCTGTTGTTCCCTCCGCCCGAACCGAAGCGTTCCATCCAGCCACGAACGATGAGCACCTGGCCTCCGAGCTTGATCAAATTGAGGATCTCCGTGATGAAGCTCACATCAAGTACGCGGCCTACCAGCAGGAGGTGGCTCGGGGTTATAACAAGCACGGTCGCCTCCGCCCCTTTAATGTTGACGATCTCGTCCTCCGAGCGGTCGTGCAAAAGAAAAACAAAAAGAAGTTCATGCCCAATTGGGAGGGTCCCTACCGAATCCTAGCCAAAGCTGGTTATGGGGCCTACAAGCTTGCTGAAATGGACGGCACGGCCGTGAGCAACCCATGGAACGCATCAAAGTTAAGAAAATTCTATGGTTAGGATCTTGTGTTTATCATTTTTCACTTTTTGGTGCCCTCGGTAGCCTTTTGTAATGCCTGAGGGGCGAAATGTTAATGATAAGATCCTTTCTTTGTTATCCTTCGATTCTCATTTTTTACAAAGTAATCGCCCTCGGCAACGGGGCCGCCTCTGGATCACTTATGTTCGGTTGAACAAAAATTTCTGTTCGGTAAGACAATCATCAAATCGTTCGGTGGAACGTCTGGTTGTGTCGGATAGAACGGCGCTGATATGTACAAGCGTTCGGGGATATGCCCAAGGTCTCAGGACCGCCTTATCACACTAGTCGCGGACTATTGTATTTGATTATCGCTCGGCGCGAAATTAAAAAAAAAAAATTTATACAATGTTATTGTATTTGATTCGGCTGAGTGCCATTATGTCATTGGCTCCCCGCCGAAGCAGGGGCTATTATGTACAGTGGTTAACTTCTAGTTATTGCCAGTTCCAGTGATTACGACGCGGTTCGGCGATCACGATTCGGCTTATACAATGTTATTACCCACGAGAGCTATGACTTGTAAAAGTATTCGGACAAAGATGTGAAATCATGCAGATGAGGGTACCAAAATGTTAAAACAAACATTCATTCATTACAATAGTGAGGAGGCTCGGCCTCGGGTACAAGTACTTAAAACATAAAAGGAAAAACAAAAAAAAAAAAAAACTACGAGAGGATGGCCTCCGTGTTGGTGCCGTCAGGAGTCTGGTCCTGATTGCTGGCAGTGGCGTCGGCGGCGTCCTCGCCTTCGGTTCCATTCCCTTCAGGAGCGTCCTCCTCATCATCGTCAAAGGGCATCTCCGGGACCTCGGTCTCGGGCACAGGAGGAATGGAGGACCGAAGGGCGGAGTCCGCCGGCACAGAGATGATGTCGAAGGCCTGAGCAAAGGCTTGGGGCCAGCAATGAGCACGACCAAGGAGGTACCCTTTTCCGAAGGCTTTGTCTTCATTCTCGTTGGCCTCCTTGGCGAACTTTTGCAGCATTTCGCGCGCCCCCCGTTGGAAGCCGTTGGAATCAGCAGCGGCCATCATCTCATCGTGATCGGCCTTGGCATGCTGCAGGTCCTTCTCGGCATTAACGGCCCTCTCTTCAGCGGCCGTGACTTTGCTTTCGGCAATGATGGCCCTCTCTTCAGCATCCTTCTGAAGACGGCGAGCCTCCGCCAGCTGCCTCTCGAGCTCTTGGCCGTCAGCGGCTAGGGCCTCGGCGCTCTTCTTCAAATCCGCCCGAGCCTTCCGCTCCGCCTCCAGCTTCTTCTCAACCTCGGTCTTCTCGGCGCCAAGTTTGTACACCTTGTCGCCGAGAACCAAAGCCGATTGGCCAGCCTGTAACAAAAAATTTTCACAAGCTAATTAAGTAATGAACCGAAGGAAAATACTTGGGAAAAATACGAAGTGTGAAGTTGGAGTTTTACCCTCACGATATGGGTGCAGAGTTCGGCGTAGTTATCCGCCGTATTCTTCGCCTCGGCTTTTATGTCCCTCGGCAAGGCGAGGGCCTTCAGCAGGGTCATCGCCGTCTTTCGGCTCTCCCGAACGCTGGCGTTCTTCTTTACCGGCTCGCCGCTCGATGTCCGGATGACCGGGATCCACGGCTCGTCTTTCTCAACCGGGGAAGGCGTGTCCCCGAGTGGCGGAGAGACCACCTGCTTGTCTTTGGGGGCTGACCTCCTCGGCTGAATTTCGGTCGGGGTGGCTTGGGGAGGAGGTGTTGGTGGCAGGGGCTCCCTGGATCCCTCCGGGGCCTCGTTCGTCCGAGCCTTCTTCGTTGGACCTTCCCCCTCAGCTACATGACCGGCCTTGAGGCCCGCTGCCTTCTCGGCATCCTTCTTCTTCTTCTCGGCCCTCTCCTTCCTTTGGGCCTCCCTCAAAGCGGAAGATCCGGCCATGTCACCCTCGGGGCTGCTTCCCTCGGCGAAGGACTGGGGTGGTTGTTGGGTGCTCGGCGGTAAGCGCTCCCGGCCGATGAGGCCGGACAGCAGAAGATCAGGGTCGAAAAGTCGTCTTCGGCGCTCACCTGTCCTCTTCACGGGACTCTTTCCCCTCTTCAGGAAGCCCTTGTACGATGGCACTTAGCCGAGGACTTCAGGAGCAGTACGGTTGGGGATGGCAAAGATCTGGCCGATGACGTCATCGTCCGCGTCTTCGGCGAGCTTCCTTGTCACCTTCCTGCAGTCTAAAAAATAAATAAATAAATAAAATAAAATGAATGAATGAAAGTGCAAGTATGAGCTCTCGGCTTACTGGGTCTCCCACGACTCCAGGGCACGGACCACCTGGAGTCCTCGCCCGGGGTTTTTTCGAAGTTCCCCCTGACTATAACTAGCTCGCAGGCATGCCTCTCCGAGTCCGAGAGTTGACCGATGAGGTGGGGGTACTCGGGGCGCCTCGAGAAGTAATAGCGGCCGTAGCTTTTGCTTCGCGCCGCGGTATAAACCGCCATGAGGTCGGACAGGCGGAAGGGGATGTTGTGCCGCTCGGATAACCTCACCACTGAGCAGATGATGCGGTACACATTGGTGACCAGTTGGTGAGGGGCGAGCTCGTACACATCCAGGAATTGTCGGAGGAGGCGTGGCATGGGAAAGGTCAACCCACCCTCGGCGATGGCCATCAGGGGCACGGTCACCTGCCCTTCCACGTAGTGGATTATGTTGTCTATAGGCCTCGCAATCTCCACGTCTTCGGGGATGTTGTAGTCCCTTCGGAACGCGGCAAGCTTGTCCGGAGAGCCGTCGAAGTACGTGTCGACGTACTTGCACTTCCCGTGCTTAGGGTTCGGCGGCGGGATCGACTCCCAGCCGTGCCCGTACTCGACGCCCCCCTCTACATCAGCCTCATCCTCATCCTCGGGGGCTTGCTCCTGCCCTTCGTTCTCGACATCGCGGTGCGAGGAGCCGTCATCATCCTCTGTTTGAGCGTTCAGGCCGATTTGCGAGCCTTCACCCTCGGCATGAGGAACGCTCCCCTCGGTATGAAGAGACTGGACCAGGAAATCGTCCACCTCCAGGACCACCGCGGGCTCGGGCTCCTTGAACCCAGCTGTCTCCCTATCTATCTCGATCACCTCGGGATCCGAAGACCATCCTCCGGAGAGGTTCGGAAGCTCTTTCGGGTCGACTACGGGCGAGGAAGGGACGTCGGTTGTTCCCTCTGTTGGCACATTAGTATCGGGGGACGGATTCGGAGGTGGGCTCTGCCCGGATGAAGAGGCCTGAGCGCCGCTCTCGGCGCGCCTGGCTTCCATTTCCATCTCCATCCAGCGCTCAGGGGTTATGGCCTGAATCGGGGCTATGTCTAGGGGTATGACTCCGGGTGGTGGAGAGCTGAACTGTGCTTGGCTCCTATAGCCTCTCCCGAGACTTCTCAGTTGCTCTCTGAAGAGGACGCTCTGGATGAAATCGATGAACTGGGATTCGGCAAGGACGTCGTCGGAAGATGAGTCCGAGGAGTCTGAGCTCATCCAAGAAAGACCTACAGTGCACGGGTGAAACAACCATCAGCGATATGCATAGGTTTGATTTCAGAAAAATACAAAGGGTTGAGCGTCGGCCCCTGCCGAGCTCCCCGCACGTCGCTGACTATCCGAGAGCCCTACTACCTATGAGCTCTCGGCAATACCTAAAGAGAAATCACGCTCGGGTATATCCCCTGCCCTCGGCGAAAAATGGTTCGCTCGATGGGGGAACGCTCGGAAGAACACGTTGAGTGTTCTTCAAGCCCAGAATCCGGCGGCCGTGCTCCGCCGCACAAACCGCCGGAAAACTCAAACGAAAACAGAGCCAAAAAGGGCGAGAAAAGAGAAACGACCAAAACCCCCCGGAATGCAACAAAATGTGTACAAAACTTCACGAAAATAGCAGAGAAACGTAGAGAAACAAGGGAAGAACACAATACCTCGGATTTGGTGGAAGAATCTTGGCCTGAAAGTGAGATCTCCACGAGGAAAGCGGTTGAGCACGGCGGACGGCGGCGGCGTTGAGTTCTGGTGCTAGAGAGAGAGGGTAACGGTCCTCTCTCTCCCCTCCCCCCCTTGTATTTATAGGGGGAAGGCTGAAGAGCCATTAAGGCGCCGGCTCGGGAGGCGAAGCGGCACCCAATAGCAACGTGACACCTGCCCACTACGTTTAAACCGTTTGGGCGCGAATCCATGTAACGGCGCTCGGACCAACCGTGCAACGACGCGTGGCAGCAACGTCACCACGCGTCATAGATTCCTGACACGGCGTGTCAGACGTCTTTTCACGTCACTCATCGACGCGACGCTTCGAGCTCTATCCATCCCGAGCGCTTAATATAAAGGGACTCGGATCGTCAGGGCTCCAACCGCAGGAGCGACCCTCCGAGCATGGTTCCCCGACCACCGTTTTGCCGACCGCATAATCCGATCGAATCAACTCCCACATTCGTCGTCCCTCGTCATGGGAAGTTGATGGGGCTATTGTAGCGGCCGGGTTCATAGGGGTCAGCAAAGGCCCCCCTCCACATCACGAAGAGCCAAAAAGGTCACTATCTCAGAATCTGCAAAATCGAATGCAGATCGATCCGCCTCAATGGTGCCGAACGAACGGTGCCCACGGCGGACGGTGCGGACACAGGGTCCTGGACGAATATAGGTTTGAACGGTGTCTGCCGAACATCTTAGTGCCAAGGACATGGCACTCACAGCTTGGTTCCCAGACAACCCTCGGGATCTCCGCCGAGCGCCCGTGGGGCTGTGTCGCACGCTTGCCGAGTCGGTTGACCTCGGTAATGTGGGGCTCGGGTATATCCGGTTTGGTGGAAGTGTGTCGGGCACGCCACACAGTCCATGATGAGGCATTAAATGCGGCAGTCACCTACTCTGCCACCGCCGCCTGCAGCAGCACGTGGGTGATGGGGAATGTCTCGAGCTGATTTGACTACTCGAACCCACGTGCCGTGACGTCAGCCCAGGCATGGCGTCTGGGGCTAGGGTAAAGGTCATATCACCTGTCATTCCGAGCGTGAATGACAGGCGCGTGGGGGGCGCCGAGCGCGTGGGACGCACGCCCCTCAGCCTATAAATACCCAGCCACAACTACCACAATGGGTATTCCTCTCTCCTCATTCACTACCCTCATAACTCTACTTCTTTACTTCTTTCTCTGAGATTTCTGGTGCACTTCTCCCCTCCGGTGACTGACTTAATCATCGGAGTGCCTTCCCGGACCACCACCGTCCGGGCTAGGCACTGACGTGGTTATCTACGTGTGCAGGTTACCATCTCCGGCGAGCGGCAGTGGCTCAGGCGTGCATTGCCCTCTCCACCGGTGCCCTTCTCACTCCAAGAGGTTCAAAGAGTTCGCTCCGGCGAAGAGACCCCCACATGGATCAATCATAATTACCTGGAACTTGTGAGAATGACTTGAATTTGATCAAAATCAACCAAACACCACCCAAACAACCAAAATATCCCAAACTAACCCAAGCATTGTTGAACCAAGGCCAAACCATCAATCTGCCACCAAGAACCTTGAGCGCTCAAGCTTGAGGCCTTGAGCGCTCAAACCCCTGAGAAGCACCTTGAGCGCTCAAGCCCATGGCTTTGAGCGCTCAACTCTGATCCAGTCAGCAACTTGCAGAGTATCTCATCATGAGATTTCCTGCATGGGAGCGTCTGGGGATGATTTTGTACGATCCTTATACGTACATTATACTCCACTAAGTCCTAAAATACACCTAAAACTACCCCTAAACTACAAACCCACTTCCTTTCTCTCCTCTCTTCCCTCCCACTCATTCTATAAAACTATCTAACATCCCTGGTTTTAGAGGAGAGAACTCTCACACTCCTCCCCTCCTGAATCCACCCAGAAAATCGATCTCCTCTCTCTCTCTCTACAAAACCACCCTTTCACCATGAAAACCACTTGCAAAACCACTCATCAAACCCAGAAATTCAGTCCTTGATCATCAAACAACCATACACATTGTCTAATTCACCCAGAAAACAAGCCAAAACATCCACAATCCTCCATCCTCAAGCCCAAAAATCAAGTCCATGTCACAATCACTCTAAAAGGTAGTTAAACATGTGAAGTGCTCATTGTTTTGATCCTTCTGAGGAAGGCTAGTGAGTTCAAGCAAGTCCAATATACTTGCATTGAACCCACAAAGGCCTAAAAGTTGTTTAAAATCCTTTTTAAAATCTGCAGTTTCAATAGGGGTTGAGCGCTCAAGCCTTAGGCCTTGAGCGCTCAAGCCCAATTCTGAGCAGTTTCTGTTTTGTTGATTTTTGTGCTTTCCTTTGGTTTTGATCATTATTTAATGGTTAATTATGCTCATGTAATCCATAAAACAGTTTATTTTACCTCAAAATCACATGCATGAGTGTAGATTAACATTTTATGAGGATTAAACATCAAAAACTTATGAAAATCTTATGTTTGAGGGCAAAACAGAGACTGTTCAACCTCATAAATCTTCATTTCATATATTCATGATCATTATTGAAGTATCAAAAACTTGTTTAAAGGTCAAAAATCAAAGAGCCAGATTATGGCTTGAGCGCTCAATGTCATTGACTTGAGCGCTCAAGCTGTTCTTGGGCAGTTTCCTGATTGTTTGTTGTTCTGATGATAGACTGTGATTTAGTATATTAATTATGTGCGTGAGTTATTGTTGTTGTGTTCAGGACCTGGATTCCTCCCTTATTCCTCCATTTTCAAACATTTCTTTGTTAATTCATTGAAATTACATTCTTTTTTTATCTTTCTTTAAGAGATCGAACAGATTACTCTTATCTGTTTCCCCTGGAAAACCTTTGATGAATGTTTGATCTCAAAAAGAAGTTTGTTAAAAGTGTAATTTCACAGAGGCCAAGGATTGGTTTGAGCGCTCAATTCAGGAGCCTTGAGCGCTCAAACTGGTTGAGGAGGTTGAGCGCTCAACTTCACTAGTTTGAGCGCTCAATCCCTATTCTGGGATCCAGTTTGTGAAGCAGTTTAATTAGGTCTTATGTTCATAAAAATTCCTGAAATTGTTATATAGTTTCTGTAATTTATTATTCCTTGTAAATATTTGTATCATTTCACTTTACTATCATCATCATTTCTCATATAAATCATGTACACAAGCATCCACTTTAGATTTACATTTTGTACTTTCTTACTGTTTATGTGATTCCCGTCCCCGATCCCCCTGTTTATGTGAATAAATTGAATTTCAAATGTTTCTAAAATCCCACAAAATGTCGAGTAGAGACCGGTTCACGGACCGGGCGAGAGGGGTGCCGTAAAACCCTTCCCCTCTCGTAACCAAACCCCCGAATCCGAGAAATCTTTGGTTCTGCCATGATCAGTGAAATCTTTTTCGAATGGGCAAATGAGTCATATTTTTGATCGGTTTCTCGGGTTCGGACCTCAAATCCGGGTGGCGACTCTAACAAGCACAATCTTATTCGCACAATCCAGGTGGGCCGTCCACAAGCTGGCGACTCCGCTGGCGACTCCGCTGGGGACATTGGTCAATATGTATTTTATTTAATTACACTTGTGCAATTTTTGTTGCACTTGTGTAATTTTATTAAAATACGTGTTAATCAAAGCGGGTTTAATTCGAAAAATATTTTGTGGGATTTTTCAAATGTTTGAAGCTTAATTTTTGCATTGCACTTGCATGGTTCTTAGCCCCGCTGGCGTGTTTTGGCAATCCTGCCCGGCTTGCCGGTGACAGGGAATCCCGAAATGCCCAGCAGCCCTCGACCGTGATAAATCACATTGTCACTATCGTTTTTAATAATAGGGGACAATTTTTGATTTTGAGTCCGGGGTACCCTCAGTGACCAAAACCGGCCTTTGCATATAATTAACCATAGAACCCCACGTTTAGTAACCCACCTGTGTGTTAAGTTTACATGCTCCATCTTGTTACATGCTATGTGTTACCGCTTTTCTCGCCATGCCATGTTTCATTCATGCATTTGCATTGTATATAGTCACTGCGAGTGTCGTTTGTATAGGTTTTTTTTGTGTGCATATTCCATTTGGTTTTAATGCCTTTACGGTTAGTAGAAGGTTGCCTCGGCCCGATGATGAATCGTGCATTCCATATGCGCGTTGTTTTTGCAAGATAGCCTTTAGGACGGCCGGACGTGGGAAAATTTAGATCATCAAATTCCTAAACACTGATCTAAACAGGTTTAAGGGACCTTGGCCCGAGGAGGGTCAATCACCCTTAGGCATCTGATCTTAGATCATTGTCGGAATTTGTGTGGACCAGGATTTCCCAAATCTGACCATCCGATATCAAGGACTTATCACTCAAAAAGAAAACTTGAGGATTGAGGCAATCTTCCAAAGCTGTCAATTATAGTCTAGGAGACTTAAAATCCACGGAGTTTGAGATACCTCTGGTGTTGGTCGTGCCCGAACGGCCACCGTGATTTGAACTAGCCTTAAGGTCATTGATATCTGGATTACAACATCCAAATTGCTTTGTCTCGGATGATCAAGAAAAGTGATTGGCTCTGATTCCAAAAAGTTTGGAGTTTAACCTACCGAGTAATGGTCTACCCGGGGTGTTGGAAAATCTTCTGTGCAATGATCTTAAGTGAGATTCAGATCCGGTAGACTAACCCTAAGATTGTACATGTAGTCTAGGAGACTTAAAATCCACGGAGTTTGAGATACCTCCGGTGTTGGTCGTGCCCGAACGGCCACCCGTGTTTCGGACTAGCCTTGGAATCGATTGTAACTGGATAGCAACATCTCATTGCTTTGTCTCGGATAGTCAAGGAAAGGATAACGATTGCGGTTTCAACACCTAGGCTATAGGTTGAAGCTGCAATTGCCGAGTAAAACGATTTACCCGTGGTGTTGATACAATCTGTTGTGCAAACGATTCTAAGTGAGCTCCGAAACCGGTAGACTAACTCCTAAGACCAGAAACAGGACTAACTCTGTGAGTTAAGTTGCGGCGAGACGATAGTGAGCATTCGTAATTCATTCATTTTGTGCATAGTAGACATATCGAGTACACATCTGAGTCCGGTTTTTGCTTTATAATCAGTTCTTGAATCATTGGGCCTGCAAAGAAGAAGAAGACCTTACCTGTTTGGACTCGACCTCCTGGACAAAGATTGTCTAGATCTTTATCACCAAAGGCCGAGACAAGTATGGCAGATGAACAGGGACAAGACCCCCCAAATGAGTTTGAACGACTAAGGAAGGAAATGCATGATGAGAGGGTCCGAAATGATACCCGAATCGCTCAACTGATGGCGATTATGGTAAACATCCAGGGTCGACTCCCCCCACCGCAGCAGCGAGAACATGATGATGAAGCTCGGGATCAGGAGATTCCTAATGATGAACATCCGGAACAGCCCCCTCCCCCTGAAAATCCTCAGTTGGCTGAAATGCTAGCTAAGATACTTAAGCTGGAAGAATCTGTGGCTAAAAGTGAGAAGCGAGCCATTACCGGCTTTGACATGAACAAACTCTGCATCTTCCCAGGTGCAAAGCTTCCCAAGAGGTTCAAGCATGTGGACTTCGAGAAGTTTGATGGGACTGGGGATCCGAGAGGACATATTCAGGCATATGTAAGCTCTCTCTCGTTACAGGAAGTTGACGAGCTTGTCATGGCACAGATGTTTCATGAAACCCTCACAGGACCTGCGCTTCAGTGGCTTTTATCCCTCGACATTTCAAAAAGACAAACTTGGGAAGAGATGGTGGCTGCTTTCATTAAGCAGTATGAGTATAATGTTCAGCTCAAAGTCACCACTCGAGAGCTTGAAAGCATCAAGATGAAGGAAAGGGAATCTTTCGCAGATTTTGTGAAAAGATGGAGAGCGAAGGCCGCGCAAATGACTGACCGTCCCAGTGACAAAGACCAGATGCGCATCATAACCAAGAACCTTCAACCCGATTTAGCTCAGTACATGGTCATGGCCCAAGCACATAACTTTGAAACCTACTTTGAGATGGGTCTGTCAATTGAAGAAGCTCTGCAAAGCGGGATGTTGAAGAAAGGAGACTCATTCCCCAAACCTAAGCGAAACTACATTGGTAACACCTCTTCCCTATACGCAAACCCCAGCTACACAGCCGGTACCTCGTCCAACACCATGAATCACCAACCCCATAAAGCTGAACCCATAAACGCCATCTTATCTCAACCGATCCAATCGATTCAACCGCCGCAAAATCAAAGAGGACGGCGTGTCTTCACCCCTCTTCCCTTACCTTTACCTGTTGTTTTCGAACGACTCGTACAACAGGGAAAAATCAAACCTCTTCAGCCAACTCCACCTCCGCAAAATCCCCCGCCAACATATAACCCTAACGCCTTCTGTATATTTCACCAAACACCCGGTCATCCCACTGAAAGATGCCAGCGCCTGCGTCATGAGATTCAAGATCTCATTGACAACAAGCAAATCCGAGATCCCACTGAAAAGCCCAACATCCTCACAAACCCTCTGCCAACCCACAAAAGGAATGCCGATATAGGTCAAATTACCTTTAGCTCCACTCAAAAAGACCTAAAATCCACGCCATTTGACCCAAGCCAGTTCATCCTACCCGAAACGGACCCCAAGCCCATTGTGCCAATACCTGTCGAGCGCGAAATATGCTTTCTTGATGTCCACTTGGACCCCACTGTGTGGCAAGAATGGGGTGATTTGATAATGGCTATGGAAGCTCGGGAGTATGAGCAAATGGTGGCCAACAATGTGGCAAATGAAGAAGTTTGGCCGCATAATGAACAGCTTGATGAAGGACTTCCATTTGGCGCTATGATTAACCTACTTTGGGATCCAATGTTTGAGGATCCACTGGATGGATTTGCGCTTCCTAACCTATTTGAACCTTTGCCTATGGTACAAAATCAACAGCCTGTGGAAGAAGGACAAGGACAAAATTGGCAAGAAGAGAATGAGGCACCCAATGGTGCACAAGAAGATGAATGGGACCCCGCACCCAATGAATGGCAGCTCATGGACCCCAACGATCCTCTGGATGGATCCACACTTCCCATGTTCTTCGAAGAAGCATATTTTCCAATGCCACCACTATGGGAGGGTCGCCCTGATTTCTCCATGATGAGTGAGTATGCAATAAATCGAATGACGGAAGGGATAGAGTTCACGACTTATGATTACATAGTTGATGAAAATCTTCCGGCACCCCAAGTACAAATCCCGGAGGACTGCAACATAATGGTTTTGAATGGAGGTCTACCCGATGTTTGGGGACAGCAAATGGAAGAAAATGTTGTAGCAAATATGTGGGCCAATCAGAATGAAGGCATAGCACCGCTGTGGGTCGAAAACAACGAGGTCTGGGCTGTTAACGAGGCTGCCATGGAAAATGGAGATGTTTGGAGTGAAGCGACTGTGGAGGGAATTACCAAGGATTTGGAAGGAGCCAGTATTGTAAAGGGAAAGAGAAAGGCGGAAGGGGATCTTGTCGATTTCTACACGGACTACACTGATTTATGGGGGGATGACATCGACTCGGTTCTTCACCTTCTTCGAAGTGGACGGTTCTATCAACCGCCTCAGATGTTCACTGGAAACACTTCCAACCCACCACCAAATACTACAAACCAGCCACCTTTTAACCAAGCTCCACAAAACAACCCAGCTCCACAAAATAACTCAACTTCACAAAATAACCTAGCCACACCGCCCTATCCAAACAACCTTAGTGACCCGATCGCTAACCCAGTTGATTTCCAAAATCTCTTTAACCCAACAACCAACCAATCCCAAGCTACTTCCACGGCCAACAGTCGTGTTCCTCGTCCAAAGCATCCCCCAACCAACGAAGAAAATCCCATCCAGAAACAACTTGAGAAAACCCCAGCCGCTCTTACCATTTGGGGATTGCTTATGAGCTCCAGTGAGCACCGTCAAAAACTCGCTCAAGCATTGTCTTGTATGGAAATTGCGCCAGATATCACCCCCGAGGCCATGATGGCCGCCATTGTTACCAAGCCTACCATTGCCACTAAACCAACTAAGCATGTTGTAACCTTTACCGAAGCTGATCTACCGCTTGAGGGAACTGACCACAACAAGCCGTTGCACGTCACTATGAAGTGCATGGGAAAATGGATCCCAGTTGTGTTGATAGATAATGGATCTGCACTCAACGTTTGTCCTCTCCGAACAGCCTTATGTTTGGGACTTAAACCAAAGGATTTCACGCCATCTAGTCTCACTGTTCGGGCTTATGATAACACCCATCGCAATGTGCTTGGGACTGTTGAAATGGAGATTGCTGCGGAAGGATTTAGATCGACAGTAGAGTTTCATGTGCTCGAGATTCCAGCTTCATTCAACTTGCTATTGGGACGTCCTTGGATGCATCGTCCCGACATAATGGCAGTCCCATCTACCCTGCATCAAAAGGTTTTGCTTGGCTTGGAAAGCGGGACGATTGCTCTCTACGGAGACACAGGCATTCGCCCTCATGCTGAAGATAACGCTCCCCTACTAGAAATTATGCATGATGAGAATGACATCCAACTTGGAGGTTTTGCTTTTGATACGTCCAGTGGTGTGTTTACGCTTCGTATCGATGATAATTTTTCAATCAGCACCACTGTTCTTGAGATGATGAGAAGGATGTCATATCTGCCAGGCACTGGTTTGGGTCGAACTCACCAGGGGGTGGCTCAGTTTCCAGAATTCCCTTCTCAGCGAGGCCGTTTTGGGTTGGGGTATGAACCTACATTAAAAGAGATGCAAAGAGGGAAGACCAATGGAGCAAGCAGCAGTGCAAACCGTCAGATTCGCTTTGTCAGGGAAGGGTCAAATGCACCCTATCACGGCCAGCCTGAGCCATTTGTGAATGAAATAAGTGGAAAGGTCCACCCTGGATTCGAAATCTTTGCTAACGATGCTTGGGACAGCGAAGATGAACATGAAAAGGTCGAGAAATTGGTGAAAGACCTTAAAGCGGATTGGATGGAGGCTTTGGATGGTGGGGTCTTGATGTCAATGTTCGATGAGGTCAGTCTGACAGGTAAGGATGAAGAAGAGCCAGCTGTGATGATGCTCGGACAGGAGGTCCTCGATGATCCCAGTGTGCTGATAGTGGATGCAGTCGGTGAATACAAGAATTGCACTTTCACTCCTGTTGTAAAATTTACTAATGCATTCACTAAGTTAGAGTTCGAGTCTGAGTCAAGGTTTGAATTTGGCCGTGAGTCGGAGTTTGTGCCTCCTGGCCCTCCACGTCGTCATTTCTATTTCGAGTTTGAGTCTGATGCCATGTACTGTGCCCCAGGGGGCTTTGTTAATGAAATAAATGGTGATTTCGCTTACTTTGCTGTTCCCGAAATAAATTGTGTTGACCCTGATGATGATGAGACTGAGCTCGAAGGAGAGATACCCAAAGAGCTTAAGTCTCTAATCGAAAGGGAAAATGAAAGGCATGCTCAGCCAATAAAAGAAGAAGTTATTTCAGTTAAATTAAAAGATGAGGAAAATCCTCGCATGGTTCAAATCGGTTCTGGGCTATCTTTGAAGGAACAAGAATTACTCGTCGATTTACTCAAAGAATTTGAAGATGTTTTCGCTTGGTCCCACGCAGATATGCCCGGAATCGATCCTGAAATTGTGCAACACCGAATTCCCCTGTATCCCGATGCAAAACCGGTAAAACAGAAATTGAGAAAAATCAGGCCAGATTGGGTTGAAAAAGTCAAAGAGGAAGTCACCATGCAATTCAATGCCGGCTTTTTGATGGTAACTGAATATCCGCAGTGGGTTGCAAATATTGTGCCGGTGCCCAAGAAAGATGGAAAAGTCAGGGTATGTGTAGATTTCAGGGATTTAAACAAGGCCAGTCCGAAAGATGATTTTCCTTTACCACACATTGATGTACTGGTAGACAACACGGCAGGGCACACACTGCTATCATTTATGGATGGTTTCTCGGGATACAACCAGATTTTGATGGCACCAGAAGATCGAGAGAAAACGACCTTCACCACTGAATGGGGGACGTTCTGTTATCGGGTCATGCCGTTTGGATTAAAGAACGCTGGGTCGACCTACCAACGGGCTGCTACAACCCTGTTACATGATATGATGCATAGGGAAGTTGAGGTATATGTGGATGACATGATCGTAAAAGCCAAGGAGAGGGAAGGACATATCCCGGCGTTACGCAAGTTCTTTGAAAGGATACGGAAGTACCGAATGCGTCTCAATCCGCAGAAGTGCACATTCGGAGTCACCGCAGGGAAAATGTTGGGGTTTATGATCACCACCAGGGGGATTGAAGTTGATCCAACGAAAATCAAGGCAATATTGGAAATGGAGCCGCCGAAGACAGAAAAAGAGGTTCGGAGTTTCCTTGGGAAAATTCAGTTCATCAGCAGATTCATCGCCAAGTTGACTTCAACTTGCGAGCCGATGTTTCATTTGCTCAAGAAAGGAGTACTGTTCAAATGGGATGACAGGTGCCAGAAAGCCTTTGAATCAATTCGGCAGTATCTTCAAAGTCCTCCAGTGTTGATGCCGCCGACACCTGGAAAGCCTCTGATTCTGTATTTATCAGTAACACAGTCTGCAATGGGTTGCATGTTGGCACAGGAAGGTGAAGCAGGTATCGAGAAGGCGGTGTATTATTTAAGCAAGAAGATGGTCGGAGCCGAAGAAAGATACACCCCTTTGGAGAAGACTTGTTGGGCTCTTGTATGGGCCTCTAAAAAGCTAAGGCACTACATGTTAGCTTATTCGGTAGTGTTGATTTCTCGAATGGACCCTCTCAAATATCTGTTTGAGAAACCGGCACTCACTGGAAAGTTGGCACGGTGGTTGCTCTTATTGTCCGAGTTTGAACTCAAATATGTAACGCGAAAATCGGTGAAAGGCAGGACTGTGGCAGAATTCTTGGCAGATCATCCAATCGAAGGGCCAGAAGATACGGAATTCCAATTTCCCGATGAACATGTTATGACAATAGCAGAGGATATCTGGAAATTGTACTTTGATGGAGCTGCAAATCAGAGAGGATTCGGGATCGGCATACTATTGGTTTCACCGGAAGGGCCACACATTCCTCTATCTTTCAAATTAAATTTCGATGTTACCAATAATCAAGCAGAGTATGAAGCATGCATTGTTGGAATGGAGGCTGCTTTCGAAATCGGGGTTAAGAAGTTGGAAGTGGTCGGAGATTCGAATCTGGTAGTTTCTCAAGCCAATGGTGATTGGAAAGTGCGAGAGGAAAAGTTGAAACCATACCACAAAGACCTCGATGACCTGATCCGTCGATTCGAGCAAGTTACTTTTACACATATCCCGAGAATGAAGAACCAGTTTGCCGACGCTCTTGCTACTTTGGCATCCATGGTAGAATTGCCCGTGGGAGTGAGAATGAGACCAATCATGATTGAGCAAAGGAATAGGCCGGCATATGAATATGTGATGAATGTTGGAGAAATTGACGATGGTCTGCCTTGGTACCACGATATCTGGAATCTGGTCGAGAAGGGAGAGTATCCAGAAGGAGCAAACAAGAAAGATCGGATAGCGTTACAAAGGTTGGCGTCACAATACATCATCTGTGGCGGAAGGTTGTACAAAAGATCATACTGTGGCATGCACAAATTGTGCATCCATGGCGATGACACAAAAAGGGTGATGGAGGAGATTCATGAAGGAATCTGTGGTCCCCACATGAGCGGATTGATGATGGCAAAGAAGATTTTGAGGCAAGGGTATTTTTGGTCGACCTTGGAAACAGATTGCGTGCAATATGTGCGGAGATGTCATAAGTGTCAGGTCCATGCTAACCTCATGCATGTGCCGCCATCTGAACTTCATACAATGGCAACGCCTTGGCCTTTCTCAGTATGGGGGATAGATGTGATTGGGAAAATCACGCCACCAGCATCGAACGGACACAAGTTTATATTGGTGGCAATTGATTATTTCACGAAGTGGGTGGAGTCAGCCTCTTACGCTACATTGACCGCAGTACAAGTGGCTCATTTCATTAAGCAAAACATCATTTACCGATATGGGGTTCCCAATGCCTTCGTGTCAGACAATGGTGTGCATTTCAAAGGAAGAGCAGCAGAGGTGCTTGAGGAATTCAATGTTCAGGTTCACAAGTCAACAGTATACAGACCACAAACCAATGGAGCAGTGGAAGCAGCTAACAAGTCAATCAAAAACATCTTGGAGAAAACCATCGAGTCATCCAGGGATTGGCATGAAAAGTTACCATTAGCTTTGTGGGGGTACCGCACTTCGATCCGAACTCCAACAGGGGCAACACCCTATTCATTGGTTTATGGTATGGAAGCGGTACTTCCCATTGAGCTGGAAGTGCCATCGTTAAGGGTGATGATAGAAAGTGAAATCAATGAGGCTGATTGGTTGAGCGACAGGTTCACGGAATTAATGTTATTTGATGAAAGGAGGTTGTGGGCATTGTATCACATTCAGGGATATCAGAGAAGAATTGCCCGAGCATTCAACAAGAAGGTAAAATCCAGGGATCTGATTGAAGGAGATATGGTGGTGAAGGAAATTCGGGCACCAATTTTTGATCCACGAGGGAAATTCAGGCCAAAATGGGCGGGACCATACATCATCAAGACTATCCTCGACGGTGGAGCAGCAGTAATCCTTGATTTGGATGGTAACGAGTTCAGCAATCTTGTCAACCTGGACCAACTCAAGCGATATTACCCTTGAGAGATGCTCGTTGGGCGGAAAATCGCAAGGGCGAACCGATCTAAGCAAAAATTAGAGCAAGCCTGCTAGACCGAAAACCCACAGCGGGCGGTCTAGGCAAAATTTAAGGCAAAAATTCAAAAGAAGCTCGCTGGACCGAAAACCTAAAAAGGCGGTACCAGGCAAAATTTAGAGCGCAAAAAGGAGAGTGTTAATACCCGAGTGAACCTTTCCCTGAACTACGCTATGACCTGATTCCTTGAAAAAGGATACGTAGGCAACCCTATCTTGGGGTTCGGTCCAAATCTGGCAAGTTGGCCCACAGTTTCATGATATCTGGAGGAAATAGCATATGGAACTAGATGAACCAAGAGGGGGAAACCCTTCATCGTTCAATTTTATTCAAATCACTTCTTCGATTACATAAACTGAGCATTACAGCCTTAAAAAAAAAAAAAAAAAAAAAAAAAAAAAAAAAAAAAAGGAAAAAAAATGCACCATTTATTTTGGGAAGCAGCTTAGCGAGCCGGAAGTCAAATTGTGCTAATTTCTTCGGCGTCGTATCCCCATTTGCTCCCTCATCCAATCTCTGTAGTGTCCATTCAAATGAATAGTTGGGTAGGGATCAGGAGCCCAAACAACCCTGCGTCTCCAAGAAGTACGATAACGCTCAAGAACGGAATGTTTGAGTGTGGGAAGGCTGAAAGTAGCAGGAACTGTATACTCCACTTCTTGGCGAATGCAGTATTGTCGGAGAATGCGTTGTGGGAAATAATATGCATAACCTTGCAGTCCCGCCAAAATCACCCATGTGTCTCCCATGTGATTGGCCGTCATGTCTGGCAAAGGCAACCAATGACATCTCCAAGTGATGTGATCCTCTTCCAATGACCTGAAGAAATCGACCCATTCATCTTCATCAGGCTCGTCATGCACAAATGGCCTACTCACCCAAGACCGAGGCTCGTAAACCCAATCGCCTGCCGGCTCCCTCAAAAGCCCAACCTTGTCACACAGCCATATCTACAAAACCAAAACGCCCAAGTCAAAGTCAAAACCAAGCCAAACAACCAAAAATCCCCCAAAAAAATTCCCAAAACCAAAAAACATCTAAACCGAATAAACCGAACCTGAAGCAAAAGCGGACTCCCGGCAAACATGTTTGTCCTACCAGCCTTAACCGCATCCAAGCCCATGATTGTCTCAGCCAAAACCAAAGGAACCACGTCCCTCCGCAGTTCAATTTGAGCAGCAACGCCGACAATGGCAGAACTGGGATGGCCATCACGGGGAACCAACAGATATAATGCTAAGAGGCACATGCAAAGTGCAAACATGCGCCTGTTCTGAATGGTAAAATCTAAAAGATCGCCTGTTGGGCCGTAATCCGCAAAAAGACGGAGGATGTTGAGAGTCTCGTTGCGAATCAAAAAGCGCGCAGCACCGTTCCCAAGACCAAGCTTCCTGCTGAGAATGTCGGCATAATTTTGGCGAATGGGCGGTATGACGGGATCGGCGAAAGCATTACCGCCAAGGTATGCTTGAAATTCTTCGACGGTCGGGCAAAGTTCTTGCATACCAAAGCGGAACACATGGAGCTCTGAATCCCAACAGCGAACGGCGGCGCGTAAGATATCTTGGCGAATAGGAAAAGTGTGGAGGTGGCGAAGGGCATTAAGGCCAAGACCTCGGAAATTGAACCAATCGATGTTTTCAAAGCTAGCAACCCAAGTGTTGATAACGGAAGGATCAAGGGCAGCCATATTGGAAGCAATGAAGAATTGTTAAAGAAGATATATGGAGTGAGAAATGAGAATTGATGTAGAAATGGTGTGTGGGAAAGGCTTGATCATGAATGGTATTTATAGGGGACTTTGGTGGAACCTTACAAATTTGCCATGCAACATTGGGAATCAAAAATTACATTTTCAAGATGGTCAATTGCATGCTTTCAAAGTATTGTGTTGGAAAATTTGAAAGTGCATTGGAAATGCATGGTATTTGTGGGGAAAATGTGAAAAGACCTTGGGAAGTTGATGTTCAAAACTTGAAAGGTGTTGTATCAGTACAACAAGACATTTGGGGTAGAGGAAACCATGCAAAAGGGTCCAAAAATGCATTGGGAATCAACACAGTCTGCCTGCCCAGCACAGACATTGAGCGCTCAAGCCGGTGAAGTTGAGCGCTCAAACCACATTGAGCGCTCAAGGTGATGAGCTTGAGCGCTCAATCCCCATTGAGCGCTCAAGGCCTGCAGAAACAGCAGCAGACAGCAGCAGCAGTGTTTTGGCCCGTTTAATGCCCGAAACCTCTTCTAGGCCTCCTAACCCTCATTTAACACCCAATCCAAGTTCCAATGAGCATTTGTGACTTCATGGAACATCCCGTACCCCGAGTTATCAAGCCGATACATGTACGGATACGAGATACGCAAATATGGAAGGTCAAAGCCTAAAATGGCCATTCAACGTTCGAATCTATTCCCAAACCTTGTTAGCCATATCCAATCATCAAAACACGTCTCGGAAGGTATTTACGACTTCTCGGAACGGTTCCCGGGACATTTCTTCAAAGATACAAGGTTTTGAGGTTCCAACGGCCTATTCAAGCAATGAAATGGCGGCTGTCGCCATATCAAAAATGGTTCTAGAAGTTTTCTTGCTAAATGGTGACGATCACAGGGGCATTTATGTTATTTAAGACTTGACCAAGGTGGTAACATGGCAGTTCATCACACATGAAGAGGCTCACGGAGCATTTTACTTTCAAATTTGCCTTATGAACATCAAATTCCGTTCTAAGGTCACTTTGTATAGTTTGCTATTGATTGTTTATATGCAAGAAGTGTGTCAAGTTGTGCGGCATGTAGATACATCTTCCGGTTGTACATAAATTCAAATAATCATGTTTCGTCCAAATTCTCGAACATGTTAGCTTTTCTTAAAGGTTGAATTTTAAACTTTATACTCGGATGTTTGAATTCAAGAGTTTGGTGGATAAATCGTGTACATTCTACAACAGGTTTGTTCGTTTGTACATCAAAACAGAAAATAATACAACAAACAATGAAAGTGCAAATCATGTGCATAAATTGATCCAAATCCATGAAAGTCAAAACATCAAGTCTATGCATCATCACTAACTACCAGGGCACACAACGCCCAATAAGGAAATCCGCAACTGGGGCACGCAGGCCCAATCCATCTATCTACTGGGGCACGCAGGCCCAATCAAAAGAAAAGATAAAAAGCAAAGGCAAGACTCTAAACTACTCTATGTCTACTATGCACTACTCCGCCGCATCCATCGTATCGTCCGAGCTCTCAGTCTCGTCTCCCTGTCGCTGCTCCTGTCGTTCCTGTCGGGAAGAGGGATAGTTAGCATCATCAACACTGTCATCGCTCAAGCTCGTAGTCTCAGCTATCCCCTCATGTACTACCTCCACCCTCTGGCGGGTCGATCTCCGTGGCCTCTCCTCCTCAAGCCTCACCTCCACAGGCTTTGAACGCCCGAGTCGTACAGTCGTGTCTCCAGGACCGCCAGCTCCATCATGAGTCCTCTTTCTAATCACGGGCGGCTGCATCATCAAGCAAACAAAGAAAAGAATCAGCACATGGTATAGTCAAGAAATTGAAAGTACAAGGAAGATAAATTGCATACCGGTGCTACTCTCAGTCGAGAAGGACCAGGAGCAGCAGGAGGTACTGGCTCGCCCTCCCGGCGGATAGTGACTTCCTCTCCAGCTATGAGGCGGCGAATCAGGACACGCAGTCCTCGGTTCTGCTCGTGCAAAGTTTGTGCCGCCTTCTGTGAAACCTGCAAGCAAATCAAAATTTGAGACATCAGTACATTTGGGCATTCATAATCGAAGTTTGCAAATTTGAAAGAATAAAGCATTTCTTACCGGTGCCGAAAGCCGCGGGAAGTCTACCGGTGGCCTCGGGATGTCTATATCCCCTACCTCTCCATCGGCGGAGGTAACGCGCACCCACCACCTAGCCGCCGCTATCTCCCTGGTCGAGGTACCAGTGTCCTCACCCTCACCTCCTGCTACCCCTCTAGCTGAAGCACGCGCCTTCGCGGCCTTCTCCCTCTCCATCTTCTCCATCCACTCCTCCGCTCTCAGGGGACCGGCCAGGTACCTGCTCCGATAGTCAATATAGCTCAAGGCAGAGCGCAAATACTGGCGCAGGTCCAGGTCGGGCGTCGTGTAGCGCTCAATCTCCGCTAGCGTATACCGGGACGTCATCAGCACCCGGGGAGGAAGGCGTCCTGGCACCTGCGGTTTATCGGCCTGTATCGACTGGCGCAGCACCCTGTCACCAAGGTACCAGAACCAGCCGTACTGGCACTCAAGTAGGACCCTCCCTCTCGTGAGCTCCCTGCTCCGAGCCAGGTAAGGCTCATCAATGGCATCCCATACTTCCCAGCGAACCTGCAAGAGTTGTTGAGAGCATCAGTAATTGAATATGTGAAGTGAATCAAAAGCAAATTGAGTACATGAGAGAGAGTTCGATACTTACCAGGGAAGCAGGAAGCCTGTCAAGTGAAGCACGGAGAACGTGGAGGCTCCCCCGCGCTGTACCACCATAGCGGAAGCCTTCACCCCAGCACAGTGCCCGGGGGATGACGTTCGGATCCTGGTGCCGCGTCTCTGGGGGATGCAACCCCAACACCTCGTAAGCCCAGAGCTGCAATAAACAAGTCAATCAATCAATGCGAGTTTTTAATAATAATCAAGTGCGAGTATCAAAGTGCGTGACATTAAATTTGAAACTAAAAATTTTGAGTTTTACCTCCCAGACGCTCCACAATCCAGAAATGCCGGTCCCTTTTCGCCTCGAGACGGCATTCATGAACGCATAGCAACTCCCAAGCGCTGCTCCACCCCAGTCATACTTCGCCGCCCTGGCGAAGTCTCTCAACCCTCCGAGATAGGAGAGGTGCACCCTGTTACGCCTGTTTGGGTACAGTGATGCCCCAAACAGGTATAACAAGTAGCACCTCGCCTTCCGTGCTGCATCCTCCTCACCAGTTGGCTCGCCCAGTCCTCTCGTCTTGAATTGGCCATATGTGGCCGTCTCCCCCTCCTTGTTGGGCACGAAACCCAAAAACCACCTCAGCGCAGCCTCATCCCTGTCAATCCCCGAGTCAAATGGGATCGGGTCTCCTCCTACCTGCAATCCCGTGATCGCTGAGAAGTCCAGTGGCGTCATCGTCGCCTCTCCGAAAGTAAGGTGAAAAGAACTCGTAGAGTCTCTCCACCTTTCGGCCAGTGCTGTCACCACAGCATGGTCGTGCTGTGTACCCGTGAGAGTCGGGATGAACCTCCCAAACCTGGCCAAATCCACCAGAGCCCTCACAGAGGCATGCAACTGCTGGTATATCTCCCAACTGGAGCCCATGCCTCCGTGAGCCTTCAAGCGCAAGTTTTTCTGCACACAATCAACAGACAGACAAATAATCAGATGTTAGTCCAATCTCTTATTCAAATCCAGTCATCAATCAAGCAGTAATTCAATCATTCAATACCAGTCAGGTTTGTTAACTACTGAAAGTGCACGAAAGCAATAAACAAGGAAGTAAAGCACGCGTACCGTCAAGCAGTAGGTCGAAAGGTGGACCTCGGGGTCCAGTAACACCTCCTCTCCGAAATACAACTCCTGGCGGGGAGTGTAGTCCTGAGAAGCTGAAGGCACGAAAAGGTGCACCGGCGGGGCATAGGTCGCCGCATCAAAAGCCGGCCTCTCTCTCCTCAGCCACTGTCTGGCAGCCTGAACCACCGTCACTCTCCGTCCAGCTGCCCTCTCCTCCTCCTCAGCCCGTATCCTCGCCTCCTCCGCCGCCTCCTCTGTCTCAAACTCCTCACAAAAGGCCCTCGCCGCCTCATCCTCATCGGCGGCCTCCCGTAGCATCTCCGCCTCCCTCTCCCTACTCTCAACCACAGCCTCCCTCGCTGCATCTAGGATCCCTGGGGCATCTGCTGCGGCTGCCATCACCACCTCCGGTGGCGCGTGCTCAAGATAGTCTTCCCGGGAGATCCCAACCGGACCCTGAACCGACGGCTCTCCGCTCGGTCCCTGAGTCGCCGACTCACCACCTATCACCACCGCCTTTCCCCTATCTCCCCTACTAGGCTGCTGACTGGGTCTAGGCTCTACCCTCCAACGGGGCGCCCTAGTCCTGACTACCCCACTCGTACCCTCCGCCCTATCACCGCCACTACCACCACCGGTCCCCCTCTCCTCAACGGTCTCCTCGCTATCATCACTGTCCACGTCGTGAACCTCCACCATCTCCTCATCCCTCCTCTCTCTCCTCTCCTCTACATTCTCCGCCACCAGATCACCACCGCCACTACCAACTCCACCCTCACCCTCACCACCATCACCGCTAGCCACCACCGTCTTGGTGGCTAGATCTACACTACTACCGGAAGCCACCGGATCACTGCCACCATTGCCGCCTTCTCTCTCCCTCTCTCCTTCTTCATTTCCTCCTCTCTCAACCGTCTCCGCAGCCATAGATGACGGTGCAGCCCCTGTTGAACCCACCTCAACCACCAGATCAGAGCCTTGAGCGCTCGAACCTGCCGGTGGTGACACCACCGAACTACCACCGCTCCTCTCCGCCGTCGGCGGAGTCACCGGAGGCCGCGTATCACTAGGATCTTCCATGAAAACCGATTTAAACCGTGAATCAAGCCCTAATCGAACTGAAATTGGACCGAAATTGTAAGGGAAAACCCTAGGAATTGGGGATTTTGATTTCGCAAGAAATTTGAGTGAGAAAAGAATGGGTTTTGATCGGAATCACAAGAGAGGTGTGAGGAATTGCTTTCGGGAAGTTTTGGAACGTTATGAGGTTTAATCGGACGTTAAAAGGAATTAAAACCGAGCGTTACGGTTCTGAACCGTCATCCCCGTTCAAGGGTTCAAGCGCTCAAGTTGAACCTTTTAAGCGCTGGGGCATCTGCTGTTGCAGTTGAGCACTCAAGGCTTTGGAGTTGAGCGCTCAAGGTCAAGTTGAGCGCTCAGTTGGGGGTACCTTGAGCGCTCAAACCCAATCTTGGCAGAACTTTTGGTTTCTTTTGCAAGCTTTTCAGGGGCATTTTGGGCACCCCTTGTGATTTGTTAGTGTACCTTGGACTCTTTAGTCCCAATCAATCGAACGCATGTTGATCTGAGGATCTAAATCTCAGTTTTTGGTCGTGCTAGACCATGTTAATCAACCGAGACGTGTTGTGCATGTACGTTTCGCGTTAGCATATGGGCGAAGTATTTTGACTGCGGTCTGAGAGCCGCGTGCTCGTTTAAATCATAGTTCACCAATCACGTTTCGCGTTAGCGTATGCGCGAAGTATTTTGACTGCGGTCTGAGAGCCGCGTGCTCGTTTAAATCATAGTTCACCAATCACGTTTCGCGTTAGCGTATGCGCGAAGTATTTTGACTGCGGTCTGAGAGCCGTGTGCTCGTTTAAATCATAGTTCACCAATCACGTTTCGCGTTAGCGTATGCGCGAAGTATTTTGACTGCGGTCTGAGAGCCGTGTGCTCGTTTAAATCATAGTTCACCAATCACGTTTCGCGTTAGCGTGTACGCGAAGTATTTTGACTGCGGTCTGAGAGCCACGTGCTCGTTTAAATCATTTTGAGGACTTTATGCCCGTTTAAAATCATTTTCTTTGAGGGCTTTGCGCCCGTTTAAATCAGGTGAAAACCTAGTGTTTGTTTAAATCATTCGAAGGTCTTGGACCTGTTGATGTTTGTTTATTGGTTAAAGTATTTTCAATCGTCCCTTAGAACTACGCTGGACTGATCCCTACAATGGGGTACGTAGGCAGCTCGCAGAGCGCGACCGTTTGTTCTTTAAATGTTTTCCTTTGCAGCTTGAGATGTATTACGGGGAACGAGTTGGGTTGTCTATATCTTGGACGTTACTCATACCAAATCAATGGCATCGAGTCTCATCCAAGAGGGGCAACTGTAGACACCCCAATTTTGAACCCGAGATACGCTCGTGCATTTCCGATGATGAAATGGATCAATCATAATTACCTGGAACTTGTGAGAATGACTTGAATTTGATCAAAATCAACCAAACACCACCCAAACAACCAAAATATCCCAAACTAACCCAAGCATTGTTGAACCAAGGCCAAACCATCAATCTGCCACCAAGAACCTTGAGCGCTCAAGCTTGAGGCCTTGAGCGCTCAAACCCCTGAGAAGCACCTTGAGCGCTCAAGCCCATGGCTTTGAGCGCTCAACTCTGATCCAGTCAGCAACTTGCAGAGTATCTCATCATGAGATTTCCTGCATGGGAGCGTCTGGGGATGATTTTGTACGATCCTTATACGTACATTATACTCCACTAAGTCCTAAAATACACCTAAAACTACCCGTAAACTACAAACCCACTTCCTCTCTCTCCTCTCTTCCCTCCCACTCATTCTATAAAACTATCTAACACCCCTGGTTTTAGAGGAGAGAACTCTCACACTCCTCCCCTCCTGAATCCACCCAGAAAATCGATCTCCTCTCTCTCTCTCTACAAAACCACCCTTTCACCATGAAAACCACTTGCAAAACCACTCATCAAACCCAGAAATTCAGTCCTTGATCATCAAACAACCATACACATTGTCTAATTCACCCAGAAAACAAGCCAAAACATCCACAATCCTCCATCCTCAAGCCCAAAAATTAAGTCCAAGTCACAATCACTCTAAAAGGTAGTTAAACATGTGAAGTGCTCATTGTTTTGATCCTTCTGAGGAAGGCTAGTGAGTTCAAGAAAGTCCAATATACTTGCATTGAACCCACAAAGGCCTAAAAGTTGTTTTAAATCCTTTTTAAAATCTGCAGTTTCAACAGGGTTTGAGCGCTCAAGCCTTAGGCCTTGAGCGCTCAAGCCCAATTCTGAGCAGTTTCTGTTTTGTTGAGTTTTGTGCTTTCCTTTGGTTTTGATCATTATTTAATGGTTAATTATGCTCATGTAATCCATAAAACAGTTTATTTTACCTCAAAATCACATGCATGAGTGTAGATTAACATTTTATGAGGATTAAACATCAAAAACTTATGAAAATCTTATGTTTGAGGGCAAAACAGAGACTGTTCAACCTCATAAATCTTCATTTCATATATTCATGATCATTATTGAAGTATCAAAAGCTTGTTTAAAGGTCAAAAATCAAAGAGCCAGATTATGGCTTGAGCGCTCAATGTCATTGACTTGAGCGCTCAAGCTGTTCTTGGGCAGTTTCCTGATTGTTTGTTGTTCTGATGATAGACTGTGATTTAGTATATTAATTATGTGCGTGAGTTATTGTTGTTGTGTTCAGGACCTGGATTCCTCCCTTATTCCTCCATTTTCAAACATTTCTTTGTTAATTCATTGAAATTACATTCTTTTTTTATCTTTCTTTAAGAGATCGAACAGATTACTCTTATCTGTTTCTCCTGGAAAACCTTTGATGAATGTTTGATCTCAAAAAGAAGTTTGTTAAAAGTGTAATTTCACAGAGGCCAAGGATTGGTTTGAGCGCTCAATTCAGGAGCCTTGAGCGCTCAAACTGGTTGAGGAGGTTGAGCGCTCAACTTCACTAGTTTGAGCGCTCAATCCCTATTCTGGGATCCAGTTTGTGAAGCAGTTTAATTAGGTCTTATGTTCATAAAAATTCCTGAAATTGTTATATAGTTTCTGTAATTTATTATTCCTTGTAAATATTTGTATCATTTCACTTTACTATCATCATCATTTCTCATATAAATCATGTACACAAGCATCCACTTTAGATTTACATTTTGTACTTTCTTACTGTTTATGTGATTCCCGTCCCCGATCCCCCTGTTTATGTGAATAAATTGAATTTCAAATGTTTCTAAAATCCCACAAAATGTCGAGTAGAGACCGGTTCACGGACCGGGCGAGAGGGGTGCCGTAAAACCCTTCCCCTCTCGTAACCAAACCCCCGAATCCGAGAAATCTTTGGTTCTGCCATGATCAGTGAAATCTTTTTCGAATGGGCAAATGAGTCATATTTTTGATCGGTTTCTCGGGTTCGGACCTCAAATCCGGGTGGCAACTCTAACAAGCACAATCTTATTCGCACAATCCAGGTGGGCCGTCCACAACGCCTTTGACGGACGCGGCCAATGGCGTAGCTCGGCCGACCGCCGGAGGTACGAGGTGCGACAGGACTTGGGGCTACAACTCACCCCCGTGATTGGCCGGGGAGGAGTCACAACGGTAGACCTCGACGCCGCCGGCACTAGCACCGCCGGAGCTCACAACGTGTTGTTCAACTTGGATGGCACGGTTACGACGCTGAACGACTTGGTAACCCCTACAAGGCAGGGAACTCCACTTCCCCCTCCTCCTCCTCTACCGCTGGGGGCCCAAGTGGCCTTGCTGATAGCCGAGGTGGAGGCCCTGAAGAAAAGCCAGAAACAGCCGGCGGACTCTGGCCGGGCAAGAAGGAATAGGCACCAGGCCCCCGCCCAAACCTCGGTTCAGACAGGGAGGGAGACGGTTTTCACTCGCCTCAGAAATAACGCATTCAGAATAGACAAACACGGGCGGGCGCAAGGAGATCGGCGTACGCGGGACACTCGGACAAGGGACAATCGCTCTCGGCCGATTGACACTCAACAAGACAGCGCTATGGAATCGAGCGCGAGGTCGGCTGATCGCCGAGGGGACCCCCAGAAATCCGGAGACCAGGAGCGCCGGCGCAGGCACGGAAAGGGGGTCACTATCGACGACCACGGCGGTGAGCGCCGCGACCAAGCACTCAGTAATGGGGATGGCCGTGGCCTGGAGCACTCAATGGAGAGAAGGGGCGACAAACAAGTCGCCCGGGCGTCAGACCATGATCGCCACGTGACCAGGTCAGTGGATCACGGGGGGGGGGGGGCGAGACAGCCCGAATGAGCCCACGGGAAGCGTCACCCAGGACGGGAGAATCGCGAGGTTGAACCCGGACTAGATCCGGACGTTCGGTACGAGGTCACCAGGAACGGCATTGTTGCCATCAATGAACGCACTGGGGAATCAAAGATCTTCAGGGCAGACCCATCGCCAGGGGTGTCTCCCCCGCGGCAGCAATCCCTTAAAGGCAGCCCGCAGAGGAAGCGAACATCCGAGCGAAGTCAGGTACAAGTCGATGACCACGACCCTCGGCGTGGCACGACGAGCAATTGGAAGAGGACATACGATAACCACCGCACGGCTGGAGTTGGTCAGCTGTCCCAGAACGAGGCGGAAGCTAGGCTTAACAGGGCTCGACAGTCACCGTTCATGGCGAAAATTAACGAGGTGCTTCCTCCGAGCAATTTCAAGAAACCGAAGTTCCCCAAGTACGAGTCCAGCTCTGACGCCTTCGTACATATTCAACAGTATAGGCAAACGACGGGGCTCTTCGGTTATAGTGATGCCATCATGTGCAAGACTTTCTCCATGAGCCTGTCCGGCGCTGCATTAACCTGGTATGGTCAGCTGGCTCCGGGGGCTATCGGATGTTTTGACGACCTGGAGAGGGCGTTCACGTCTCGGTTTGTCACCAACAACGTGTAGCCAAAGACGGTCGACGCACTGTTCAACCTCAGACGCGCGCCAAATGAAACTCTGAAGGCGTACGTCGGCCGATACTGGGAGATCTACAACGCGATTGAAGACTGCGACCAGAAGCTCGCCGCGTCGTCCTTCAAACACGGACTCAACGAACACTCCGAGCTCTTTAAGGACCTATTACTGCGGCCGCCAAAGAGCACGACCGAATTAATGTTCATGGTGGACAAGTACCGCGAGCTCGAAGAGTTCATCGCCTGCCGCACGGTAAAAGATCCCCCTAAGGTGCCGAGGGAGTCAAAGAAGCAAGTAAACATCATAAAAAAAGAGGTCGGAGAACATGGTGGCAGGGACAGGGCAAGCAAAGACGATAGGAGTGCCCCGGCGGGAAGCAGCCGGGATAGCCGAAGCGGAAGCGGCCGAGGAGACGATCGGGGAAACAGGGAGAGGCCCCGACCAAATGACAGAGACTTCGTCGATGAAACAACGGTGTTCAAGGAGCCTATCTATAGGCTACTGGGGCCTCTAGCTCGGAAGAAATGGTTTGAGTTCCCGGAATGAAAAATGGGGACGGCGGACGGCCGGGAGCCGAGGCATTACGTCAGGTGCTCCTATCATGATGAGCAAGGACATTACACGACGTCCTGTTGGCCGTTCAAGGAGCACTTGGAACGTCTGGTAGCCGAAGGAAGAATGGAGGAATGGATCGATCGGACGAAAATTCCGGTCGTACAGAGGAATGCAGCGCAAGGCCCCCTGCCTGCGGGCGGTGCAGTTGTCGTCATACACGGCTCGGCCAATCAACGCCTAGTCAACCAGCTTCACAGCGAGCTAAACCGAGTGTCAGCCCCGGTACGGGTGATGACGGTTGGGCAAGCGCCGAAGCGGAAACACGTAGAGTCATCGAGGCCGTGGGCGATCTCTTTCACCGAAAGGGACCTGGAGGGCGTCCAGCTCCCCCACGATGATGCCCTCATGATCGAAGTGGCAGTGGGAGATAGGCCCGTGAAACGGGTGCTGGTCGATCAGGGGAGCTCGGCTGACGTACTTTATTACACCGCTTTCAAGGCCTTGGGCCTGAACAAGGATGACATTCTTCGACCCGAGTTCCCTCTTGTTGGGTTCGCCGGGGCACCCGTGTGGCCTCTTGGCAGTATCCGCCTGCCGATCCGCACCGGTTCCATCGTCATGAACGTGGATTTCACCATCGTCGACTTCCCGAGCCCGTACAATGGCATCTTGGGTAGGGGGTGGCTCCACGGAATGGGGGCGGTCGCCTCAACGCTGCACCAGCGAGTCCGTTTTATCGGAGCATCAGGACGGCAAGAGACGATAATTGGGGACCAGCTGGTTTCGAAGAAGTGTTTCGTCAACGCTGTGTCTCCGAAAGCCAACAAGAAGGGAAAGATTCGGCAGGTCCAATGGGTGGAAAAGGGCGACCCCCCAGTACTTGAAGATGTGGGTTTGGTTGCCGAAGAAAAAGCGGTAGAAAGCCTTATCAAAATCCCAGTCGACGACGACGGGACCAGGTTCTTCATGGTAGGGGCATCACCCAGAAGCCGAACGGACCGAAATGGTGCAGTTCCTCAAGGACAACGTAGAGGTGTTTGCATGGACCCCTTATGAGATGCCAGGCGTCTCGCCGGATTTCATCACGCATTCCCTTAATGTTGATCCGGCTAGGAAACCGGTGGTCCAACGGCCGAGGAGGTCCTCAGTCTAGCACGCCGACGCTGTATTGGAGGAAATCGATCGGCTAATAGAAGCCGAGGCGATCTGTGAAGTCCAGTACCCCACATGGTTGGCTAACACGGTGGTGGTGAAGAAGAAGAACGGCAAGTGGCGTGTTTGCGTCGACTATACCAACCTCAACGACGCCTGTCCGAAGGACTGTTTCCCGCTCCCCCGGATAGACCAGCTAGTCGACGCCACAGCCGGGCATGCGAGGCTAAGTTTCATGGACTCATACCGAGGATATCACCAGATTGCCATGAACGTTGCGGACCGGGAAAAGACCGCCTTCATTTCACCAAGGGGAACCTACTGCTACCAGGTGATGCCCTTTGGTTTGAAGAACGCAGGGGCAACCTAACAGCGGATGGTTTCTAAGATGTTCAAGAGCCAGCTCGGAAACACAATGGAGGCGTACATTGACGATATGGTGGTCAAAAGCGAGCGGGAAACCGACCATATCAGACACCTAACCGACGTCTTCGGCATCCTGAAGAAACACCGACTGAGGTTGAACGCAGAGAAGTGTGCCTTCGGTGTGGGCTCGGGGAAGTTCCTCGGATACCTTGTCACGCAACGGGGTATAGAGGCCGACCCAAATCAGATAACAGCAATCCAGGTCCTCCGAGCTCCCACCATCATAAAGGAAGTGCAGCGTCTGAACTGCATGGCCGCCGCGCTGAATCGCTTCATCAGTAAATCCTCGGATGTCTGCAAACCGTTCTTTCAGTCCATTAAGACAAGCAAGAGAGCGTTTCGTTGGACTGAAGAATGCGATAAGGCACTCGCCGACCTAAAGGACTACATGTCACGGGCCCCTCTCCTCGTCACGCCGGTCGGTGATGAGGACCTCTTCGTATACCTCGCCGTCTCGGCCCACGCAGTGAGTTCAGCTTTGGTCAGGCAAGAGGGATCCGAGCAGCAACCGATCTATTACTCCAGCAGGACTCTGCTGCCGGCCGAAACGAGATACCTGCCAATTGAAAAGCTCACCCTGGCGCTCGTGACGGCCAAGAGAAAGCTCATCCCCTACTTCCAAACCCACACCATCGTCGTAATCACGGAGCTCCCTTTAATGGCAGTCCTTCGGAAGGCCGACTTATCCGCTAGGATATGCAAGTGGTCCTTGGAACTAGCCAACTTCGACATTCGGTTCCAACCCCGCACGACGATCAAAGGCCAAGCTCTGGCTGATTTCATAGCCGAGCTAACACCAGGCCTAATAGCCGAAGCCGAAGCTCTGAACCAAGGGAAGGCAACGGACAAATGCTGCCGCCCCCAACCCTCCCTGAAGACAAGCTCCCCGGCTCACGCCGACTTCATCGCCAAGCGAGCCATCCCTCCGCGGTCGGCACAAATATTCACCGGAGACACCTGGCATCTTCACGTTGACGGCGCTTCTAACAGCCGAGGAGCGGGGGCCGGTATCGTCTTGGTTTCTCCAAGCGGAACACTGCACGAGAGCGCCTTGAGCATTGGTTTCCTAGCCTCTAACAACAAAGCCGAATACGAAGCTCTGATCGCCGGCGCCAGCCAAGCACATGGGCGCCGAAGAAGTTCAGGTCTACAGTGACTCCCAACTCGTAATCAACCAGCTCACCGGTGATTATGAAGCCCGAAACGTTCGGATGAACCAATATGTCGCCCTGGTGATAGCTTTGCGAACGGACTTCAAACATGTCGCTTTTGAGCAGATCGGCAGGGAGCACAACGCCCATGCCGATGCCCTCGCTGGTCTGGGCGCCGTCTATGCCGACCTCTCCGGAAAGAGGACGATTCACCTCGGCGAAATCGATTCTCCGAGCTTCGAAACCATCCCGAGCGTGCTTTGTGTCGAGTCTCTCTGCCCCACGTGGGTTGACCCAATTATTGCCTACCTCCGCGATGAGCGACTCCCATCCGACAAAAAGGAGGCCCACCGCCTACGTTGCTAGTCGGCATCTTATTTCCTCAACCCAGTTGGACAGCCCTACCGGCGGTCTTACGGTGGACCCGATCTCCGTGTGGTTCATGATGATGAGATCCAGACCATCCTCCACGAGCTTCACGAGGGTAGCTGTGGCACGCATTCAGGGGGTCGCTCACTAGCCGACCGAGCCCGCACTCAGGGTTACTGGAGGCCCGCCATGCGCAAATCTGCAGAAGCATATGTCCGGCGTTGTGAAGCCTGTCAGAGGCACTCCCCTCTACTCCATCAGCCTACCTTGCCGCTTCAACCCATGACGAGCCCCTGGCCTTTTGCCCACTGGGGGCTCGACCTTGTTAGGGTCCTACCCACGGCGCCTGGCGGCTTCCGACACCTTGTCACCGCAATCGACTACTTCACAAAGTGGGTCGAGGCCGAACCACTCATTACCATTTCGTCAGAGGACATCGAGCGGTTCCTCTGAAAGAGTATCATCTCCCGCTTCGGTGTCCCATATGCCATCATATCTGACAACGGCACCCAATTCGTAGCCGAGGGAGTAAAAGCCCTCTGCCGCAAACGCAACATCAAAATTTACCACTCCACGGTTGCCTACCCGCAGGGCAACGGCCAGGCTGAAGCAACCAACAAGACCATATCCGCAGGGATCAAGCGTCAGCTCACTAACAAACGTGGCAAATGGGTTGAAGAGCTCCCCAAGGTTTTGTGGGGTTACCGAACCACGCCACGGCGGAGCACGGGCCGCACGCCTTTTTCCATGGCCTACGGCGTGGAGGCCGTGCTCCCCCTCGCGGCGACCCTCCCCACGTCCCGAACTGAAGCGTTCCACCCCCAAACGAACGAAGAACACCTAATTGCCACTTTGGATGAGATCGATACCCTCCGCGATGCCACTCACATTAAACACGCCTCCTATCAGCAAGAGGTCGCGCGCGGCTACGACAAACGAGTGCGGCTGCGTCCTTTCAACGTTGATGACCTGGTCCTTCGGGAGGTGGTGCAAAAGGCCAAGAGGAAAAAGTTCATGCCTAATTGGGAGGGTCCCTACCGCATAACTTCAAAGGTGGGCCACGGCGCCTACAAGCTCTCGGAAATGGACGGCACTACGGTTTCCAATCCATGGAATGCAAGCAAATTGCGTAAATACTACGCCTAGGATCTTCTGGTTAACATTTATGGACGTTCGTCCGGCCCTCGGTAGCCTTTTGTAATGCTGGAGGCTTATGACATGTTAATGATAAGCTCCTTTTTTGCGAATTGTTGCCTTTGTTCCACGATAATTACCCTCCAAGCGCCACGGCGTGGGGTCTCTGAAAATTGCCCTCCAAATGCCACGGCGTGGGGTCTCTAAAAACTACCCTCCAAGCGCCACGGCGTGGGTTACCTCAAACTACCCTCAAAACGCCACGGCGTGGGGCTACTGAAAACTGCCCTCCAAGCGCCACGGCGTGGGGTTCCTCAAATTAAGCTTAAAGCGCCACGGCGTGGGTTATCTCAAACTACCCTCGAAACGCTTAAAGGCGTGGGGTCCCTCAAACTACCCTCAAAACGCCACGGCGTGAGGCTACTGAAACCTGCCCTCCAAGCGCCACGGCGTGGGGTCCCTCAAATTAAGCTTAACGCGCCACGGCGTGGGCCTCTACGGTAGCCATCCAAAGGCTGCGGCACACGGTCATTCCTTTCCTTTGGCAAGAAACAAGGGGCCTAATCCGTCTGTTCCCTGCCGAAGGAGGGGCTATTACACATCCCTCTCGGCGCTATCCGTCGCTCATCCCTCTCGGCATGACTCAACATCCCAATTTAAACGATTGCAAAAACTGAAATAAGCATTGTTCAAAAACCCACAGAATTAATTCCACATTGTACGACAAGCAGTTCGAAACTGAAAATACATAGTTCCCACGACAAAAAAAAAAAAAAAACTCTTGAGAGCTAAGCAGTTGGGTTATCGTCGGTGTGAGGATCTTGGGCATCGGTAGCTGAGCCCGAGGTCCTACCAATGGTGGCTTGGGCTTCGCGTTGAGCGTTATCAAACTTTTCAGCCGCTTCAGCCAAACAGATTGAGAGAAACAGGGGAGGAACGGCTGGAGGAGCCCGACGAGGATCGTCGGCCAGGAGGTCAAAGACGTCCAAACCAACGTTGTAGCCAAGGGTAAAGGAGACCTGATGTGTTTCCCTTGCAATCTTCACCTCGGCCTCGGCTTTGATCTCCTCGAGTTCATCAGCATACTCCTGCCCGGCGTCGTCCGCCCCCTTGGCCTCGGCGTCGGATATCATCTTAGGCAGCTCCGCTCTCAACTTCTCGAGCTCGTCGGCTGCTTTTCTCCTCGCCACTTCAGCAACGGCGATGTCAGCCGTTAGCTTCTTCCTCTCGGCATCGGTATCGGCAGCCTTCTTCTCAGCTTCGATGGCCCTTTGCTCGGCCTCCTCAACCATCCTCTTGAGGTCAGAGACCTTGGCCTCGGCCAAGGTGGCCCTCTCCTCAGCAAAACGGGCCTTGCCCTCAACGGCGTCGGCCTTGTCGGCGTTGTCTTTTGACTTCTTCCTCCAGTCAGCTCGACTGTTCAGCAGCTCGACCTGGTCATCATAAACCCGACAAGCTGCTTGTGCGGCCTGCGTCAAGAAATATGATCAGAAAATGAACGTGATCCACCGAGGGGGAAAACTCAGCCGTGCAAAAAATGGAGCACGTATTTGATGAAATAATGCATGGAAGCCAGAAAGGAAATAGTACAATTAAAACTTACTCGGCGACCCCCTAAACCGAGGAACCGGGAATCGGCGAGGGTTCGAGTCGTAATAAAGCCAATCGAACCGAGGATCGGGCGGGCCGAACTCGAAATTCCCGGACACCTTCACGTGCTCGACCACCCATTTGTCCGTATCGGTTAGCCGAGTTACTATATGGTCAAATCCGGTCCGGGTGCAGAAGAAGTAACGGCCGCGCGTCGAGTTATGCCCCATGTTGTACATCAGGGACAGCTCATGTTTTGATAGCTGCAAGCCGTTCTCCCTAACCAATGCTATCACCGAGTTGACAATCCGGAAGAAGTTGATGGCGAGCTGGCACGGCGCGAGCTCGTAGTGAGACAGATACATCCGGAGGAAGGGATGAAGGGGAAAGCGCACCCCTCCCTCGGTGATGGCGATTAACGGTAGGATGATGAAATCGTTGGAGTAGGTTAGCCGTCCTTCGGTGTAGGGCTCAACCACGACATCGTCGGGGATCTGGTATTTCCGGCGGAACTCATCCCACTCTCCGGGAGCTCCGCTAACATAGTGGGCGTATGGACTGGTCTGCGTCCCAGGCGGCAAAGGGGGGATCACATCTGGGTTCGTCGGTTCCCTCCTCCTCGGCGCTCCACGTCCCGACGTAGAAGTGCTCGGTGGGTTGGCCGAGCTACTTGCAATCCCCACGGCGGGGTTTGCCCCCCCGGTATCGGGTACCCTAGGTGCTGACGCACTAGACCCGTGGTCGCCTGCGTGTCCGTCGTGGTCTATTTCCTCGGCTAGGTTGTTGGAGTCGGACTGCCTACGGACTAGGAATGTCCCCGATTCGCCGTGAGCCGAGGGAGCACCCATACGAATGCTGCGGGCAAGGGCGGCGATTCTCTCGGCGTCCCCCGGGATTACTCCGCCGTGGGAGTCTATTTCCGTTCTGGAACTTGAAGACTCTGCCATGCCGAGAAACCTAAAAGACAGTGCACGGGTGGAGACTGTTAGGGGCTTAAACGCCTAAAAAAGACCTACGGCATGATGAGGGACCGAGGGGGACTTGCCATGCCCGTTCGGTTTGTGGATCGCTTCGGTTGAAAACCTCCGTTCGGAAGAAGGCATTCAACTGGGGGGAGATGAACAGCTGGGTGGCTTGGGTTTTCCAGGCACAAGCCATTCATCCCCACCCACGTTCGACGTGGGGGAGATGAACAGTTTGAACACCTGGGCTCTCCACATGCCGCTATTCGATCTCCCCCACCGATTTCGTTCAAATGTTAGGCACTAAATCTAAGAAGACTAACGAAATCAAATCGATGGCACATAGAAAAAGGAAAACGAAGCAAGAAATGGGAAACTAAGAGGTTATTGGAAGTCTAACCTGGGAGCTTTTGCAGAAACAGGCATCGGAAATGCTTGAACACGGCGGAGAAGAGCGGCGGTGGTGGTTGCTGACGGTGGAAGACGACAGAGAGCGGGGAGTTTGGATTCCTAGAGAGAGAGCAAAGGTGTGCTCTCTCCCACTGATGCTGTTTATATAGAACTCAGGAGGGTGCACCGGTTGGGCTCCCGTAACCGCAGGGAATCCGAAGCGTCGGGATTCGAAGCGTCGCGATGGGCGGTAAACGGCGCGCCCCCTGATGGCCAACAGAGGGCTGACGCGTGGCGTACGAAATGGAGGAAGGTTAATAACCCCCCCCCCCCCCCTCCCCCGTTGCTGATGCCAGCTATCCCCACCTGCAGCGAATCTCTGCGGCGACTGAGGCATGCCATCATTACTTCAGAGGGGGCACGCCCGCTGAGGACACGTGGAGGCCCCCTAGCCCCCTAGCCTACGGTTCAGACGTGATTGATCTGACATCCTTTTGATAGGAAGGGATTCTTCGGCACCATAACCCATTGTTTGTCTCGGCTTTCGGCTAAAATCATCTCCTCCGTCGCCGTCGGGGCAATCGGAGGAGCTGAGGGGCTATTGTAGCAACCGAGGTCCAAAGGGCCCCTGAGGGGGGTCAACTGAGGCTCGCTGAACCCCCTCTCCTTCAGCGCCTAGCGGCATTGAACCTCTCGGTTACGGCGTCCCTCGGATGGGTTGGGATGAAGTTCAACAGACGTCCCGAATGGGGGATCTTCGGTTGGACTAATAGCCGAGAAACCATGACCGCACGAAAACAACAATCAGGCCGAGTAATCGACTTGGTTTGAGCCACCTGCCAAGAGGGGAGGAGCACAGCGTGGTCGGTGGTCCGAGAGCCCAGGGATGGGGTGCTAGCCGAGGGAAGAGCTTACGCCGAGAACCCCTGGAGCCGTCCGGGCAACAGGTGGGTGACGATTTGACAAGTGGCAGACAGGATTGAAATGAAGTCGGGCGACGTCAGGATGTTGCGTTCGAGGCGCATGGCGGTCCACGAGACGGACCGGAGGGTATCCGGGAGTGGTTGGATGCGCAGACGAGCAAGTGGGGTAACGTCAGCTGGGGCGGCGCAGTAATCATTTCGAGCCCACGTGCCTGGTCAGGGAAGGACGGCGCGTGGGAAACACGGTGAGCATGGCGGGAAGTTTCCCCTCGCCTATAAAAGGGGAGCTCCCCCACCAGGTAAGGTCTCTCTCTCTCGGATTCAATTCACCCCTCAACCACGCCCGCCATTCCTGGTCGGAGTTCAAACCATATTTTTACGATCGGAGACTTACTAAACCGTCGGAGGGCCTTCCCGGACCTTTACTGTCCGGACAAGGTGCTAACACGGGTGCTACTTGTGCAGGTCGCCCTCTCACGCGACCCTCCCACAGTCCGGGTTCCTATCCCCGTCCCCTTTTGCCCACTTCACAAGGATCAAAGAGGCGAACCGGAGAAGCGCGCCCCACAGGGAGCTTTGTTGGTTGAAGAATTGGCTTGAGGAGGTTCAGAAGTGGAGTCCGGATCTAAAAGAAGCGCGTTATAGAAATGTTTGGATCTCATGTTATGGAGTACCTCTTCATTGCTGGAGTGCATTAACTTTTAAAAAAATTGGCCAACTCTGGGGGGAGGTCATCACCATAGATGATGCAACATGCAAGGGGTTATCTTTTGTAGCAGGAAAAGTATTGATAGCTACGGATAGGAGGGAATGCATTAATGAGGTTATCCAGATTGAAGTGAAAGGTAAATGCTTCGAGGTCAATGCGGTGGAGGAGCAGGTGGTCATCCATGGACACTGCTCTGTATGTAGTTTCATGCCCTCCGAGTCCGCCGGTGTTGACTCTCCCCCTGTGGAGGAGAAGGGTAACTCGGTTACTAATTCAGTTGATGAGGCTAACTCGAGACGTGAGGTGGAGTGCAGGGATTGGGTGAAGGAGCTAAACGTTGTACGGGATAGTTCAAACGAGATTTCTCGTGTGGAAGATTCATTTGTGGAAGTCCCTAGGGAGGCGTTGGCGGCTGATAAGACTGCAGGCGTAGAGTCGGGGGAATTCCCAAGGAAGATGCACGATCCCAAGTCAGCTTCAATTGAAGAAGGAGAGATAAGGGATATTGGGCCGAATTTAAATAATTCAATGGTGGGTGGAAGTAGTGCTAGGGGGTTTGGGCCTTTTGAGAATTTCGTTCCTTGTCTTGAGCCTAAAAAGGCTGGGCTTCAATTATCTTTGATGGAGGTAAATGGGCTTTCTAATGAGGCTCTTGGGCCTTTTAATTTGTGGAAATCTACTACATCTCTCTGTGGCCCAGTATTGGATCCACCTGGGCCTAGCATTTTTCTGTTTGGTGGTCAGGATAAACCCAATCAACTTGTTATTTCTAGTATTTCGGAGCACAGTTCTTCGGCTGCTGGGGCTGACCATAAATTGAAGACCCCCAAACTTGCTCGCAAGAAAAAATCGTGGGAGGATATTCTAGGGCTCAAAATGTCTGATGGAAAATCTCACGTTGGTGGGAGGAGGAGAAAAAAAACCAAACAAGTGGTCTTTAGATCGGCGGTGGCGGCGGCTTCTCTCTCTTGTTCCTCCGATGGAATTCGCAATAGAAACAAATTTCTTCTCAACAATGCACAGGCGATTTGGGCGATGGGAAAAATTGTGGGTGGGGAAGCTGTGGGTCTGGAGGAAGAAATCATCAGCAAATTGGCAGAGATGGAGAATAATCGCGATGGTGTTAGCATCTTGGTGAAGGATGGGGTTCATCTCAGAATCCTATTTTCTCGGGTGTTCAGGAGTTTCAACAACTTTTAATGGTTAATGTTTTATCTTGGAATGCGAGGGGGATGGGGAGGAAGGAGAAAAGAGGTAGATTTAAAAGAATGCTTAGAGATAATAAGGTTGATTTTCTGATGTTACAAGAAACCAAAAGATCTGGGGTAGATGAAAGATTTATCAGGTCTTTTTGGGGTTCAAGAAATATGGAGTTCTCTGAGGTTGATGCGGATGGTCTGTCCGGTGGTATGCTGTGCGTATGGGACCCGTCTGTGTTTGTTTTGGAAGTCGTGTGTGCTGGAAGAAACTTTCAAATCCTCTCAGGTTCTATTCATAATTCTTTCCCCTGCTCTTTTGTCAATGTTTATGGTCCTTGGGGTTGTGCGGAGAGGAAAAAGGTCTGGGACATAATTATCAACTTAGCCAATTTTTTTCCTAAGCCTTGGTGTATGGGTGGTGATTTTAATGAGATAAGATTGGTGAGTGAAAGATAGGGGAGTTCAAACAGAGATAGGGGTATGTCTAAGTTTAATTCGTTCATTGATCAATTGGAGTTGGTTGATCTTCCACTCCTTGGGAGGAAATATACATGGGCTAAATCAGACAATGAGTTCATTTGGAGTAGATTGGACAGATTTCTGGTTCATTCTGACTGGTTAGCTAAGTTCAGTTGGAAACAATGGGGGCTAGATAGAATTCTGTCGGACCATTGTCCTATTATTCTTAAAACCGATTACAGGGATTGGGGACCTAAGCCCTTTAGGTTTATTAATGCTTGGACTCTTCATCCCAAGTTCAAAACAATTGTGGATGAATTTTGGGGCAAATCTGAAGTGCAGGGTTGGGCGGGTTTTAGGCTGGCGGTGAAACTGAAAGAGTTGAAAGGCGTTCTTAAATCCTGGAATAGAAAGGTGTTTGGTAATGTGCAGGAGAATATCAAGGAGGTGGAGGAGGAGATTAATTCCTTAGATTTACTTGCTGAATCTGGCAGATTGTCAAAGGAAGATGTGGCAAGGAAAAAGAAACTAAGAGTGGAGTTTTGGAAGTTGAGTAGAAGATTGGAATGGATTTGGCTTCAGAAGTCGAGGTTGGACTGGACCATGAAAGGGGATAGGAATACAAAGTTCTTCCACTTGACTGCTAACGGAAGGCACAACAGGAATTTGCTCAACTCTATCTCAAAGGATGGAATTTGTATTGAAGATCCAGGGCAGGTGAAGGCAGAGGTGGTATCATATTTTGAGAAAGCTTTCAAGGAAGATTGGTTTTACAGACCTAAGCTGGGTGGTACGTTTCCTGCTATGTTAAATTTGGTGCAAGGGATGTTTTAACTAAGGAATTCTCAGAGGAAGAAATCTGGCTAGCTGTGGAGTCTTGTGATGGAAATAAAGCCCCGGGTCCTGACGGATTTAACTTTTCTTTTGTTAAATCTTGCTGGAAATCAATTAAAGGGGATGTGGTTCAGTTTTTTAGGGAATTCCACAGTAATGCCAAAATTGCCAAAGGGATCAACAAGTCTTTTATTTCTCTCATTCCTAAGATTGATTGTCCTGTGGAGCTGAAGGATTATAGACCCATTAGCCTCATTGGGTGTATTTATAAGATTTTGGCTAAGGTGTTGGCTGAAAGGTTAAAAAAGGTTCTCCCTGTAATTATTTCCGAAGAGCAGTCTGCATTTATGGGAGGCAGGAACATTTAGGACGGCATTCTTATACCTAATGAAGTGGTGGATTTGTGGAAGAAGAAGAAGCAGAAAGGGGTCGTACTAAAGCTTGATTTTCAAAGGGCATATGACAATTTGAGTTGGAATTTCTTATTTGATATGAAGGATAAGTTTGGTTTTCCTTCCAAATGGTGTCATTGGGTTAAAGAGTGCCTTAGGACTGCTACTGTATCTGTTTTAGTTAACGGCTCCTCTACTGGTGAGTTTAATATGGAAAAGGGCTTAAGGCAGGGAGATCCTCTTTCTCCCTTTCTCTTTATCCTAGCCGTGGAGGGACTCAACATGATTTTCAATAGAGCTAAAGAGAGGAGAATTATCAGAGGAATTTCTGTAGCAGCTAATGGGCCTAATCTGACTCATCTGCAATTTGCAGATGATACCATTGTATTCTGTAATGCTTCTTTGGATGAACTGCTGAATGTGAAAGAGTTGTTGACTTTTTTTGAAGCTGTTTCTAATCTGAAGATTAATTTCCAGAAAAGTGTGGTCAGTGGGGTGGGCCTCTCGCAGGAGGAGCTGAGAAATTTTGCTGGTGCACTGGGATGCAAGCATCAAGCTCTTCCACTGAAATATCTTGGGCTACCTCTTGGGGCTAACCCAAGAAAGAAGTCCACTTGGGCAGCTGTTATTGAAAATTTTCAGATGGAAGCTGGCATCTTGGAAGAGGAGACATATCTCGTTTGGTGGCAGAATCAACCTCATTAACTCGGTGTTAGGTAATTTACCTATCTATTACCTTTCTCTTTTCAAAATGCCAGAGTGTGTTTTAAAGGAATTGGTTAAAATTCAAAGCAGATTTCTTTGGGGTGGGGGAGAGTTAAAGAATAAGGTCAATTTGGTGGGATGGAATAAAATTACTAAGAGTAAAAAGATGGGAGGTTTAGGAGTTAAAAACCTTAAACTTATGAACGAATGTTTACTTATTAAATGGTGGTGGAGATTCGGGATTGAAAAGGGAGCCCTGTGGAGGAAAGTGATTTGCAGCAAGTACAATCTGGACTCTCTGTCTTGGTTTCCCTCTTTGGAACCAAATAGACTTTGGTCTGGGGTTGGGAGGGATATTACCCTTGTTGGCAAGAGAGATGAGAATCTGTTGGGTTTGTATTTATCAAATACAAAGATTCAGTTAGGAGAGGGGAGCAAAGTGAGATTCTGGTTTGATGTTTGGGTGGGGGAAGCTACCCTATAGAGGGAGTTTCCGAGAATCTTCAGGTTATGCTCTCAAAAGTCGGTGGTGGTGGCTGAAGCTTTACAAGGGCATGAAGCAGGTTTAGTGGTTAATTTGGAACTAAGGAGAAATGTTTTGTCATGGGAACAAGAGGAGTGGACTGAGTTGAATGATCTATTGAGGCATTTGGAACTTGACCCACTAAGGGAGGATTCTCTTAGATGGGAAGCTGATCCTGCTGGAATTTTTCTTGTGAATTCGTTGTATAAGTGTAGAGAAGCTAGGTTGGGAGATGTTAGAAAGGATTTTAATCTTATCTAGAAGAACTGCGCTCCTCCAAAAGTACAATTTTTGGGTTGGTTGGCATTGTGGGGAAGGGTGAAAACTGCTGATTTATTATTCTCTTTGGGTATTCTATCTGAGTTTGATGATTGTTTGTGCAAATTTTGTGGGGAGGCTCCAGAATCTGTAGATCATCTCTTTGTTCATTGTAAGATGGTTGGGATGGTATGGTGTAAAGTCCTTAGTTGGTGGGATATCAAGTGGGTGGCTCCTGCATCCATCAAGAGTTTATTCATATGGTGGCAAAGCTGGAAATTTAAGAAAGCTAAAAAGACTCTCTGGGATTTATTTAGTTTTGCAGTACTATGGAGTATTTGGAAGGTGAAAAATGATCTTACTTTTCAGGGTGTTGCTCTAATCTGGGAGGAAGTGGGCGAGAAGATCAAGTATAGAGTTGCAACCTGGATGATAGGCGCGTGAAATTCGTGAATTTAAGCGCCTAAGTAAGATAGAATTAGCGCGTTAGACGTGCGGTTAATCCTCATTTTCCATTTAATGCGTGCACGTGGTTGGATTTTGTGTTTGTGCTTGATTTGCAGGAAATTGAGATATTTTGGCGCTAATGAGAGATATTTGGTTGTGCGACGGAACGTGGAGAGCAAGCAAGGCAGAGGAGACTAAGTAGTGAAGTTAGTTACTCGAAGAAGTGGTTAGTAGCGTCGTGAGCGCTACAAGGAATTTGACAGAGCGCTCGGAAGTGGCACAAAAGGGCTTGCGAACGGAACAGAACCTTCTTGAGCGCTACACCAAAATACCTGTAGCGCTACCGATCGGCTTGGAGGTCAACGCTCAACTGAGAGGTCAACAGTCAAACAGTTATAAGTGGTTCGGGAGCGCTACCTATAAATAGGTGTAGCGCTACCGAGGGTTTTATTTGGCCCTGGAACAGTGGCGTTTTGGGCATTCGTGCGAGGAACTCCGATTTGTTTTAGGATTTTAATTGTAAATTAAGGGGATTAGTATAAAAACCCCTTTAGCACTCGAGATTAGGGTTCCACACTTCATAATTTATGTTTTATTTTCTTAACTTTGGCTGTTGTTTTCAGGAGTATTTCGGATTCAAGTTTAATCGAAGTTCTTCAGTTTTCCAGCTTTGATTCCTGTTTTTCCCTTGGTGTTCGAATCCATTCTTTTTTCCGCAAATCTGTGGTATCGTGTTCTATTTATTTCAATTGTTTGAAGCATGATTAGATCTAGGTTTAATATTATTGCTGCGTTCAATCTAATCATGAGTGAGTAGATTCATAGGGTGCGGCCGCGGGGTGAAGGCGCCCCGTGGCTAGACTAACCGATGATTCACCTCGGGTTTGGCATAATTAGATTTTTAAGCAATTTTGGGATACGAAACTTTTTCTAACGAACAAATCCCGGGCATCGTTGGAGTCCTTGTAAGCGGTGTGAAGGAATCCGGAGCCTTCCTCTCGATCGCACACAGAAACTGGTGACAGGTGGTGTGCATTCGTTAGGGAACTTTTTCCTATTTCAAAATCGATTATTTGAGCGAAATGTGACCCGAGTGAACATTGGTTGGGGCTAGTCGCGGACGCTGGAGTTCCCACGGCTGTACTCTCCCTTAAAATCCATAGTTAATTTGTTTCATCCACTTAGTTGATAAATCTATTGAATTGCACAAGGGGTGGCTACCTAAGAGCCAGGTTAAATTAGAATTCAACACTTTTGAGTCAAACACCGTCCGTCCGTCTCTGTGGTTCGACTCCGGTACTTCCGGATATTGTGCTACACCGGTCAAGAGTCCTACGCTTGGGACGCGTCTTTAGTTTAATTCATATACACCCGGTCGGTCAAGCATTTTTGGCGCCGTTGCCGGGGACGGCGACGTATGTTAAAGAGTGTGAGTCTTCGTGTCCTTCGTTTTTAGTTGAGTCACCATAGGTAGAAAGAAGGAGGTGTCCCCTAAACAGGACCCTCTTTATTATCGCGACCCAACACATCGGTTAGTTCGAAGAGAACTGGAGTCGAGTCAGCCTGTGTTTTCTAGTTCTTCATCTTCTAGTTTAGAGTCAGACTTATCTGAACACCAGTCAAAGTCTATTCCCATTAGTGGTCTTTATATAGAATTACCTTTTGAGTCAGTTAGTGTCAACAATCCACTCTTCCAGTCAGAGTTAGGCGAGATGGCAGACCAGCAAATAGCTAATCAGCCGTCCTTGAGGAAGCACCTACATCCCGAGAGGACCACTCCTCCCGGACCCATTGTGTTCCCTCAAGAGACACAAGCGGCACGCGATGCCTTTACAGTCAAACCCGGTGTTCTGAATAGCCTCCCCAGTTTCTATGGGAGGGAGTCTGATGATCCGTACGAGCATGTGCGGACATTCGAGGGATTGGTGCACAACCTTGCGTCCAATACCCAATATGAGAACGCGTGCCTCAAGCTGTTTGAGGCGACATTTAAGGATGGCGCGCTTATGTGGTTTCGAATGCAGAAGTCTCAATCTTTCACCACCTGGGCACAAGTGTGTGACGCCTTTTATAGGAAGTATTTTTCTGAGGCTAATAAGACTAAGAATTTCAGGCGTCAAATCCAAGGCTTTAGACAGGAGAGAGGTGACTCATTTCTCAAGGCCTAGGAGCGCTTCAAGGAATTACTCCTAAGGCTACCACACTATGGCTTTGAGAGAATTCAGCTAGTCGAATTCTTTCATCTAGGTCTCAACGCAGAGACAGTCCAACACATAGAATATTCTTGCAAAGGGGACGATTTCTTATCTAAAACAGCAGATGAGGGTTGGGATTTCTTAGATGACCTAGCTGATAGGCAAAGGGCTTTAGAACCATTCGATTTTGAGCGAACCGGACCCTCTGGGTCCAACGTTGTCCCTGTCACCATTCGTGACCAGCGACTCCAAGCTCAGGTTGAAAAGATGGCGCAAAAATTAGAGGAACTAGAGGTGAGACAAGCTCGCCCAGTTAATGAGGTACGTGTTGAGGAAGTATGTGTGTGGTGTGAATGTAAAGGGCACACAGCGACCGCCTGCCCTGGATTTATTGCCGCTAAGGGGGCGAGTCAGTTTAATCAGGATGAGGTTAATGCAGTCAGAACTTGGGATCCTTATTCTAACACGTATAATCCGGGATGGAGGGATCACCCTAACTTTGGGTGGTCGGATCCCAGACCCGTAGGTGGAGGCCAAGCTCAACCCCTTGCGCTACCTCCGCCGTAGCAGTTTCAACAGTCCCAATCGTTTAGGCCCCCGCAGGGCCAGGTCATCCCATTTCACTACCAGCCACAGCCTGGTAGGGGGGCAGGTCCATCCACTCGTGGTCTGCCCCCAGGTTATTCACAGAAGACTGCGCGTGACCATAAGTTAGAGGATACTGTCAATTCCCTGATGCAGTCACAGATGACATTTCAGACGGAAACAAGATAGCAAATAGGAGCCCTTACAACCCAAATGTCATAACTCACTGCGGTTATCAGTCAACTGTAGCATGAGAAGGGTAGATTTCCAGCCAAGGGTAGTGCAGCGGGTGCCCATTATTTGGGAAATTCTTCAGGTCCTAATGTTCAGAACCCGAATCAGGAGGAGGCTAAGTCGGTCACTATTCTCAGGAATGGGAAGGAGATCGATAAGTCCATCCCGTCAAAGCAGAAACTAGCTCCACCCCCGAAACCGGTTGATGCACCGAGGTCAACTCCTGCTATTGTTGATGTCCCGAGGGGAGAAGTAGAGAATAATGAGGAGTCACCTGAGGTGGTGGTGCCTGCAGCTGCAGCCCCCACGACTCCAACGCCGCCAGCTGTGCCCGTAGCTCCATTTCCCCAAAGGCTGGCGGTGAAACCTAAGCAGAATATGAACCTCAAAATGTTAGAACTTTTCAAGAGGGTGCAATTCCCTATCACTTTGATGGAAGCGATTGAGTCATTTCCCTAGTGCGCGAAGGTATTGAAAGACCTTTGCACGAAAAAGCACAAGAGTCAGAACAACGTGGTTCTGACCGAGCAAGTGAGCTCCATTCTTCAGACTGAGATTCCTGCCAAGTGCAAGGACCCCGGATGCCCCACCATTACCATAGATATCGCAGGCCAGACGTTCGATAAGGCATTGCTGGATTTAGGAGCAAGTGTTAACTTGCTCCCCTATTCAGTATACTTGAGGCTAGGCCTAGGCGATCTGAGAGCTACTCACAGCAAAGGCTTGCATGGATGTCGTCTTGTTGGTCCCGCGATTTCACTGAGGGATGCTTGCTCGATGCCGGTGGTATCACCGTGTCGCGAAAGTGTGTAGTAGGGCTTATGGCACGGGGCGCATTAGTAGTGTCACGAAAGTGTGTAGTAGCGCTTATGGCGCGAGGCGCATTAGTAGTGTCATGAAAGTGTGTAGTAGTGCTTATGGCCCGAGGCGCATTAGTATCGGCGTTGTGATGCCAACGGCTTGGGTGGGATATTCCTTGGTTTTCTAAAAGACGTCATGCATTGCTATGCGTTTGTTGTTGCAATGGAACATGAGGCACGCCATGCCAAAGGAGATACATTGTCGATAGATTGTGCGACTGTCCTTCGGGAAAGTAGTGCTTTTGGTCGGCCTTGGATCTCCTTTGGCTATGGCACCCCCCCCCCCCCCCTTCCCCCAAAAAATCTGGTTTTCTAAAATATTTTTTGCCGCGTGTTTCAAGTGCAATGCCGAAGGCTAGCATGGATGTCGTCTTTCTTGGCCCGCGATTTCACCTGAGGGATGCTTGCCCGATGCCGGTGGTATCACCGTGTTGCGAAAGTGTGTAGTAGGGCTTATGGCACGGGGCGCATTAGTAGTGTCACGAAAGTGTGTAGTAGCGCTTATGGCGCGAGGCGCATTAGTAGTGTCGCGAAAGTATGTAGTAGTGCTTATGGCTCGAGGTGCATTAGTAGCGGTGTTGTGATGCCAAGGGCTTGGGCGGGATATTCCTTGGTTTTCTGAAAGACTTCATGCATCGCCAAGCGTTTTGTGTTGCAATGGAACAGGCGGCACGTGCCTTGCCGATTGAGATCCCTTGTCGAAGGATTGCGCGAAAGTCCCACGGGCTAGTAGTGCTTTCGGTCGGCCTTGGATCTCCTTTGGCTGTGGCACTGTCCCTCCCCCGAAAAAGTGCTTGTCGCCTCGTTGTGCCAAGCCTGCTGCCTTGATGACGCATTGGTGTTCCCCCGGGGATGCCTCTTTGCCGAGAGGAAGCATGTTGCTCGAGTCCCGATCGATTTTGTGCCGCGTGTTTCAAGTGCAATGCCGAAGGCTAGCATGGATGTCGTCTTTCCTGTCCCGCGATTTCACCCGAGGAATGCTTGCCCGATGCCGGTGGTATCACCGTGTTGCGAAAGTGTGTAGTAGGGCTTATGGCACGGGGCGCATTAGTAGTGTCACGAAAGTGTGTAGTAGCGCTTATGGCGCGAGGCGCATTAGTAGTGTCGCGAAAGTGTGTAGTAGTGCTTATGGCTCGAGGCGCATTAGTAGCGGAGTTGTGATGCCAAGGGCTTGGGTGGGATATTCCTTGGTTTTCCGAAAGACTTCATGCATCGCCAAGCGTTTTGTGTTGCAAGGGAACAGGCGGCACGTGCCTTGCCGATTGAGATCCCTTGTCGAAGGATTGCGCGAAAGCCCCACGGGCTAGTAGTGCTTTCGGTCGGCCTTGGATCTCCTTTGGCTATGGCACCCCCCCCGCCCTCCCCCAAAAAAACTGGTTTTCTAAAAGATTTTGTGCCGCGTGTTTC
>OY978216.1:43349382-43354382 GCA_963854785.1 Vaccinium vitis-idaea
CCACGACATGGGATTGACAAAACATGCCAAGATATGGCTAGACATGCCACAATATGGGCAAAAGGCATGGTACAACAAGGGCTTGACATGCCTTGACACGGGCTCGACATGCCTCGACATGGGCTTGACAAGGCATCCCACGACATGGGATTGACAAAACATGCCAAGATATGGCTAGACATGCCACAACATGGGCAAAAGGCATGGGCTTGACAAGGCATGCATGCCACGACATGGGCTCGACATGCCATCGGTGAAAAAACCACCCGACGGGTGGTTGGCACCGAGCAATCGCTTGAAAAACCACCCCGTGGGTGCTTGAGATGACTTGTGGTAGGTTGTTTGGCTAGAATGCCTCATAAGAACTCTCTAAAACATCACCTCCATGTGTGTTTCGCAAAGGATAATTTTTTTCTTTTATAACGCATACATTTAGAGACTTTGAGGTTGGTTTTTTACATCTCTTTTCATCTACTACCTTCCAAATATTTTTTATAATTAATGTGTAGAAGTAATAGATTTTATTTGGGATTTTTCCTATTTTTAATGTATTTTTTCTTGATTTTTTTGATTTTTTATGGTGTATTTTCGAAATTAATTAATAATAAATAATCCCTTTGGAAAAAAAATCTGAATTTTTTTGTGAAGGTGCTACAAAATGTTTTGAACAAGTTCCAATTGGCACTTTGTTGAGCAAAACTCAATTTTTCGAAAAAATGGCTAGTACGCTCCTCGGACGAAAAGATGTTTCTTCCTGCCACATGGGGAAAAGCTCAAGATGCATATATAAGGGGGGGTGGTCTCCCTCCTTGCCAAGCCAAGGCCAGCCATGCCGGCTGCCTTGGCAAGGCCCGGGCATGACCAACCCGTGCATGCTGGGCACTTTGGCTTCGATGCCAAGTGCAAACACATGCCCGGGGTAATGCACGGAAAAAAGACCAAAATACCCCTGTGGGTAACGAAATGGCCCGATGGGTAACGAAATGAGCCGACGGGTAACGAAATGAGCCGATCTTCGGGCTATCAAAGGCATTTCGGGTTCAATGCCTCGTGCTATCGATACCCATGGAGTAATGAACGAAAAAATGACCGAAATGCCCCTGTGGGTAGCAAATAGTGCCCGACGGGTCACGAAACGAGCCGACAACCGTGCTAGGAAAGGCATTTTGGCACCCGACGGCTACATTCTTTGGGTAATCGTTGAAAACATGACCCGATGCGTTCTTGTTGCCGAGTAACCGCTTGAAACATGACCCGATGCGTGATTGTTGTCGGACATTTGATGGAAATACGTCCCGATGTGTGCTTGGCATCGGGTAATCGCTAGAAATAATACCCGATGCATGCTTGTTGTCGGGCATTTGATGGAAATACGTCCCGATGTGTGCTCGTCATCGGGTAATCGCTGGAAATAATACCCTATGTGCGCTTGTTGATGGGCATTTGATGGAAATACGTCCCGATGTGTGCTTGTCATCGGGTAATCGTTGGAAATAAGACCCGACGTGTGCATGTCACCTTGTTCTAGCCACGTCCTATGGGTAATGCACGAAGAAACGATTGAAAGGCAATGCCCAGGCTTAGCGAGGCAAGGTATGGTCGCTCCAGGCTTAGCGAGGCAATTGGTCGCTCGTCCAGGCTTAGCGAGGCAAGGTATGGTCGCTCCAGGCTTAGCGAGGCAATTGGTCGCTCGTCCAGGCTTAGCGAGGCAATGTGGGGTCGCTCCAGGCTTAGCGAGGCAGGTGGTCGCTCGTCCAGGCTTAGCGAGGCAATGTGGGGTCGCTCCAGGCTTAGCGAGGCAGGTGGTCGCTCCCCAGGCTTAGCGAGGCAATGTGTGGTCGCTCCAAGCTTGGCAAGGCTAAATTGGTTGCCCTCCACGCTCGACAAGGCTAGGAATGATGGTTGTCACGAAGCATCTCAATCGACACCGCGAAGTGCGCAGCGTGCTATTCCTCTACGATGCATTGGTGTCCCCGCACGGTGAGCATGCTTGGTTATACGGCTTAAGGTGCCTCAGTCCCAAGTGTGTGCCCAGGGGATACCTCCTTGTTGAGAGGAAGCAGGCTCGCCCGGGTGTCGATTGACATGCTTCGCGCCGCATGTTGCAAGGGCAACAGCAAAGGCTTGCATGGATGTCGTCTTGTTGGTCCCGCGATTTCACTGAGGGATGCTTGCTCGATGCCGGTGGTATCACCGTGTCGCGAAAGTGTGTAGCAGGGCTTATGGCACGGGGCGCATTAGTAGTGTCACGAAAGTGTGTAGTAGCGCTTATGGCGCGAGGCGCATTAGTAGTGTCACGAAAGTGTGTAGTAGTGCTTATGGCTCGAGGCGCATTAGTATCGGCGTTGTGATGCCAAGGGCTTGGGCGGGATATTCCTTGGTTTTCTAAAAGACGTCATGCATTGCTATGCGTTTGTTGTTGCAATGGAACATGCGGCACGCCATGCCAAAGGAGATACATTGTCGATAGATTGTGTGACTGTCCTTCGGGAAAGTAGTGCTTTTGGTCGGCCTTGGATCTCCTTTGGCTATGGCACCCCCCCCCCCCCCTTCCCCCAAAAAATCTGGTTTTCTAAAATATTTTTTGCCGCGTGTTTCAAGTGCAATGCCGAAGGCTAGCATGGATGTCGTCTTTCTTGTCTCACAAATTGGCTCACGAATCACACGTCGCTCAGACCGAAGCCAAGTTTGCGGAGATGATGGCAGATATGACTAAGCTCTCGGATGGCATGAAGGACAAGGTTTCCAGTATTGAATCAGACTTGTTGGTGGTAAAGAGGGCCTTTCTCGGTCGCTCGGACGGTCTCGATCATCGTGTTAACATGAAAGTTCCCGAACCAAAGGCTTTCGGTGGTGCCCGGAATGCCAAAGAGTTGGAAAACTTCCTTTGGGATATGGAGCAGTATTTCCCTGCTGCTCGTGTTCCAGAGGGAGAACGAGTAACAATCACAGCGATGTATCTCACTGGGGATGCGAAACTCTGGTGGAGAACTCGGTCGGAGGACGAGGTACGCCCAAAGATTGAGACGTGGGAATCGCTGAAGAAGGAACTAAAGGAGCAGTTCCTTCCTTGCAATGCTTCATGGCTTGCAAGGGAATCGCTGAAACGATTGAAGCACACTGGTACAGTGCGAGATTACGTGAAGGAATTCAGTTCTCTGATGTTGGACATCAAGAACATGTCGGAAGAAGATAAGTTGTTTAACTTTATGTCGGGTCTGCAGAACTGGGCTCAGTTAGAATTACGAAGGCTGGGAGTTAAAGACTTGCCGTCTGCTGTTGCTGCCGCTGATGGTTTGGCGGATTTCAAACTGACTAATAAGTCTAACTCTTCCGAATCCAGCAGTTCGAAATCGAAAGACAAGAACAAGAAGAAAGATGAGAAGAAGGCTGGTTCGAAGAAGTGGGACAAGGGTCAGAAAGGCAAGTCCGTGGAGGAGGACAAACGGCAAGACAAAGGGAACTTCAGCAAGGGGTGTTTCATTTGCCAAGGACCCCATCGGGCTAAGGATTGTCCGAAACGCGAAAAGCTTAATGCTATTTGCTTGGATGAAGGGGGCAGTGGGAATTCAGACTCGGATGGTCATGTCCGTGTCAACCCTTTGCAATTGCTGAACGTGATTCATGCAGACAAGGCAACACCCTCGCAGCGATCAGGTTTGATGTACGTTAAAGTGATGCTTTGTAATACTGATGTGTTGGCTATGGTGGACACAGGGGCTACACACAGTTTTGTTTCAGAAGGATTAGCGCAGTCGCTCGGTTTGAAAGTTGTCGAAAGTTCCAGTAGAATCAAGACGGTGAATTCCACTGCACAAGCGGTGCATGGAACAACGAGTAACATCTCTTTGAAAGTTGGTAACTGGAATGGACGGATTGACTTGATGGTGTATCCGCTTGATGACTTTGAACTCATATTGGGGAATGAGTTCTTCTTGGCTGCGAAAGTGGCTGTGATGCCATATCTCGGTGGGATTCTAATTGCTGATGAGAAACAGCCCTGCTTTGTGCCGCGACATGCAAAAGACAAGCGGATCAGAGAAGGGGCGGGTGGTTGGATATCGGCAATTCAAGTACAGAAAGGGTTAAAGAAAGGGGAAGCGACTTACCTTGCTGCATTGGTTGAGATCAAGCCAGATGTGCAAGTTGAAGTCCCGGACGAAGTGGCAGAATTGTTGAAGGAATTTGCAGATGTGATGCCTCCAGAATTGCCCAAGTCCCTTCCTCCAAGGCGTGCTACGGATCATAAGATAGAGTTGGTACCAGGTGCTAAGCCTCCGGCTAAAGCCCCTTATCGGATGGCTCCTTTGGAACTTGCTGAGTTGAGGAAGCAGTTGACGGAATTGCTTGATGCTGGCTTGGTGCAGCCCTCTAAAGCTCCTTATGGTGCCCCGGTATTGTTCCAAAAGAAGCAGGATGGATCTTTGCGAATGTGTGTAGACTATCGGGCGCTGAACAAAGTTACAGTGAAGAACAAGTATCCGGTCCCGTTGGTGACTGATCTCTTTGATCGACTTTGCAAAGCATCTTACTTCACAAAGTTGGATCTTCGCTCGGGCTATTGGCAAGTCCGTGTTGCGGAGGGTGATGAGGCAAAGACCACGTGCGTTACTCGGTATGGTTCCTTTGAGTTTTTAGTTATGCCTTTCGGTCTTACAAATGCCCCTGCTACATTTTGTAATCTCATGAATGATGTCTTTTATGACTGTGTGGATCGATTTGTAGTCGTGTACTTGGATGATATTGTAATCTATAGTGAATCTTTGGTAGATCACTTGTCTCACCTTAGAGACGTGCTGTCTAGATTAAGGAAGCACAAATTGTATGTAAAGATGGAAAAGTGTGAATTTGCCCAGCAGGAAATTAGATTTTTGGGGCATGTAATCAGTAAGGGTCATTGTAAAATGGATAGACGGAAAGTCCAAGCCATTCTGGATTGGACACCGCCTACCAAAGTGTCCGAATTACGTTCTTTCTTGGGTTTGGCTAACTATTACAGG
>OY978216.1:43369382-43437581 GCA_963854785.1 Vaccinium vitis-idaea
CGGGACAAGAAAGATGACATCCATGCTAGCCTTCGGCATTGCACTTGAAACACGCGGCTCAAAATATTTTAGAAAACCAGATTTTTTGGGGGAAGGGGGGGGGGGTGCCATAGCCAAAGGAGATCCAAGGCCGACCAAAAGCACTACTTTCCCGAAGGACAGTCGCACAATCTATCGACAATGTATCTCCTTTGGCATGGCGTGCCGCATGTTCCATTGCAACAACAAACGCATAGCAATGCATGACGTCCTTTAGAAAACCAAGGAATATCCCGCCCAAGCCCTTGGCATCACAACGCCGATACTAATGCGCCTCGAGCCATAAGCACTACTACACACTTTCGTGACACTACTAATGCGCCTCGCGCCATAAGCGCTACTACACACTTTCGTGACACTACTAATGCGCCCCGTGCCATAAGCCCTACTACACACTTTCGCGACACGGTGATGCCACCGGCATCGAGCAAGCATCCCTCAGTGAAATCGCGGGACCAACAAGACGACATCCATGCAAGCCTTTGCTGTTGCCCTTGCAACATGCGGCGCGAAGCATGTCGATCGACACCCGGGCGAGCCTGCTTCCTCTCAACAAGGAGGTATCCCCTGGGCACACACTTGGGACTGAGGCACCTTAAGCCGTATAACCAAGCATGCTCACCGTGCGGGGACACCAATGCATCGTAGAGGAATAGCACGCTGCGCACTTCGCGGTGTCGATTGAGATGCTTCGTGACAACCATTATTCCTAGCCTTGTCGAGCGTGGAGGGCAACCAATTTAGCCTTGCCAAGCTTGGAGCGACCAACCATTGCCTCGCTAAGCCTGGGGAGCGACCACCTGCCTCGCTAAGCCTGGAGCGACCCCACATTGTCTCGCTAAGCCTGGACGAGCGACCACCTGCCTCGCTAAGCCTGGAGCGACCCCACATTGCCTCGCTAAGCCTGGACGAGCGACCAATTGCCTCGCTAAGCCTGGAGCGACCATACCTTGCCTCGCTAAGCCTGGACGAGCGACCAATTGCCTCGCTATGCCTGGAGCGACCATACCTTGCCTCGCTAAGCCTGGGCATTGCCTTTCAATCGTTTCTTCGTGCATTACCCATAGGACGTGGCTAGAACAAGGTGACATGCACACGTCGGGTCTTATTTCCAACGATTACCCGATGACAAGCACACATCGGGACGTATTTCCATCAAATGCCCAGCAACAAGCGCACATCGGGTATTATTTCCAGCGATTACCCGATGACGAGCACACATCGGGACGTATTTCCATCAAATGCCCGACAACAAGCATGCATCGGGTATTATTTCTAGCGATTACCCGATGCCAAGCACACATCGGGACGTATTTCCATCAAATGTTCGACAACAAGCACGCATCGGGTCATGTTTCAAGCGGTTACTTGGCAACAAGAACGCATCGGGTCATGTTTTCAGCGATTACCCAAAGAATGTAGCTGTCGGGTGCCAAAATGCCTTTCCTAGCACGGTTGTCGGCTCATTTCGTGACCCGTCGGGCACTATTTGCTACCCACAGGGGCATTTCAGTCATTTTTTCGTTCATTACTCCATGGGTCTCGATAGCACGAGACATTGAACCCGAAATGCCTTTGATAGCCCGAAGATCGGCTCATTTGGTTACCCGTCGGCTCATTTCGTGACCCGTCGGGCACTATTTGCTACCCACAGGGGCATTTCGGTCATTTTTTCGTTCATTACTCCATGGGTATCGATAGCACGAGGCATTGAACCCGAAATGCCTTTGATAGCCCGAAGATCGGCTCATTTCGTTACCCGTCGGCTCATTTCGTTACCCATCGGGCCATTTCGTTACCCACAGGGGTATTTTGGTCTTTTTTCCGTGCATTACCCCGGGCATGTGTTTGCACTTGGCATCGAAGCCAAAGTGCCCAGCATGCACGGGTTGGTCATGCCCGGGCCTTGCCAAGGCAGCCGGCATGGCTGGCCTTGGCTTGGCAAGGAGGGAGACCACCCCCCCTTATATATGCATCTTGAGCTTTTCCCCATGTGGCAGGAAGAAACATCTTTTCGTCCGAGGAGCGTACTAGCCATTTTTTCGAAAAATTGAGTTTTGCTCAACAAAGTGCCAATTGGAACTTGTTCAAAACATTTTGTAGCACCTTCACAAAAAAATTCAGATTTTTTTTCCAAAGGGATTATTTATTATTAATTAATTTCGAAAATACACCATAAAAAATCAAAAAAATCAAGAAAAAATACATTAAAAATAGGAAAAATCCCAAATAAAATCTATTACTTCTACACATTAATTATAAAAAATATTTGGAAGGTAGTAGACGAAAAGAGATGTAAAAAACCAACCTCAAAGTCTCTAAATGTATGCGTTATAAAAGAAAAAAATTATCCTTTGCGAAACACACATGGAGGTGATGTTTTAGAGAGTTCTTATGAGGCATTCTAGCCAAACAACCTACCACAAGTCATCTCAAGCAACCATGGGGTGGTTTTTCAAGCGATTGCTCGGTGCCAACCACCCGTCGGGTGGTTTTTTCACCGATGGCATGTCGAGCCCATGTCGTGGCATGCATGCCTTGTCAAGCCCATGCCTTTTGCCCATGTTGTGGCATGTCTAGCCATATCTTGGCATGTTTTGTCAAGCCCATGTCGTGGGATGCCTTGTCAAGCCCATGTCGAGCCCATGTCGAGGTATGTCGAGCCCGTGTCGAGGCATGTCGAGCCCTTGTCAAGGCATGTCAAGCCCTTGTTGTAGCATGCCTTTTGCCCATGTTGTGGCTTGTCTAGCCATATCTTGGCATGTTTTGTCAATCCCATGTCATGGGTTGCCTTGTCAAGCCCATGTCGAGGCATGTCGAGCCAATGTCGAGGCATGTCGAGCCCGTGTCGAGGCATGTCGACCCCGTGTCAAGGCATGTCAAGCCCTTGTTGTAGCATGCCTTTTGCCCATGTTGTGGCATGTCTAGCCATATCTTGGCATGTTTTTTCAAGCCCATGTCGTGGGATGCCTTGTCAAGCCCATGTCGAGCCCATGTCGAGGCATGTCGAGCCCGTGTCGAGGCATGTCAAGCCCTTGTTGTAGCATGCCTTTTGCCCATGTTGTAGCTTGTCTAGCCATATCTTGGCATGTTTTGTCAATCCCATGTCGTGGGATGCCTTGTCAAGCCAATGTCGAGGCATGTCGAGCCCGTGTCGAGGCATGTCGAGCCCGTGTCAACGCATGTCAAGCCCTTGTTGTAGCATGCCTTTTGCCCATATTGTGGCATGTCTAGCCATATCTTGGCATGTTTTGTCAATCCCATGTCATGGGATGCCTTGTCAAGCCCATGTCGAGGCATGTCGAGCCAATGTCGAGGCATGTCGAGCCCGTGTCAAGGCATGTCAAGCCCTTGTTGTAGCATGCCTTTTGCCCATGTTGTGGCATGTCTAGCCATATCTTGGCATGTTTTTTCAAGCCCATGTCGTGGGATGCCTTGTCAAGCCCATGTCGAGCCCATGTCGAGGCATGTCGAGCCCGTGTCGAGGCATGTCAAGCCCTTGTTGTAGCATGCCTTTTGCCCATGTTGTAGTTTGTCTAGCCATATCTTGGCATGTTTTGTCAATCCCATGTCGTGGGATGCCTTGTCAAGCCCAAGTCGAGGCATGTCGAGCCCGTGTCGAGGCATGTCGAGGCATGTGTAGCCCTTGTTGTAGCATGCCTTTTTCCCATGTTGTGCCTTGTCTAGCCATATCTTGGCATGTTTTCTCAATCCCATGTCGTGGGATGCCTTGTCAAGCCCATGTCGAGGCATGTCGAGCCCATGTCGAGGCATGTCAAGCCCGTGTCGAGGCATGTCGAGCCCGTGTCAAGGCATGTCAAGCCCTTGTTGTAGCATGCCTTTGCCCATGTTGTGGCTTGTCTAGCCATATGTTGGCATGTTTTGTCAATCCCATGTCGTGGGATGCCTTGTCAAGCCCATGTCGAGGCATGTCGAGCCCATGTTGAGGCATGTCGAGCCCGTGTCGAGGCATGTCGAGCCCGTGTCAAGGCATGTGAAGCCCTTGTTGTAGCATGCCTTTTGCCCATGTTGTGGATTTTCTAGCCATATCTTGGCATGTTTTGTCAATCCCATGTCGTGGGATGCCTTGTCAAGCCCATGTCGAGGCATGTCGAGCCCATGTCGAGGCATGTCGAGCCCGTGTCGAGACATGTCGAGCCCGTGTCAAGGCATGTCAAGCCCTTGTTGTAGCACGCCTTTTGCCCATGTTGTGGCATGTCTAGCCATATCTTGGCATGTTTTGTCAAGCCCATGTCGTGGGATGCCTTGTCAAGCCCATGTCGAGGCATGTCGAGCCCATGTCAAGGCATGTCGAGCCCGTGTCGAGGCGTGTCGAGCCCGTGTCAAGGCATGTCAAGCCCTTGTTGTAGCATGCCTTTTCCCCATGTTGTGGCTTGTCTAGCCATATGTTGGCATGTTTTGTCAATCCCATGTCGTGGGATGCCTTGTCAAGCCCATGTCGAGGCATGTCGAGCCCATGTCAAGGCATGTCGAGCCCGTGTCGAGGCGTGTCGAGCCCGTGTCAAGGCATGTCAAGCCCTTGTTGTAGCATGCTTTTTCCCCATGTTGTGGCTTGTCTAGCCATATGTTGGCATGTTTTGTCAATCCCATGTCGTGGGATGCCTTGTCAAGCCCATGTCGAGGCATGTCGAGCCCATGTCGAGGCATGTCGAGCCCGTGTCGAGGCATGTCGAGCCCGTGTCGAGGCATGTCGAGCCCGTGTCGAGGCATGTGAAGCCCTTGTTGTAGCATGCCTTTTTCCCATGTTGTGCCTTGTCTAGCCATATCTTGGCATGTTTTGTCAAGCCCATGTCGTGGGCTGCCTTGTCAATCCCATGTCGAGCCCATGTCGAGGCATGTCGAGCCCGTGTCAAGGAATGTCAAGCCCTTGTTGTAGCATGCCTTTTGCCTATGTTGTGGCATGTCTAGCCATATCTTGGCATGTTTTGTCAAGCCCATGTCGTGGGATGCCTTGTCAAGCCCATGTCGAGGCATGTCGAGCCCGTGTCGAGGCATGTCGAGCCCTTGTTGTAGCATGCATTTTTCCCATGTTGTGGCATGTCTAGCCATATCTTCGCATGTTTTGTCAATCCCATGTCGTGGGATGCCTTGTCAAGCCCCCTTGTCGAGCCCGTGTTGAGGCATGTCGAGCCCGTGTCAAGGAATGTCAAGCCCTTGTTGTAGCATGCCTTTTGCCTATGTTGTGGCATGTCTAGCCATATCTTGGCATGTTTTGTCAAGCCCATGTCGTGGGATGCCTTGTCAAGCCCATGTCGAGGCATGTCGAGCCCGTGTCGAGGCATGTCGAGCCCGTGTCAAGGCATGTCAAGCCCTTGTTGTAGCATCCCTTTTGCCCATGTTGTGGCTTGTCTAGCCATATCTTGGCATGTTTTGTCAATCCCATGTCGTGCGATGCCTTGTCAAGCCCATGTCGAGGCATGTCGAGCCCGTGTCGAGGCATGTCGAGCCCTTGTCAAGGCATGTCAAGCCCTTGTTGTAGCATGCCTTTTGCCCATTTTGTGGCATTTCTAGCCATATCTTGGCATGTTTTGTCAATCCGATGTCATGGGATGCCTTGTCAAGCCCATGTCGAGGCATGTCGAGCCAATGTCGAGGCATGTCGAGCCCGTGTCGAGGCATGTCGAGCCCGTGTCGAGGCATGTCGAGCCCGTGTCAAGGCATGTCAAGCCCTTGTTGTAGCATGCCTTTTGCCCATGTTGTGGCATGTCTAGCCATATCTTGGCATGTTTTGTCAAGCCCATGTCGTGGGATGCCTTGTCAAGCCCATGTCGAGGCATGTTGAGCCCGTGTCGAGGCATGTCGAGCCCGTGTCGAGGCATGTCGAGCCCGTGTCAAGGCATGTCAAGCCCTTGTTGTAGCATGCCTTTTGCCCATTTTGTGGCATTTCTAGCCATATCTTGGCATGTTTTGTCAATCCCATGTCATGGGATGCCTTGTCAAGCCCATGTCGAGGCATGTCGAGCCAATGTCGAGGCATGTCAAGCCCTTGTTGTAGCACGCCTTTTGCCCATGTTGTGGCATGTCTAGCCATATCTTGGCATGTTTTGTCAAGCCCATGTCGTGGGATGCTTTGTCAAGCCCATGTCGAGGCATGTCGAGGCATGTCGAGGCATGTCGAGGCATGTCGAGCCCGTGTCGAGGCATGTCGAGCCCGTGTCAAGGCATGTCAAGCCCTTGTTGTAGCATGCCTTTTGCCATTTTGTGGCATTTCTAGCCATATCTTGGCATGTTTTGTCAATCCCATGTCATGGGATGCCTTGTCAAGCCCATGTCGAGGCATGTCGAGCCCATGTCGAGGCATGTCAAGCCCTTGTTGTAGCACGCCTTTTGCCCATGTTGTGGCATGTCTATCCATATCTTGGCATGATTTGTCAATCCCATGTCATGGGATGCCTTGTCAAGCCCATGTCGAGGCATGTCGAGCCAATGTCAAGGCATGTCAAGCCCTTGTTGTAGCACGCCTTTTGCCCATGTTGTGGCATGTCTAGCCATATCTTGGCATGTTTTGTCAAGCCCATGTCGTGGGATGCCTTGTCAATCCCATGTCGAGCCCATGTCGAGGCATGTCGAGCCCGTGTCGAGGCATGTCGAGCCCGTGTCAAGGCATGTCAAGCCCTTGTTGTAGCATGCATTTTGCCCATGTTGTGGCATGTCTAGCCATATCTTGGCATGTTTTTTCAATCCCATGTCGTGGGATGCCTTGTCAAGCCCATGTCGAGGCATGTCGAGCCCGTGTCGAGGCATGTCGAGCCCGTGTCAAGGCATGTCAAGCCCTTGTTGTAGCATGCCTTTTGCCCATTTTGTGGCATTTCTAGCCATATCTTGGCATGTTTTGTCAATCCCATGTCATGGGATGCCTTGTCAAGCCCATATCGAGGCATGTCGAGCCAATGTCGAGCCATGTCGAGCCCGTGTCGAGGCATGTTGAGCCCGTGTCAAGGCATGTCAAGCCCTTGTTGTAGCATGCATTTTGCCCATGTTGTGGCATGTCTAGCCAGATCTTCGCATGTTTTGTCAATCCCATGTCGTGGGATGCCTTGTCAAGCCCATGTCGAGGCATGTCGAGCCCGTGTTGAGGCATGTCGAGCCCGTGTCAAGGAATGTCAAGCCCTTGTTGTAGCATGCCTTTTGCCCATGTTGTGGCATGTCTAGCCATATCTTGTAATGTTTTGTCGAGCCCATGTCGTGGGATGCCTTGTCAAGCCCATGTCGAGGCATGTCGAGCCCGTGTCGAGGCATGTCGAGCCCGTGTCGAGGCATGTCGAGCCCGTGTCAAGGCATGTCAAGCCCTTGTTGTAGCATCCCTTTTGCCCATGTTGTGGCTTGTCTAGCCATATCTTGGCATGTTTTGTCAATCCCATGTCGTGGGATGCCTTGTCAAGCCCATGTCGAGGCATGTCGAGCCCGTGTCGAGGCATGTCGAGCCCGTGTCAACGCATGTCAAGCCCTTGTTGTAGCATGCCTTTTGCCCATTTTGTGGCATTTCTAGCCATATCTTGGCATGTTTTGTCAATCCCATGTCATGGGATGCCTTGTAAAGCCCATATCGAGGCATGTCGAGCCAATGTCGAGCCATGTCGAGCCCGTGTCGAGGCATGTCGAGCCCGTGTCAAGGCATGTCAAGCCCTTGTTGTAGCATGCATTTTGCCCATGTTGTGGCATGTCTTGCCATATCTTCGCATGTTTTGTCAATCCCATGTCGTGGGATGCCTTGTCAAGCCCATGTCGCGGCATGTCGAGCCCGTGTTGAGGCATGTCGAGCCCGTGTCAAGGAATGTCAAGCCCTTGTTGTAGAATGCCTTTTGCCCATGTTGTGGCATGTCTAGCCATATCTTGTAATGTTTTGTCAAGCCCATGTCGTGGGATGCCTTGTCAAGCCCATGTCGAGGCATGTCGAGCCCATGTCGAGGCATGTCGAGCCCGTGTCGAGGCATGTCGAGCCCGTGTCAAGGCATGTCAAGCCCTTGTTGTAGCATCCCTTTTGCCCATGTTGTGGCTTGTCTAGCCATATCTTGGCATGTTTTGTCAATCCCATGTCGTGGGATGCCTTGTCAAGCCCATGTCGAGGCATGTCGAGCCCGTGTCGAGGCATGTCGAGCCCGTGTCAACGCATGTCAAGCCCTTGTTGTAGCATGCCTTTTGCCCATATTGTGGCATGTCTAGCCATATCTTGGCATGTTTTGTCAATCCCATGTCATGGGATGCCTTGTCAAGCCCATGTCGAGGCATGTCGAGCCAATGTCGAGGCATGTCGAGCCCGTGTCGAGGCATGTCGAGCCCGTGTCAAGGCATGTCAAGCCCTTGTTGTAGCATGCCTTTTGCCCATGTTGTGGCATGTCTAGCCATATCTTCGCATGTTTTGTCAATCCCATGTCGTGGGATGCCTTGTCAAGCCCATGTCGAGGCATGTCGAGCCCGTGTTGCGGCATGTCGAGCCCGTGTCAAGGCATGTCAAGCCCTTGTTGTAGCATGCCTTTTGCCCATGTTGTGGCATGTCTAGCCATATCTTGGCATATTTTGTCAAGCCCATGTCGTGGGATGCCTTGTCAAGCCCATGTCGAGGCATGTCGAGCCAATGTCGAGGCATGTCGAGCCCGTGTCGAGGCAAGTCGAGCCCGTGTCAAGGCATGTCAAGCCCTTGTTGTAGCATGCCTTTTGCCCATGTTGTGGCATGTCTAGCCATATCTTGGCATGTTTTTTCAAGCCCATGTCGTGGGATGCCTTGTCAAGCCCATGTCGAGGCATGTCGAGGCATGTCGAGCCCATGTCGAGGCATGTCGAGCCCGTGTCGAGGCATGTCGAGCCCGTGTCAAGGCATGTCAAGCCCTTGTTGTAGCATGCCTTTTGCCCATGTTGTGGCTTGTCTAGCCATATCTTGGCATGTTTTGTCAATCCCATGTCATGGGTGGCCTTGTCAAGCCCATGTCGAGGCATGTCGAGCAAATGGAAGCCCATGTCGAGCCCGTGTCGAGGCATGTCGAGCCCGTGTCAAGGCATGTCAAGCCCTTGTTGTAGCATGCCTTTTGCCCATGTTGTGGCATGTCTAGCCATATCTTGGCATGTTTTTTCAAGCCCATGTCGAGCCCATGTCGAGGCATGTCGAGCCCGTGTCGAGGCATGTCAAGCCCGTGTCAAGTCATGTCAAGCCCTTGTTGTAGCATGCCTTTTGCCCATGTTATGGCTTGTCTAGCCATATCTTGGCATGTTTTGTCAATCCCATGTCGTTGGATGCCTTGTCAAGCCCATGTCGAGCCCGTGTCGAGGCATGTCGAGCCCGTGTCAACGCATGTCAAGCCCTTGTTGTAGCATGCCTTTTGTCCATATTGTGGCATGTCTAGCCATATCTTGGCATGTTTTGTCAATCCCATGTCATGGGATGCCTTGTCAAGCCCATGTCGAGGCATGTCGAGCCAATGTCGAGGCATGTCGAGCCCGTGTCGAGGCATGTCGAGCCCGTGTCAAGGCATGTCAAGCCCTTGTTGTAGCATGCCTTTTGCCCATGTTGTGGCATGTCTAGCCATATCTTCGCATGTTTTGTCAATCCCATGTCGTGGGATGCCTTGTCAAGCCCATGTCGAGGCATGTCGAGCCCGTATTGAGGCATGTCGAGCCCGTGTCAAGGCATGTCAAGCCCTTGTTGTAGCATGCCTTTTGCCCATGTTGTGGCATGTCTAGCCATATCTTGGCATGTTTTGTCAAGCCCATGTCGTGGGATGCCTTGTCAAGCCCATGTCGAGGCATGTCGAGCCAATGTCGAGGCATGTCAAGCCCTTGTTGTAGCACGCCTTTTGCCCATGTTGTGGCATGTCTAGCCATATCTTGGCATGTTTTGTCAAGCCCATGTCGTGGGATGCTTTGTCAAGCCCATGTCGAGGCATGTCGAGGCATGTCGAGGCATGTCGAGCCCGTGTCGAGGCATGTCGAGCCCGTGTCGAGGCATGTCGAGCCCGTGTCAAGGCATGTCAAGCCCTTGTTGTAGCATGCCTTTTGCCATTTTGTGGCATTTCTAGCCATATCTTGGCATGTTTTGTCAATCCCATGTCATGGGATGCCTTGTCAAGCCCATGTCGAGGCATGTCGAGCCCATGTCGAGGCATGTCAAGCCCTTGTTGTAGCACGCCTTTTGCCCATGTTGTGGCATGTCTATCCATATCTTGGCATGATTTGTCAATCCCATGTCATGGGATGCCTTGTCAAGCCCATGTCGAGGCATGTCGAGCCAATGTCAAGGCATGTCAAGCCCTTGTTGTAGCACGCCTTTTGCCCATGTTGTGGCATGTCTAGCCATATCTTGGCATGTTTTGTCAAGCCCATGTCGTGGGATGCCTTGTCAATCCCATGTCGAGCCCATGTCGAGGCATGTCGAGCCCGTGTCGAGGCATGTCGAGCCCGTGTCAAGGCATGTCAAGCCCTTGTTGTAGCATGCATTTTGCCCATGTTGTGGCATGTCTAGCCATATCTTGGCATGTTTTTTCAATCCCATGTCGTGGGATGCCTTGTCAAGCCCATGTCGAGGCATGTCGAGCCCGTGTCGAGGCATGTCGAGCCCGTGTCAAGGCATGTCAAGCCCTTGTTGTAGCATGCCTTTTGCCCATTTTGTGGCATTTCTAGCCATATCTTGGCATGTTTTGTCAATCCCATGTCATGGGATGCCTTGTCAAGCCCATATCGAGGCATGTCGAGCCAATGTCGAGCCATGTCGAGCCCGTGTCGAGGCATGTTGAGCCCGTGTCAAGGCATGTCAAGCCCTTGTTGTAGCATGCATTTTGCCCATGTTGTGGCATGTCTAGCCAGATCTTCGCATGTTTTGTCAATCCCATGTCGTGGGATGCCTTGTCAAGCCCATGTCGAGGCATGTCGAGCCCGTGTTGAGGCATGTCGAGCCCGTGTCAAGGAATGTCAAGCCCTTGTTGTAGCATGCCTTTTGCCCATGTTGTGGCATGTCTAGCCATATCTTGTAATGTTTTGTCGAGCCCATGTCGTGGGATGCCTTGTCAAGCCCATGTCGAGGCATGTCGAGCCCGTGTCGAGGCATGTCGAGCCCGTGTCGAGGCATGTCGAGCCCGTGTCAAGGCATGTCAAGCCCTTGTTGTAGCATCCCTTTTGCCCATGTTGTGGCTTGTCTAGCCATATCTTGGCATGTTTTGTCAATCCCATGTCGTGGGATGCCTTGTCAAGCCCATGTCGAGGCATGTCGAGCCCGTGTCGAGGCATGTCGAGCCCGTGTCAACGCATGTCAAGCCCTTGTTGTAGCATGCCTTTTGCCCATTTTGTGGCATTTCTAGCCATATCTTGGCATGTTTTGTCAATCCCATGTCATGGGATGCCTTGTAAAGCCCATATCGAGGCATGTCGAGCCAATGTCGAGCCATGTCGAGCCCGTGTCGAGGCATGTCGAGCCCGTGTCAAGGCATGTCAAGCCCTTGTTGTAGCATGCATTTTGCCCATGTTGTGGCATGTCTTGCCATATCTTCGCATGTTTTGTCAATCCCATGTCGTGGGATGCCTTGTCAAGCCCATGTCGCGGCATGTCGAGCCCGTGTTGAGGCATGTCGAGCCCGTGTCAAGGAATGTCAAGCCCTTGTTGTAGAATGCCTTTTGCCCATGTTGTGGCATGTCTAGCCATATCTTGTAATGTTTTGTCAAGCCCATGTCGTGGGATGCCTTGTCAAGCCCATGTCGAGGCATGTCGAGCCCATGTCGAGGCATGTCGAGCCCGTGTCGAGGCATGTCGAGCCCGTGTCAAGGCATGTCAAGCCCTTGTTGTAGCATCCCTTTTGCCCATGTTGTGGCTTGTCTAGCCATATCTTGGCATGTTTTGTCAATCCCATGTCGTGGGATGCCTTGTCAAGCCCATGTCGAGGCATGTCGAGCCCGTGTCGAGGCATGTCGAGCCCGTGTCAACGCATGTCAAGCCCTTGTTGTAGCATGCCTTTTGCCCATATTGTGGCATGTCTAGCCATATCTTGGCATGTTTTGTCAATCCCATGTCATGGGATGCCTTGTCAAGCCCATGTCGAGGCATGTCGAGCCAATGTCGAGGCATGTCGAGCCCGTGTCGAGGCATGTCGAGCCCGTGTCAAGGCATGTCAAGCCCTTGTTGTAGCATGCCTTTTGCCCATGTTGTGGCATGTCTAGCCATATCTTCGCATGTTTTGTCAATCCCATGTCGTGGGATGCCTTGTCAAGCCCATGTCGAGGCATGTCGAGCCCGTGTTGCGGCATGTCGAGCCCGTGTCAAGGCATGTCAAGCCCTTGTTGTAGCATGCCTTTTGCCCATGTTGTGGCATGTCTAGCCATATCTTGGCATATTTTGTCAAGCCCATGTCGTGGGATGCCTTGTCAAGCCCATGTCGAGGCATGTCGAGCCAATGTCGAGGCATGTCGAGCCCGTGTCGAGGCAAGTCGAGCCCGTGTCAAGGCATGTCAAGCCCTTGTTGTAGCATGCCTTTTGCCCATGTTGTGGCATGTCTAGCCATATCTTGGCATGTTTTTTCAAGCCCATGTCGTGGGATGCCTTGTCAAGCCCATGTCGAGGCATGTCGAGGCATGTCGAGCCCATGTCGAGGCATGTCGAGCCCGTGTCGAGGCATGTCGAGCCCGTGTCAAGGCATGTCAAGCCCTTGTTGTAGCATGCCTTTTGCCCATGTTGTGGCTTGTCTAGCCATATCTTGGCATGTTTTGTCAATCCCATGTCATGGGTGGCCTTGTCAAGCCCATGTCGAGGCATGTCGAGCAAATGGAAGCCCATGTCGAGCCCGTGTCGAGGCATGTCGAGCCCGTGTAAAGGCATGTCAAGCCCTTGTTGTAGCATGCCTTTTGCCCATGTTGTGGCATGTCTAGCCATATCTTGGCATGTTTTTTCAAGCCCATGTCGAGCCCATGTCGAGGCATGTCGAGCCCGTGTCGAGGCATGTCAAGCCCGTGTCAAGTCATGTCAAGCCCTTGTTGTAGCATGCCTTTTGCCCATGTTATGGCTTGTCTAGCCATATCTTGGCATGTTTTGTCAATCCCATGTCGTTGGATGCCTTGTCAAGCCCATGTCGAGCCCGTGTCGAGGCATGTCGAGCCCGTGTCAACGCATGTCAAGCCCTTGTTGTAGCATGCCTTTTGTCCATATTGTGGCATGTCTAGCCATATCTTGGCATGTTTTGTCAATCCCATGTCATGGGATGCCTTGTCAAGCCCATGTCGAGGCATGTCGAGCCAATGTCGAGGCATGTCGAGCCCGTGTCGAGGCATGTCGAGCCCGTGTCAAGGCATGTCAAGCCCTTGTTGTAGCATGCCTTTTGCCCATGTTGTGGCATGTCTAGCCATATCTTCGCATGTTTTGTCAATCCCATGTCGTGGGATGCCTTGTCAAGCCCATGTCGAGGCATGTCGAGCCCGTATTGAGGCATGTCGAGCCCGTGTCAAGGCATGTCAAGCCCTTGTTGTAGCATGCCTTTTGCCCATGTTGTGGCATGTCTAGCCATATCTTGGCATGTTTTGTCAAGCCCATGTCGTGGGATGCCTTGTCAAGCCCATGTCGAGGCATGTCGAGCCAATGTCGAGGCATGTCAAGCCCTTGTTGTAGCACGCCTTTTGCCCATGTTGTGGCATGTCTAGCCATATCTTGGCATGTTTTGTCAAGCCCATGTCGTGGGATGCTTTGTCAAGCCCATGTCGAGGCATGTCGAGGCATGTCGAGGCATGTCGAGCCCGTGTCGAGGCATGTCGAGCCCGTGTCAAGGCATGTCAAGCCCTTGTTGTAGCATGCCTTTTGCCATTTTGTGGCATTTCTAGCCATATCTTGGCATGTTTTGTCAATCCCATGTCATGGGATGCCTTGTCAAGCCCATGTCGAGGCATGTCGAGCCCATGTCGAGGCATGTCAAGCCCTTGTTGTAGCACGCCTTTTGCCCATGTTGTGGCATGTCTATCCATATCTTGGCATGATTTGTCAATCCCATGTCATGGGATGCCTTGTCAAGCCCATGTCGAGGCATGTCGAGCCAATGTCAAGGCATGTCAAGCCCTTGTTGTAGCACGCCTTTTGCCCATGTTGTGGCATGTCTAGCCATATCTTGGCATGTTTTGTCAAGCCCATGTCGTGGGATGCCTTGTCAATCCCATGTCGAGCCCATGTCGAGGCATGTCGAGCCCGTGTCGAGGCATGTCGAGCCCGTGTCAAGGCATGTCAAGCCCTTGTTGTAGCATGCATTTTGCCCATGTTGTGGCATGTCTAGCCATATCTTGGCATGTTTTTTCAATCCCATGTCGTGGGATGCCTTGTCAAGCCCATGTCGAGGCATGTCGAGCCCGTGTCGAGGCATGTCGAGCCCGTGTCAAGGCATGTCAAGCCCTTGTTGTAGCATGCCTTTTGCCCATTTTGTGGCATTTCTAGCCATATCTTGGCATGTTTTGTCAATCCCATGTCATGGGATGCCTTGTCAAGCCCATATCGAGGCATGTCGAGCCAATGTCGAGCCATGTCGAGCCCGTGTCGAGGCATGTTGAGCCCGTGTCAAGGCATGTCAAGCCCTTGTTGTAGCATGCATTTTGCCCATGTTGTGGCATGTCTAGCCAGATCTTCGCATGTTTTGTCAATCCCATGTCGTGGGATGCCTTGTCAAGCCCATGTCGAGGCATGTCGAGCCCGTGTTGAGGCATGTCGAGCCCGTGTCAAGGAATGTCAAGCCCTTGTTGTAGCATGCCTTTTGCCCATGTTGTGGCATGTCTAGCCATATCTTGTAATGTTTTGTCGAGCCCATGTCGTGGGATGCCTTGTCAAGCCCATGTCGAGGCATGTCGAGCCCGTGTCGAGGCATGTCGAGCCCGTGTCGAGGCATGTCGAGCCCGTGTCAAGGCATGTCAAGCCCTTGTTGTAGCATCCCTTTTGCCCATGTTGTGGCTTGTCTAGCCATATCTTGGCATGTTTTGTCAATCCCATGTCGTGGGATGCCTTGTCAAGCCCATGTCGAGGCATGTCGAGCCCGTGTCGAGGCATGTCGAGCCCGTGTCAACGCATGTCAAGCCCTTGTTGTAGCATGCCTTTTGCCCATTTTGTGGCATTTCTAGCCATATCTTGGCATGTTTTGTCAATCCCATGTCATGGGATGCCTTGTAAAGCCCATATCGAGGCATGTCGAGCCAATGTCGAGCCATGTCGAGCCCGTGTCGAGGCATGTCGAGCCCGTGTCAAGGCATGTCAAGCCCTTGTTGTAGCATGCATTTTGCCCATGTTGTGGCATGTCTAGCCATATCTTCGCATGTTTTGTCAATCCCATGTCGTGGGATGCCTTGTCAAGCCCATGTCGCGGCATGTCGAGCCCGTGTTGAGGCATGTCGAGCCCGTGTCAAGGAATGTCAAGCCCTTGTTGTAGAATGCCTTTTGCCCATGTTGTGGCATGTCTAGCCATATCTTGTAATGTTTTGTCAAGCCCATGTCGTGGGATGCCTTGTCAAGCCCATGTCGAGGCATGTCGAGCCCATGTCGAGGCATGTCGAGCCCGTGTCGAGGCATGTCGAGCCCGTGTCAAGGCATGTCAAGCCCTTGTTGTAGCATCCCTTTTGCCCATGTTGTGGCTTGTCTAGCCATATCTTGGCATGTTTTGTCAATCCCATGTCGTGGGATGCCTTGTCAAGCCCATGTCGAGGCATGTCGAGCCCGTGTCGAGGCATGTCGAGCCCGTGTCAACGCATGTCAAGCCCTTGTTGTAGCATGCCTTTTGCCCATATTGTGGCATGTCTAGCCATATCTTGGCATGTTTTGTCAATCCCATGTCATGGGATGCCTTGTCAAGCCCATGTCGAGGCATGTCGAGCCAATGTCGAGGCATGTCGAGCCCGTGTCGAGGCATGTCGAGCCCGTGTCAAGGCATGTCATGCCCTTGTTGTAGCATGCCTTTTGCCCATGTTGTGGCATGTCTAGCCATATCTTCGCATGTTTTGTCAATCCCATGTCGTGGGATGCCTTGTCAAGCCCATGTCGAGGCATGTCGAGCCCGTGTTGCGGCATGTCGAGCCCGTGTCAAGGCATGTCAAGCCCTTGTTGTAGCATGCCTTTTGCCCATGTTGTGGCATGTCTAGCCATATCTTGGCATATTTTGTCAAGCCCATGTCGTGGGATGCCTTGTCAAGCCCATGTCGAGGCATGTCGAGCCAATGTCGAGGCATGTCGAGCCCGTGTCGAGGCAAGTCGAGCCCGTGTCAAGGCATGTCAAGCCCTTGTTGTAGCATGCCTTTTGCCCATGTTGTGGCATGTCTAGCCATATCTTGGCATGTTTTTTCAAGCCCATGTCGTGGGATGCCTTGTCAAGCCCATGTCGAGGCATGTCGAGGCATGTCGAGCCCATGTCGAGGCATGTCGAGCCCGTGTCGAGGCATGTCGAGCCCGTGTCAAGGCATGTCAAGCCCTTGTTGTAGCATGCCTTTTGCCCATGTTGTGGCTTGTCTAGCCATATCTTGGCATGTTTTGTCAATCCCATGTCATGGGTGGCCTTGTCAAGCCCATGTCGAGGCATGTCGAGCAAATGGAAGCCCATGTCGAGCCCGTGTCGAGGCATGTCGAGCCCGTGTCAAGGCATGTCAAGCCCTTGTTGTAGCATGCCTTTTGCCCATGTTGTGGCATGTCTAGCCATATCTTGGCATGTTTTTTCAAGCCCATGTCGAGCCCATGTCGAGGCATGTCGAGCCCGTGTCGAGGCATGTCAAGCCCGTGTCAAGTCATGTCAAGCCCTTGTTGTAGCATGCCTTTTGCCCATGTTATGGCTTGTCTAGCCATATCTTGGCATGTTTTGTCAATCCCATGTCGTTGGATGCCTTGTCAAGCCCATGTCGAGCCCGTGTCGAGGCATGTCGAGCCCGTGTCAACGCATGTCAAGCCCTTGTTGTAGCATGCCTTTTGTCCATATTGTGGCATGTCTAGCCATATCTTGGCATGTTTTGTCAATCCCATGTCATGGGATGCCTTGTCAAGCCCATGTCGAGGCATGTCGAGCCAATGTCGAGGCATGTCGAGCCCGTGTCGAGGCATGTCGAGCCCGTGTCAAGGCATGTCAAGCCCTTGTTGTAGCATGCCTTTTGCCCATGTTGTGGCATGTCTAGCCATATCTTCGCATGTTTTGTCAATCCCATGTCGTGGGATGCCTTGTCAAGCCCATGTCGAGGCATGTCGAGCCCGTATTGAGGCATGTCGAGCCCGTGTCAAGGCATGTCAAGCCCTTGTTGTAGCATGCCTTTTGCCCATGTTGTGGCATGTCTAGCCATATCTTGGCATGTTTTGTCAAGCCCATGTCGTGGGATGCCTTGTCAAGCCCATGTCGAGGCATGTCGAGCCAATGTCGAGGCATGTCAAGCCCTTGTTGTAGCACGCCTTTTGCCCATGTTGTGGCATGTCTAGCCATATCTTGGCATGTTTTGTCAAGCCCATGTCGTGGGATGCTTTGTCAAGCCCATGTCGAGGCATGTCGAGGCATGTCGAGGCATGTCGAGCCCGTGTCGAGGCATGTCGAGCCCGTGTCAAGGCATGTCAAGCCCTTGTTGTAGCATGCCTTTTGCCATTTTGTGGCATTTCTAGCCATATCTTGGCATGTTTTGTCAATCCCATGTCATGGGATGCCTTGTCAAGCCCATGTCGAGGCATGTCGAGCCCATGTCGAGGCATGTCAAGCCCTTGTTGTAGCACGCCTTTTGCCCATGTTGTGGCATGTCTAGCCATATCTTGGCATGTTTTTTCAAGCCCATGTCGTGGGATGCCTTGTCAAGCCCATGTCGAGGCATGTCGAGGCATGTCGAGCCCATGTCGAGGCATGTCGAGCCCGTGTCGAGGCATGTCGAGCCCGTGTCAAGGCATGTCAAGCCCTTGTTGTAGCATGCCTTTTGCCCATGTTGTGGCTTGTCTAGCCATATCTTGGCATGTTTTGTCAATCCCATGTCATGGGTGGCCTTGTCAATCCCATGTCGAGGCATGTCGAGCAAATGGAAGCCCATGTCGAGCCCGTGTCGAGGCATGTCGAGCCCGTGTCAAGGCATGTCAAGCCCTTGTTGTAGCATGCCTTTTGCCCATGTTGTGGCATGTCTAGCCATATCTTGGCATGTTTTTTCAAGCCCATGTCGAGCCCATGTCGAGGCATGTCGAGCCCGTGTCGAGGCATGTCAAGCCCGTGTCAAGTCATGTCAAGCCCTTGTTGTAGCATGCCTTTTGCCCATGTTATGGCTTGTCTAGCCATATCTTGGCATGTTTTGTCAATCCCATGTCGTTGGATGCCTTGTCAAGCCCATGTCGAGCCCGTGTCGAGGCATGTCGAGCCCGTGTCAACGCATGTCAAGCCCTTGTTGTAGCATGCCTTTTGTCCATATTGTGGCATGTCTAGCCATATCTTGGCATGTTTTGTCAATCCCATGTCATGGGATGCCTTGTCAAGCCCATGTCGAGGCATGTCGAGCCAATGTCGAGGCATGTCGAGCCCGTGTCGAGGCATGTCGAGCCCGTGTCAAGGCATGTCAAGCCCTTGTTGTAGCATGCCTTTTGCCCATGTTGTGGCATGTCTAGCCATATCTTCGCATGTTTTGTCAATCCCATGTCGTGGGATGCCTTGTCAAGCCCATGTCGAGGCATGTCGAGCCCGTATTGAGGCATGTCGAGCCCGTGTCAAGGCATGTCAAGCCCTTGTTGTAGCATGCCTTTTGCCCATGTTGTGGCATGTCTAGCCATATCTTGGCATGTTTTGTCAAGCCCATGTCGTGGGATGCCTTGTCAAGCCCATGTCGAGGCATGTCGAGCCAATGTCGAGGCATGTCAAGCCCTTGTTGTAGCACGCCTTTTGCCCATGTTGTGGCATGTCTAGCCATATCTTGGCATGTTTTGTCAAGCCCATGTCGTGGGATGCTTTGTCAAGCCCATGTCGAGGCATGTCGAGGCATGTCGAGGCATGTCGAGCCCGTGTCGAGGCATGTCGAGCCCGTGTCAAGGCATGTCAAGCCCTTGTTGTAGCATGCCTTTTGCCATTTTGTGGCATTTCTAGCCATATCTTGGCATGTTTTGTCAATCCCATGTCATGGGATGCCTTGTCAAGCCCATGTCGAGGCATGTCGAGCCCATGTCGAGGCATGTCAAGCCCTTGTTGTAGCACGCCTTTTGCCCATGTTGTGGCATGTCTATCCATATCTTGGCATGATTTGTCAATCCCATGTCATGGGATGCCTTGTCAAGCCCATGTCGAGGAATGTCGAGCCAATGTCAAGGCATGTCAAGCCCTTGTTGTAGCACGCCTTTTGCCCATGTTGTGGCATGTCTAGCCATATCTTGGCATGTTTTGTCAAGCCCATGTCGTGGGATGCCTTGTCAATCCCATGTCGAGCCCATGTCGAGGCATGTCGAGCCCGTGTCGAGGCATGTCGAGCCCGTGTCAAGGCATGTCAAGCCCTTGTTGTAGCATGCATTTTGCCCATGTTGTGGCATGTCTAGCCATATCTTGGCATGTTTTTTCAATCCCATGTCGTGGGATGCCTTGTCAAGCCCATGTCGAGGCATGTCGAGCCCGTGTCGAGGCATGTCGAGCCCGTGTCAAGGCATGTCAAGCCCTTGTTGTAGCATGCCTTTTGCCCATTTTGTGGCATTTCTAGCCATATCTTGGCATGTTTTGTCAATCCCATGTCATGGGATGCCTTGTCAAGCCCATATCGAGGCATGTCGAGCCAATGTCGAGCCATGTCGAGCCCGTGTCGAGGCATGTTGAGCCCGTGTCAAGGCATGTCAAGCCCTTGTTGTAGCATGCATTTTGCCCATGTTGTGGCATGTCTAGCCAGATCTTCGCATGTTTTGTCAATCCCATGTCGTGGGATGCCTTGTCAAGCCCATGTCGAGGCATGTCGAGCCCGTGTTGAGGCATGTCGAGCCCGTGTCAAGGAATGTCAAGCCCTTGTTGTAGCATGCCTTTTGCCCATGTTGTGGCATGTCTAGCCATATCTTGTAATGTTTTGTCGAGCCCATGTCGTGGGATGCCTTGTCAAGCCCATGTCGAGGCATGTCGAGCCCGTGTCGAGGCATGTCGAGCCCGTGTCGAGGCATGTCGAGCCCGTGTCAAGGCATGTCAAGCCCTTGTTGTAGCATCCCTTTTGCCCATGTTGTGGCTTGTCTAGCCATATCTTGGCATGTTTTGTCAATCCCATGTCGTGGGATGCCTTGTCAAGCCCATGTCGAGGCATGTCGAGCCCGTGTCGAGGCATGTCGAGCCCGTGTCAACGCATGTCAAGCCCTTGTTGTAGCATGCCTTTTGCCCATTTTGTGGCATTTCTAGCCATATCTTGGCATGTTTTGTCAATCCCATGTCATGGGATGCCTTGTAAAGCCCATATCGAGGCATGTCGAGCCAATGTCGAGCCATGTCGAGCCCGTGTCGAGGCATGTCGAGCCCGTGTCGAGGCATGTCGAGCCCGTGTCAAGGCATGTCAAGCCCTTGTTGTAGCATGCATTTTGCCCATGTTGTGGCATGTCTAGCCATATCTTCGCATGTTTTGTCAATCCCATGTCGTGGGATGCCTTGTCAAGCCCATGTCGCGGCATGTCGAGCCCGTGTTGAGGCATGTCGAGCCCGTGTCAAGGAATGTCAAGCCCTTGTTGTAGAATGCCTTTTGCCCATGTTGTGGCATGTCTAGCCATATCTTGTAATGTTTTGTCAAGCCCATGTCGTGGGATGCCTTGTCAAGCCCATGTCGAGGCATGTCGAGCCCATGTCGAGGCATGTCGAGCCCGTGTCGAGGCATGTCGAGCCCGTGTCAAGGCATGTCAAGCCCTTGTTGTAGCATCCCTTTTGCCCATGTTGTGGCTTGTCTAGCCATATCTTGGCATGTTTTGTCAATCCCATGTCGTGGGATGCCTTGTCAAGCCCATGTCGAGGCATGTCGAGCCCGTGTCGAGGCATGTCGAGCCCGTGTCAACGCATGTCAAGCCCTTGTTGTAGCATGCCTTTTGCCCATATTGTGGCATGTCTAGCCATATCTTGGCATGTTTTGTCAATCCCATGTCATGGGATGCCTTGTCAAGCCCATGTCGAGGCATGTCGAGCCAATGTCGAGGCATGTCGAGCCCGTGTCGAGGCATGTCGAGCCCGTGTCAAGGCATGTCATGCCCTTGTTGTAGCATGCCTTTTGCCCATGTTGTGGCATGTCTAGCCATATCTTCGCATGTTTTGTCAATCCCATGTCGTGGGATGCCTTGTCAAGCCCATGTCGAGGCATGTCGAGCCCGTGTTGCGGCATGTCGAGCCCGTGTCAAGGCATGTCAAGCCCTTGTTGTAGCATGCCTTTTGCCCATGTTGTGGCATGTCTAGCCATATCTTGGCATATTTTGTCAAGCCCATGTCGTGGGATGCCTTGTCAAGCCCATGTCGAGGCATGTCGAGCCAATGTCGAGGCATGTCGAGCCCGTGTCGAGGCAAGTCGAGCCCGTGTCAAGGCATGTCAAGCCCTTGTTGTAGCATGCCTTTTGCCCATGTTGTGGCATGTCTTGCCATATCTTGGCATGTTTTTTCAAGCCCATGTCGTGGGATGCCTTGTCAAGCCCATGTCGAGGCATGTCGAGGCATGTCGAGCCCATGTCGAGGCATGTCGAGCCCGTGTCGAGGCATGTCGAGCCCGTGTCAAGGCATGTCAAGCCCTTGTTGTAGCATGCCTTTTGCCCATGTTGTGGCTTGTCTAGCCATATCTTGGCATGTTTTGTCAATCCCATGTCATGGGTGGCCTTGTCAAGCCCATGTCGAGGCATGTCGAGCAAATGGAAGCCCATGTCGAGCCCGTGTCGAGGCATGTCGAGCCCGTGTCAAGGCATGTCAAGCCCTTGTTGTAGCATGCCTTTTGCCCATGTTGTGGCATGTCTAGCCATATCTTGGCATGTTTTTTCAAGCCCATGTCGAGCCCATGTCGAGGCATGTCGAGCCCGTGTCGAGGCATGTCAAGCCCGTGTCAAGTCATGTCAAGCCCTTGTTGTAGCATGCCTTTTGCCCATGTTATGGCTTGTCTAGCCATATCTTGGCATGTTTTGTCAATCCCATGTCGTTGGATGCCTTGTCAAGCCCATGTCGAGCCCGTGTCGAGGCATGTCGAGCCCGTGTCAACGCATGTCAAGCCCTTGTTGTAGCATGCCTTTTGTCCATATTGTGGCATGTCTAGCCATATCTTGGCATGTTTTGTCAATCCCATGTCATGGGATGCCTTGTCAAGCCCATGTCGAGGCATGTCGAGCCAATGTCGAGGCATGTCGAGCCCGTGTCGAGGCATGTCGAGCCCGTGTCAAGGCATGTCAAGCCCTTGTTGTAGCATGCCTTTTGCCCATGTTGTGGCATGTCTAGCCATATCTTCGCATGTTTTGTCAATCCCATGTCGTGGGATGCCTTGTCAAGCCCATGTCGAGGCATGTCGAGCCCGTATTGAGGCATGTCGAGCCCGTGTCAAGGCATGTCAAGCCCTTGTTGTAGCATGCCTTTTGCCCATGTTGTGGCATGTCTAGCCATATCTTGGCATGTTTTGTCAAGCCCATGTCGTGGGATGCCTTGTCAAGCCCATGTCGAGGCATGTCGAGCCAATGTCGAGGCATGTCAAGCCCTTGTTGTAGCACGCCTTTTGCCCATGTTGTGGCATGTCTAGCCATATCTTGGCATGTTTTGTCAAGCCCATGTCGTGGGATGCTTTGTCAAGCCCATGTCGAGGCATGTCGAGGCATGTCGAGGCATGTCGAGCCCGTGTCGAGGCATGTCGAGCCCGTGTCAAGGCATGTCAAGCCCTTGTTGTAGCATGCCTTTTGCCATTTTGTGGCATTTCTAGCCATATCTTGGCATGTTTTGTCAATCCCATGTCATGGGATGCCTTGTCAAGCCCATGTCGAGGCATGTCGAGCCCATGTCGAGGCATGTCAAGCCCTTGTTGTAGCACGCCTTTTGCCCATGTTGTGGCATGTCTATCCATATCTTGGCATGATTTGTCAATCCCATGTCATGGGATGCCTTGTCAAGCCCATGTCGAGGCATGTCGAGCCAATGTCAAGGCATGTCAAGCCCTTGTTGTAGCACGCCTTTTGCCCATGTTGTGGCATGTCTAGCCATATCTTGGCATGTTTTGTCAAGCCCATGTCGTGGGATGCCTTGTCAATCCCATGTCGAGCCCATGTCGAGGCATGTCGAGCCCGTGTCGAGGCATGTCGAGCCCGTGTCAAGGCATGTCAAGCCCTTATTGTAGCATGCATTTTGCCCATGTTGTGGCATGTCTAGCCATATCTTGGCATGTTTTTTCAATCCCATGTCGTGGGATGCCTTGTCAAGCCCATGTCGAGGCATGTCGAGCCCGTGTCGAGGCATGTCGAGCCCGTGTCAAGGCATGTCAAGCCCTTGTTGTAGCATGCCTTTTGCCCATTTTGTGGCATTTCTAGCCATATCTTGGCATGTTTTGTCAATCCCATGTCATGGGATGCCTTGTCAAGCCCATATCGAGGCATGTCGAGCCAATGTCGAGCCATGTCGAGCCCGTGTCGAGGCATGTTGAGCCCGTGTCAAGGCATGTCAAGCCCTTGTTGTAGCATGCATTTTGCCCATGTTGTGGCTTGTCTAGCCAGATCTTCGCATGTTTTGTCAATCCCATGTCGTGGGATGCCTTGTCAAGCCCATGTCGAGGCATGTCGAGCCCGTGTTGAGGCATGTCGAGCCCGTGTCAAGGAATGTCAAGCCCTTGTTGTAGCATGCCTTTTGCCCATGTTGTGGCATGTCTAGCCATATCTTGTAATGTTTTGTCGAGCCCATGTCGTGGGATGCCTTGTCAAGCCCATGTCGAGGCATGTCGAGCCCGTGTCGAGGCATGTCGAGCCCGTGTCGAGGCATGTCGAGCCCGTGTCAAGGCATGTCAAGCCCTTGTTGTAGCATCCCTTTTGCCCATGTTGTGGCTTGTCTAGCCATATCTTGGCATGTTTTGTCAATCCCATGTCGTGGGATGCCTTGTCAAGCCCATGTCGAGGCATGTCGAGCCCGTGTCGAGGCATGTCGAGCCCGTGTCAACGCATGTCAAGCCCTTGTTGTAGCATGCCTTTTGCCCATTTTGTGGCATTTCTAGCCATATCTTGGCATGTTTTGTCAATCCCATGTCATGGGATGCCTTGTAAAGCCCATATCGAGGCATGTCGAGCCAATGTCGAGCCATGTCGAGCCCGTGTCGAGGCATGTCGAGCCCGTGTCAAGGCATGTCAAGCCCTTGTTGTAGCATGCATTTTGCCCATGTTGTGGCATGTCTAGCCATATCTTCGCATGTTTTGTCAATCCCATGTCGTGGGATGCCTTGTCAAGCCCATGTCGCGGCATGTCGAGCCCGTGTTGAGGCATGTCGAGCCCGTGTCAAGGAATGTCAAGCCCTTGTTGTAGAATGCCTTTTGCCCATGTTGTGGCATGTCTAGCCATATCTTGTAATGTTTTGTCAAGCCCATGTCGTGGGATGCCTTGTCAAGCCCATGTCGAGGCATGTCGAGCCCATGTCGAGGCATGTCGAGCCCGTGTCGAGGCATGTCGAGCCCGTGTCAAGGCATGTCAAGCCCTTGTTGTAGCATCCCTTTTGCCCATGTTGTGGCTTGTCTAGCCATATCTTGGCATGTTTTGTCAATCCCATGTCGTGGGATGCCTTGTCAAGCCCATGTCGAGGCATGTCGAGCCCGTGTCGAGGCATGTCGAGCCCGTGTCAACGCATGTCAAGCCCTTGTTGTAGCATGCCTTTTGCCCATATTGTGGCATGTCTAGCCATATCTTGGCATGTTTTGTCAATCCCATGTCATGGGATGCCTTGTCAAGCCCATGTCGAGGCATGTCGAGCCAATGTCGAGGCATGTCGAGCCCGTGTCGAGGCATGTCGAGCCCGTGTCAAGGCATGTCATGCCCTTGTTGTAGCATGCCTTTTGCCCATGTTGTGGCATGTCTAGCCATATCTTCGCATGTTTTGTCAATCCCATGTCGTGGGATGCCTTGTCAAGCCCATGTCGAGGCATGTCGAGCCCGTGTTGCGGCATGTCGAGCCCGTGTCAAGGCATGTCAAGCCCTTGTTGTAGCATGCCTTTTGCCCATGTTGTGGCATGTCTAGCCATATCTTGTAATGTTTTGTCAAGCCCATGTCGTGGGATGCCTTGTCAAGCCCATGTCGAGGCATGTCGAGCCCATGTCGAGGCATGTCGAGCCCGTGTCGAGGCATGTCGAGCCCGTGTCAAGGCATGTCAAGCCCTTGTTGTAGCATCCCTTTTGCCCATGTTGTGGCTTGTCTAGCCATATCTTGGCATGTTTTGTCAATCCCATGTCGTGGGATGCCTTGTCAAGCCCATGTCGAGGCATGTCGAGCCCGTGTCGAGGCATGTCGAACCCGTGTCAACGCATGTCAAGCCCTTGTTGTAGCATGCCTTTTGCCCATATTGTGGCATGTCTAGCCATATCTTGGCATGTTTTGTCAATCCCATGTCATGGGATGCCTTGTCAAGCCCATGTCGAGGCATGTCGAGCCAATGTCGAGGCATGTCGAGCCCGTGTCGAGGCATGTCGAGCCCGTGTCAAGGCATGTCAAGCCCTTGTTGTAGCATGCCTTTTGCCCATGTTGTGGCATGTCTAGCCATATCTTCGCATGTTTTGTCAATCCCATGTCGTGGGATGCCTTGTCAAGCCCATGTCGAGGCATGTCGAGCCCGTGTTGCGGCATGTCGAGCCCGTGTCAAGGCATGTCAAGCCCTTGTTGTAGCATGCCTTTTGCCCATGTTGTGGCATGTCTAGCCATATCTTGGCATATTTTGTCAAGCCCATGTCGTGGGATGCCTTGTCAAGCCCATGTCGAGGCATGTCGAGCCAATGTCGAGGCATGTCGAGCCCGTGTCGAGGCAAGTCGAGCCCGTGTCAAGGCATGTCAAGCCCTTGTTGTAGCATGCCTTTTGCCCATGTTGTGGCATGTCTAGCCATATCTTGGCATGTTTTTTCAAGCCCATGTCGTGGGATGCCTTGTCAAGCCCATGTCGAGGCATGTCGAGGCATGTCGAGCCCATGTCGAGGCATGTCGAGCCCGTGTCGAGGCATGTCGAGCCCGTGTCAAGGCATGTCAAGCCCTTGTTGTAGCATGCCTTTTGCCCATGTTGTGGCTTGTCTAGCCATATCTTGGCATGTTTTGTCAATCCCATGTCATGGGTGGCCTTGTCAATCCCATGTCGAGGCATGTCGAGCAAATGGAAGCCCATGTCGAGCCCGTGTCGAGGCATGTCGAGCCCGTGTCAAGGCATGTCAAGCCCTTGTTGTAGCATGCCTTTTGCCCATGTTGTGGCATGTCTAGCCATATCTTGGCATGTTTTTTCAAGCCCATGTCGAGCCCATGTCGAGGCATGTCGAGCCCGTGTCGAGGCATGTCAAGCCCGTGTCAAGTCATGTCAAGCCCTTGTTGTAGCATGCCTTTTGCCCATGTTATGGCTTGTCTAGCCATATCTTGGCATGTTTTGTCAATCCCATGTCGTTGGATGCCTTGTCAAGCCCATGTCGAGCCCGTGTCGAGGCATGTCGAGCCCGTGTCAACGCATGTCAAGCCCTTGTTGTAGCATGCCTTTTGTCCATATTGTGGCATGTCTAGCCATATCTTGGCATGTTTTGTCAATCCCATGTCATGGGATGCCTTGTCAAGCCCATGTCGAGGCATGTCGAGCCAATGTCGAGGCATGTCGAGCCCGTGTCGAGGCATGTCGAGCCCGTGTCAAGGCATGTCAAGCCCTTGTTGTAGCATGCCTTTTGCCCATGTTGTGGCATGTCTAGCCATATCTTCGCATGTTTTGTCAATCCCATGTCGTGGGATGCCTTGTCAAGCCCATGTCGAGGCATGTCGAGCCCATGTCGAGGCATGTCGAGCCAATGTCGAGGCATGTCAAGCCCTTGTTGTAGCACGCCTTTTGCCCATGTTGTGGCATGTCTAGCCATATCTTGGCATGTTTTGTCAAGCCCATGTCGTGGGATGCCTTGTCAAGCCCATGTCGAGGCATGTCGAGCCAATGTCGAGGCATGTCGAGCCCTTGTTGTAGCACGCCTTTTGCCCATGTTGTGGCATGTCTAGCCATATCTTGGCATGTTTTGTCAAGCCCATGTCGTGGGATGCTTTGTCGAGCCCATGTCGAGGCATGTCGAGCCCGTGTCGAGGCATGTCGAGCCCGTGTCAAGGCATGTCAAGCCCTTGTTGTAGCATGCCTTTTGCCCATTTTGTGGCATTTCTAGCCATATCTTGGCATATTTTGTCAAGCCCATGTCGTGGGATGCCTTGTCAAGCCCATGTCGAGGCATGTCGAGCCAATGTCGAGGCATGTCGAGCCCGTGTCGAGGCAAGTCGAGCCCGTGTCAAGGCATGTCAAGCCCTTGTTGTAGCATGCCTTTTGCCCATGTTGTGGCATGTCTAGCCATATCTTGGCATGTTTTTTCAAGCCCATGTCGTGGGATGCCTTGTCAAGCCCATGTCGAGGCATGTCGAGGCATGTCGAGCCCATGTCGAGGCATGTCGAGCCCGTGTCGAGGCATGTCGAGCCCGTGTCAAGGCATGTCAAGCCCTTGTTGTAGCATGCCTTTTGCCCATGTTGTGGCTTGTCTAGCCATATCTTGGCATGTTTTGTCAATCCCATGTCATGGGTGGCCTTGTCAAGCCCATGTCGAGGCATGTCGAGCAAATGGAAGCCCATGTCGAGCCCGTGTCGAGGCATGTCGAGCCCGTGTCAAGGCATGTCAAGCCCTTGTTGTAGCATGCCTTTTGCCCATGTTGTGGCATGTCTAGCCATATCTTGGCATGTTTTTTCAAGCCCATGTCGAGCCCATGTCGAGGCATGTCGAGCCCGTGTCGAGGCATGTCAAGCCCGTGTCAAGTCATGTCAAGCCCTTGTTGTAGCATGCCTTTTGCCCATGTTATGGCTTGTCTAGCCATATCTTGGCATGTTTTGTCAATCCCATGTCGTTGGATGCCTTGTCAAGCCCATGTCGAGCCCGTGTCGAGGCATGTCGAGCCCGTGTCAACGCATGTCAAGCCCTTGTTGTAGCATGCCTTTTGTCCATATTGTGGCATGTCTAGCCATATCTTGGCATGTTTTGTCAATCCCATGTCATGGGATGCCTTGTCAAGCCCATGTCGAGGCATGTCGAGCCAATGTCGAGGCATGTCGAGCCCGTGTCGAGGCATGTCGAGCCCGTGTCAAGGCATGTCAAGCCCTTGTTGTAGCATGCCTTTTGCCCATGTTGTGGCATGTCTAGCCATATCTTCGCATGTTTTGTCAATCCCATGTCGTGGGATGCCTTGTCAAGCCCATGTCGAGGCATGTCGAGCCCGTATTGAGGCATGTCGAGCCCGTGTCAAGGCATGTCAAGCCCTTGTTGTAGCATGCCTTTTGCCCATGTTGTGCCATGTCTAGCCATATCTTGGCATGTTTTGTCAAGCCCATGTCGTGGGATGCCTTGTCAAGCCCATGTCGAGGCATGTCGAGCCAATGTCGAGGCATGTCAAGCCCTTGTTGTAGCACGCCTTTTGCCCATGTTGTGGCATGTCTAGCCATATCTTGGCATGTTTTGTCAAGCCCATGTCGTGGGATGCTTTGTCAAGCCCATGTCGAGGCATGTCGAGCCCATGTCGAGGCATGTCGAGCCCGTGTCGAGGCATGTCGAGCCCGTGTCAAGGCATGTCAAGCCCTTGTTGTAGCATGCCTTTTGCCCATTTTGTGGCATTTCTAGCCATATCTTGGCATGTTTTGTCAATCCCATGTCATGGGATGCCTTGTCAAGCCCATGTCGAGGCATGTCGAGCCCATGTCGAGGCATGTCAAGCCCTTGTTGTAGCACGCCTTTTGCCCATGTTGTGGCATGTCTATCCATATCTTGGCATGATTTGTCAATCCCATGTCATGGGATGCCTTGTCAAGCCCATGTCGAGGCATGTCGAGCCAATGTCAAGGCATGTCAAGCCCTTGTTGTACCACGCCTTTTTCCCATGTTGTGGCATGTCTAGCCATATCTTGGCATGTTTTGTCAAGCCCATGTCGTGGGATGCCTTGTCAATCCCATGTCGAGCCCATGTCGAGGCATGTCGAGCCCGTGTCGAGGCATGTCGAGCCCGTGTCAAGGCATGTCAAGCCCTTGTTGTAGCATGCATTTTGCCCATGTTGTGGCATGTCTAGCCATATCTTGGCATGTTTTGTCAATCCCATGTCGTGGGATGCCTTGTCAAGCCCATGTCGAGGCATGTCGAGCCCGTGTCGAGGCATGTCGAGCCCGTGTCAAGGCATGTCAAGCCCTTGTTGTAGCATGCCTTTTGCCCATTTTGTGGCATTTCTAGCCATATCTTGGCATGTTTTGTCAATCCCATGTCATGGGATACCTTGTAAAGCCCATATCGAGGCATGTCGAGCCAATGTCGAGGCATGTCGAGCCCGTGTCGAGGCATGTCGAGCCCGTGTCAAGGCATGTCAAGCCCTTGTTGTAGCATGCATTTTGCCCATGTTGTGGCATGTCTAGCCATATCTTCGCATGTTTTGTCAATCCCATGTCGTGGGATGCCTTGTCAAGCCCATGTCGAGGCATGTCGAGCCCGTGTTGAGGCATGTCGAGCCCGTGTCAAAGAATGTCAAGCCCTTGTTGTAGAATGCCTTTTGCCCATGTTGTGGCATGTCTAGCCATATCTTGTAATGTTTTGTCAAGCCCATGTCGTGGGATGCCTTGTCAAGACCATGTCGAGGCATGTCGAGCCCATGTCGAGGCATGTCGAGCCCGTGTCGAGGCATGTCGAGCCCGTGTCAAGGCATGTCAAGCCCTTGTTGTAGCATCCCTTTTGCCCATGTTGTGGCTTGTCTAGCCATATCTTGGCATGTTTTGTCAATCCCATGTCGTGGGATGCCTTGTCAAGCCCATGTCGAGGCATGTCGAGCCCGTGTCGAGGCATGTCGAGCCCGTGTCAACGCATGTCAAGCCCTTGTTGTAGCATGCCGTTTGCCCATATTGTGGCATGTCTAGCCATATCTTGGCATGTTTTGTCAATCCCATGTCATGGGATGCCTTGTCAAGCCCATGTCGAGGCATGTCGAGCCAATGTCGAGGCATGTCGAGCCCGTGTCGAGGCATGTCGAGCCCGTGTCAAGGCATGTCAAGCCCTTGTTGTAGCATGCCTTTTGCCCATGTTGTGGCATGTCTAGCCATATCTTCGCATGTTTTGTCAATCCCATGTCGTGGGATGCCTTGTCAAGCCCATGTCGAGGCATGTCGAGCCCGTGTTGCGGCATGTCGAGCCCGTGTCAAGGCATGTCAAGCCCTTGTTGTAGCATTCCTTTTGCCCATGTTGTGGCATGTCTAGCCATATCTTGGCATATTTTGTCAAGCCCATGTCGTGGGATGCCTTGTCAAACCCATGTCGAGGCATGTCGAGCCAATGTCGAGGCATGTCGAGCCCGTGTCGAGGCAAGTCGAGCCCGTGTCAAGGCATGTCAAGCCCTTGTTGTAGCATGCCTTTTGCCCATGTTGTGGCATGTCTAGCCATATCTTGGCATGTTTTTTCAAGCCCATGTCGTGGGATGCCTTGTCAAGCCCATGTCGAGGCATGTCGAGGCATGTCGAGCCCATGTCGAGGCATGTCGAGCCCGTGTCGAGGCATGTCGAGCCCGTGTCAAGGCATGTCAAGCCCTTGTTGTAGCATGCCTTTTGCCCATGTTGTGGCTTGTCTAGCCATATCTTGGCATGTTTTGTCAATCCCATGTCATGGGTGGCCTTGTCAAGCCCATGTCGAGGCATGTCGAGCCAATGTCGAGGCATGTCGAGCCCGTGTCGAGGCATGTCGAGCCCGTGTCAAGGCATGTCAAGCCCTTGTTGTAGCATGCCTTTTGCCCATGTTGTGGCATGTCTAGCCATATCTTGGCATGTTTTTTCAAGCCCATGTCGTGGGATGCCTTGTCAAGCCCATGTCGAGCCCATGTCGAGGCATGTCGAGCCTGTGTCGAGGCATGTCAAGCCCCCCGTGTCAAGTCATGTCAAGCCCTTGTTGTAGCATGCCTTTTGCCCATGTTATGGCTTGTCTAGCCATATCTTGGCATGTTTTGTCAATCCCATGTCGTTGGATGCCTTGTCAAGCCCATGTCGAGCCCGTGTCGAGGCATGTCGAGCCCTTGTCAACGCATGTCAAGCCCTTGTTGTAGCATGCCTTTTATCCATATTGTGGCATGTCTAGCCATATCTTGGCATGTTTTGTCAATCCCATGTCATGGGATGCCTTGTCAAGCCCATGTCGAGGCATGTCGAGCCAATGTCGAGGCATGTCGAGCCCGTTTCGAGGCATGTCGAGCCCGTGTCAAGGCATGTCAAGCCCTTGTTGTAGCATGCCTTTTGCCCATGTTGTGGCATGTCTAGCCATATCTTCGCATGTTTTGTCAATCCCATGTCGTGGGATGCCTTGTCAAGCCCATGTCGAGGCATGTCGAGCCCGTATTGAGGCATGTCGACCCCGTGTCAAGGCATGTCAAGCCCTTGTTGTAGCATGCCTTTTGCCCATGTTGTGGCATGTCTAGCCATATCTTGGCATGTTTTGTCAAGCCCATGTCGTGGGATGCCTTGTCAAGCCCATGTCGAGGCATGTCGAGCCAATGTCGAGGCATGTCAAGCCCTTGTTGTAGCACGCCTTTTGCCCATGTTGTGGCATGTCTAGCCATATCTTGGCATGTTTTGTCAAGCCCATGTCGTGGGATGCTTTGTCAAGCCCATGTCGAGGCATGTCGAGCCCATGTCGAGGCATGTCGAGCCCGTGTCGAGGCATGTCGAGCCCGTGTCAAGGCATGTCAAGCCCTTGTTGTAGCATGCCTTTTGCCCATTTTGTGGCATTTCTAGCCATATCTTGGCATGTTTTGTCAATCCCATGTCATGGGATGCCTTGTCAAGCCCATGTCGAGGCATGTCGAGCCCATGTCGAGGCATGTCAAGCCCTTGTTGTAGCACGCCTTTTGCCCATGTTGTGGCATGTCTATCCATATCTTGGCATGATTTGTCAATCCCATGTCATGGGATGCCTTGTCAAGCCCATGTCGAGCCAATGTCAAGGCATGTCAAGCCCTTGTTGTACCACGCCTTTTTCCCATGTTGTGGCATGTCTAGCCATATCTTGGCATGTTTTGTCAAGCCCATGTCGTGGGATGCCTTGTCAATCCCATGTCGAGCCCATGTCGAGGCATGTCGAGCCCGTGTCGAGGCATGTCGAGCCCGTGTCAAGGCATGTCAAGCCCTTGTTGTAGCATGCATTTTGCCCATGTTGTGGCATGTCTAGCCATATCTTGGCATGTTTTGTCAATCCCATGTCGTGGGATGCCTTGTCAAGCCCATGTCGAGGCATGTCGAGCCCGTGTCGAGGCATGTCGAGCCCGTGTCAAGGCATGTCAAGCCCTTGTTGTAGCATGCCTTTTGCCCATTTTGTGGCATTTCTAGCCATATCTTGGCATGTTTTGTCAATCCCATGTCATGGGATACCTTGTAAAGCCCATATCGAGGCATGTCGAGCCAATGTCGAGCCATGTCGAGCCCGTGTCGAGGCATGTCGAGCCCGTGTCAAGGCATGTCAAGCCCTTGTTGTAGCATGCATTTTGCCCATGTTGTGGCATGTCTAGCCATATCTTCGCATGTTTTGTCAATCCCATGTCGTGGGATGCCTTGTCAAGCCCATGTCGAGGCATGTCGAGCCCGTGTTGAGGCATGTCGAGCCCGTGTCAAGGAATGTCAAGCCCTTGTTGTAGAATGCCTTTTGCCCATGTTGTGGCATGTCTAGCCATATCTTGTAATGTTTTGTCAAGCCCATGTCGTGGGATGCCTTGTCAAGCCCATGTCGAGGCATGTCGAGCCCATGTCGAGGCATGTCGAGCCCGTGTCGAGGCATGTCGAGCCCGTGTCAAGGCATGTCAAGCCCTTGTTGTAGCATCCCTTTTGCCCATGTTGTGGCTTGTCTAGCCATATCTTGGCATGTTTTGTCAATCCCATGTCGTGGGATGCCTTGTCAAGCCCATGTCGAGGCATGTCGAGCCCGTGTCGAGGCATGTCGAGCCCGTGTCAACGCATGTCAAGCCCTTGTTGTAGCATGCCGTTTGCCCATATTGTGGCATGTCTAGCCATATCTTGGCATGTTTTGTCAATCCCATGTCATGGGATGCCTTGTCAAGCCCATGTCGAGGCATGTCGAGCCAATGTCGAGGCATGTCGAGCCCGTGTCGAGGCATGTCGAGCCCGTGTCAAGGCATGTCAAGCCCTTGTTGTAGCATGCCTTTTGCCCATGTTGTGGCATGTCTAGCCATATCTTCGCATGTTTTGTCAATCCCATGTCGTGGGATGCCTTGTCAAGCCCATGTCGAGGCATGTCGAGCCCGTGTTGCGGCATGTCGAGCCCGTGTCAAGGCATGTCAAGCCCTTGTTGTAGCATGCCTTTTGCCCATGTTGTGGCATGTCTAGCCATATCTTGGCATATTTTGTCAAGCCCATGTCGTGGGATGCCTTGTCAAACCCATGTCGAGGCATGTCGAGCCAATGTCGAGGCATGTCGAGCCCGTGTCGAGGCAAGTCGAGCCCGTGTCAAGGCATGTCAAGCCCTTGTTGTAGCATGCCTTTTGCCCATGTTGTGGCATGTCTAGCCATATCTTGGCATGTTTTTTCAAGCCCATGTCGTGGGATGCCTTGTCAAGCCCATGTCGAGGCATGTCGAGGCATGTCGAGCCCATGTCGAGGCATGTCGAGCCCGTGTCGAGGCATGTCGAGCCCGTGTCAAGGCATGTCAAGCCCTTGTTGTAGCATGCCTTTTGCCCATGTTGTGGCTTGTCTAGCCATATCTTGGCATGTTTTGTCAATCCCATGTCATGGGTGGCCTTGTCAAGCCCATGTCGAGGCATGTCGAGCCAATGTCGAGGCATGTCGAGCCCGTGTCGAGGCATGTTGAGCCCGTGTCAAGGCATGTCAAGCCCTTGTTGTAGCATGCCTTTTGCCCATGTTGTGGCATGTCTAGCCATATCTTGGCATGTTTTTTCAAGCCCATGTCGTGGGATGCCTTGTCAAGCCCATGTCGAGCCCATGTCGAGGCATGTCGAGCCTGTGTCGAGGCATGTCAAGCCCCCCGTGTCAAGTCATGTCAAGCCCTTGTTGTAGCATGCCTTTTGCCCATGTTATGGCTTGTCTAGCCATATCTTGGCATGTTTTGTCAATCCCATGTCGTTGGATGCCTTGTCAAGCCCATGTCGAGCCCGTGTCGAGGCATGTCGAGCCCTTGTCAACGCATGTCAAGCCCTTGTTGTAGCATGCCTTTTCTCCATATTGTGGCATGTCTAGCCATATCTTGGCATGTTTTGTCAATCCCATGTCATGGGATGCCTTGTCAAGCCCATGTCGAGGCATGTCGAGCCAATGTCGAGGCATGTCGAGCCCGTTTCGAGGCATGTCGAGCCCGTGTCAAGGCATGTCAAGCCCTTGTTGTAGCATGCCTTTTGCCCATGTTGTGGCATGTCTAGCCATATCTTGGCATGTTTTTTCAAGCCCATGTCGTGGGATGCCTTGTCAAGCCCATGTCGAGGCATGTCGAGGCATGTCGAGCCCATGTCGAGGCATGTCGAGCCCGTGTCGAGGCATGTCGAGCCCGTGTCAAGGCATGTCAAGCCCTTGTTGTAGCATGCCTTTTGCCCATGTTGTGGCTTGTCTAGCCATATCTTGGCATGTTTTGTCAATCCCATGTCATGGGTGGCCTTGTCAAGCCCATGTCGAGGCATGTCGAGCCAATGTCGAGGCATGTCGAGCCCGTGTCGAGGCATGTCGAGCCCGTGTCAAGGCATGTCAAGCCCTTGTTGTAGCATGCCTTTTGCCCATGTTGTGGCATGTCTAGCCATATCTTGGCATGTTTTTTCAAGCCCATGTCGTGGGATGCCTTGTCAAGCCCATGTCGAGCCCATGTCGAGGCATGTCGAGCCTGTGTCGAGGCATGTCAAGCCCCCCGTGTCAAGTCATGTCAAGCCCTTGTTGTAGCATGCCTTTTGCCCATGTTATGGCTTGTCTAGCCATATCTTGGCATGTTTTGTCAATCCCATGTCGTTGGATGCCTTGTCAAGCCCATGTCGAGCCCGTGTCGAGGCATGTCGAGCCCTTGTCAACGCATGTCAAGCCCTTGTTGTAGCATGCCTTTTATCCATATTGTGGCATGTCTAGCCATATCTTGGCATGTTTTGTCAATCCCATGTCATGGGATGCCTTGTCAAGCCCATGTCGAGGCATGTCGAGCCAATGTCGAGGCATGTCGAGCCCGTGTCGAGGCATGTCGAGCCCGTGTCAAGGCATGTCAAGCCCTTGTTGTAGCATGCCTTTTGCCCATTTTGTGGCATTTCTAGCCATATCTTGGCATGTTTTGTCAATCCCATGTCATGGGATGCCTTGTCAAGCCCATGTCGAGGCATGTCGAGCCCATGTCGAGGCATGTCAAGCCCTTGTTGTAGCACGCCTTTTGCCCATGTTGTGGCATGTCTATCCATATCTTGGCATGATTTGTCAATCCCATGTCATGGGATGCCTTGTCAAGCCCATGTCGAGCCAATGTCAAGGCATGTCAAGCCCTTGTTGTACCACGCCTTTTTCCCATGTTGTGGCATGTCTAGCCATATCTTGGCATGTTTTGACAAGCCCATGTCGTGGGATGCCTTGTCAATCCCATGTCGAGCCCATGTCGAGGCATGTCGAGCCCGTGTCGAGGCATGTCGAGCCCGTGTCAAGGCATGTCAAGCCCTTGTTGTAGCATGCATTTTGCCCATGTTGTGGCATGTCTAGCCATATCTTGGCATGTTTTGTCAATCCCATGTCGTGGGATGCCATGTCAAGCCCATGTCGAGGCATGTCGAGCCCGTGTCGAGGCATGTCGAGCCCGTGTCAAGGCATGTCAAGCCCTTGTTGTAGCATGCCTTTTGCCCATTTTGTGGCATTTCTAGCCATATCTTGGCATGTTTTGTCAATCCCATGTCATGGGATACCTTGTAAAGCCCATATCGAGGCATGTCGAGCCAATGTCGAGCCATGTCGAGCCCGTGTCGAGGCTTGTCGAGCCCGTGTCAAGGCATGTCAAGCCCTTGTTGTAGCATGCATTTTGCCCATGTTGTGGCATGTCTAGCCATATCTTCGCATGTTTTGTCAATCCCATGTCGTGGGATGCCTTGTCAAGCCCATGTCGAGGCATGTCGAGCCCGTGTTGAGGCATGTCGAGCCCGTGTCAAGGAATGTCAAGCCCTTGTTGTAGAATGCCTTTTGCCCATGTTGTGGCATGTCTAGCCATATCTTGTAATGTTTTGTCAAGCCCATGTCGTGGGATGCCTTGTCAAGCCCATGTCGAGGCATGTCGAGCCCATGTCGAGGCATGTCGAGCCCGTGTCGAGGCATGTCGAGCCCGTGTCAAGGCATGTCAAGCCCTTGTTGTAGCATCCCTTTTGCCCATGTTGTGGCTTGTCTAGCCATATCTTGGCATGTTTTGTCAATCCCATGTCGTGGGATGCCTTGTCAAGCCCATGTCGAGGCATGTCGAGCCCGTGTCGAGGCATGTCGAGCCCGTGTCAACGCATGTCAAGCCCTTGTTGTAGCATGCCGTTTGCCCATATTGTGGCATGTCTAGCCATATCTTGGCATGTTTTGTCAATCCCATGTCATGGGATGCCTTGTCAAGCCCATGTCGAGGCATGTCGAGCCAATGTCGAGGCATGTCGAGCCCGTGTCGAGGCATGTCGAGCCCGTGTCAAGGCATGTCAAGCCCTTGTTGTAGCATGCCTTTTGCCCATGTTGTGGCATGTCTAGCCATATCTTCGCATGTTTTGTCAATCCCATGTCGTGGGATGCCTTGTCAAGCCCATGTCGAGGCATGTCGAGCCCGTGTTGCGGCATGTCGAGCCCGTGTCAAGGCATGTCAAGCCCTTGTTGTAGCATGCCTTTTGCCCATGTTGTGGCATGTCTAGCCATATCTTGGCATATTTTGTCAAGCCCATGTCGTGGGATGCCTTGTCAAACCCATGTCGAGGCATGTCGAGCCAATGTCGAGGCATGTCGAGCCCGTGTCGAGGCAAGTCGAGCCCGTGTCAAGGCATGTCAAGCCCTTGTTGTAGCATGCCTTTTGCCCATGTTGTGGCATGTCTAGCCATATCTTGGCATGTTTTTTCAAGCCCATGTCGTGGGATGCCTTGTCAAGCCCATGTCGAGGCATGTCGAGGCATGTCGAGCCCATGTCGAGGCATGTCGAGCCCGTGTCGAGGCATGTCGAGCCCGTGTCAAGGCATGTCAAGCCCTTGTTGTAGCATGCCTTTTGCCCATGTTGTGGCTTGTCTAGCCATATCTTGGCATGTTTTGTCAATCCCATGTCATGGGTGGCCTTGTCAAGCCCATGTCGAGGCATGTCGAGCCAATGTCGAGGCATGTCGAGCCCGTGTCGAGGCATGTTGAGCCCGTGTCAAGGCATGTCAAGCCCTTGTTGTAGCATGCCTTTTGCCCATGTTGTGGCATGTCTAGCCATATCTTGGCATGTTTTTTCAAGCCCATGTCGTGGGATGCCTTGTCAAGCCCATGTCGAGCCCATGTCGAGGCATGTCGAGCCTGTGTCGAGGCATGTCAAGCCCCCCGTGTCAAGTCATGTCAAGCCCTTGTTGTAGCATGCCTTTTGCCCATGTTATGGCTTGTCTAGCCATATCTTGGCATGTTTTGTCAATCCCATGTCGTTGGATGCCTTGTCAAGCCCATGTCGAGCCCGTGTCGAGGCATGTCGAGCCCTTGTCAACGCATGTCAAGCCCTTGTTGTAGCATGCCTTTTGTCCATATTGTGGCATGTCTAGCCATATCTTGGCATGTTTTGTCAATTCCATGTCATGGGATGCCTTGTCAAGCCCATGTCGAGGCATGTCGAGCCAATGTCGAGGCATGTCGAGCCCGTTTCGAGGCATGTCGAGCCCGTGTCAAGGCATGTCAAGCCCTTGTTGTAGCATGCCTTTTGCCCATGTTGTGGCATGTCTAGCCATATCTTCGCATGTTTTGTCAATCCCATGTCGTGGGATGCCTTGTCAAGCCCATGTCGAGGCATGTCGAGCCCGTATTGAGGCATGTCGACCCCGTGTCAAGGCATGTCAAGCCCTTGTTGTAGCATGCCTTTTGCCCATGTTGTGGCATGTCTAGCCATATCTTGGCATGTTTTGTCAAGCCCATGTCGTGGGATGCCTTGTCAAGCCCATGTCGAGGCATGTCGAGCCCATGTCGAGGCATGTCGAGCCCGTGTCGAGGCATGTCGAGCCCGTGTCAAGGCATGTCAAGCCCTTGTTGTAGCATGCCTTTTGCCCATTTTGTGGCATTTCTAGCCTTATCTTGGCATGTTTTGTCAATCCCATGTCATGGGATGCCTTGTCAAGCCCATGTCGAGGCATGTCGAGCCCATGTCGAGGCATGTCAAGCCCTTGTTGTAGCACGCCTTTTGCCCATGTTGTGGCATGTCTATCCATATCTTGGCATGATTTGTCAATCCCATGTCATGGGATGCCTTGTCAAGCCCATGTCGAGGCATGTCGAGCCAATGTCAAGGCATGTCAAGCCCTTGTTGTAGCACGCCTTTTGCCCATGTTGTGGCATGTCTAGCCATATCTTCGCATGTTTTGTCAATCCCATGTCGTGGGATGCCTTGTCAAGCCCATGTCGAGGCATGTCGAGCCCGTATTGAGGCATGTCGACCCCGTGTCAAGGCATGTCAAGCCCTTGTTGTAGCATGCCTTTTGCCCATGTTGTGGCATGTCTAGCCATATCTTGGCATGTTTTGTCAAGCCCATGTCGTGGGATGCCTTGTCAAGCCCATGTCGAGGCATGTCGAGCCAATGTCGAGGCATGTCAAGCCCTTGTTGTAGCACGCCTTTTGCCCATGTTGTGGCATGTCTAGCCATATCTTGGCATGTTTTGTCAAGCCCATGTCGTGGGATGCTTTGTCAAGCCCATGTCGAGGCATGTCGAGCCCATGTCGAGGCATGTCGAGCCCGTGTCGAGGCATGTCGAGCCCGTGTCAAGGCATGTCAAGCCCTTGTTGTAGCATGCCTTTTGCCCATTTTGTGGCATTTCTAGCCATATCTTGGCATGTTTTGTCAATCCCATGTCATGGGATGCCTTGTCAAGCCCATGTCGAGGCATGTCGAGCCCATGTCGAGGCATGTCAAGCCCTTGTTGTAGCACGCCTTTTGCCCATGTTGTGGCATGTCTATCCATATCTTGGCATGATTTGTCAATCCCATGTCATGGGATGCCTTGTCAAGCCCATGTCGAGCCAATGTCAAGGCATGTCAAGCCCTTGTTGTACCACGCCTTTTTCCCATGTTGTGGCATGTCTAGCCATATCTTGGCATGTTTTGTCAAGCCCATGTCGTGGGATGCCTTGTCAATCCCATGTCGAGCCCATGTCGAGGCATGTCGAGCCCGTGTCGAGGCATGTCGAGCCCGTGTCAAGGCATGTCAAGCCCTTGTTGTAGCATGCATTTTGCCCATGTTGTGGCATGTCTAGCCATATCTTGGCATGTTTTGTCAATCCCATGTCGTGGGATGCCTTGTCAAGCCCATGTCGAGGCATGTCGAGCCCGTGTCGAGGCATGTCGAGCCCGTGTCAAGGCATGTCAAGCCCTTGTTGTAGCATGCCTTTTGCCCATTTTGTGGCATTTCTAGCCATATCTTGGCATGTTTTGTCAATCCCATGTCATGGGATACCTTGTAAAGCCCATATCGAGGCATGTCGAGCCAATGTCGAGCCATGTCGAGCCCGTGTCGAGGCATGTCGAGCCCGTGTCAAGGCATGTCAAGCCCTTGTTGTAGCATGCATTTTGCCCATGTTGTGGCATGTCTAGCCATATCTTCGCATGTTTTGTCAATCCCATGTCGTGGGATGCCTTGTCAAGCCCATGTCGAGGCATGTCGAGCCCGTGTTGAGGCATGTCGAGCCCGTGTCAAGGAATGTCAAGCCCTTGTTGTAGAATGCCTTTTGCCCATGTTGTGGCATGTCTAGCCATATCTTGTAATGTTTTGTCAAGCCCATGTCGTGGGATGCCTTGTCAAGCCCATGTCGAGGCATGTCGAGCCCGTGTCGAGGCATGTCGAGCCCGTGTCGAGGCATGTCGAGCCCGTGTCAAGGCATGTCAAGCCCTTGTTGTAGCATCCCTTTTGCCCATGTTGTGGCTTGTCTAGCCATATCTTGGCATGTTTTGTCAATCCCATGTCGTGGGATGCCTTGTCAAGCCCATGTCGAGGCATGTCGAGCCCGTGTCGAGGCATGTCGAGCCCGTGTCAACGCATGTCAAGCCCTTGTTGTAGCATGCCGTTTGCCCATATTGTGGCATGTCTAGCCATATCTTGGCATGTTTTGTCAATCCCATGTCATGGGATGCCTTGTCAAGCCCATGTCGAGGCATGTCGAGCCAATGTCGAGGCATGTCGAGCCCGTGTCGAGGCATGTCGAGCCCGTGTCAAGGCATGTCAAGCCCTTGTTGTAGCATGCCTTTTGCCCATGTTGTGGCATGTCTAGCCATATCTTCGCATGTTTTGTCAATCCCATGTCGTGGGATGCCTTGTCAAGCCCATGTCGAGGCATGTCGAGCCCGTGTTGCGGCATGTCGAGCCCGTGTCAAGGCATGTCAAGCCCTTGTTGTAGCATGCCTTTTGCCCATGTTGTGGCATGTCTAGCCATATCTTGGCATATTTTGTCAAGCCCATGTCGTGGGATGCCTTGTCAAACCCATGTCGAGGCATGTCGAGCCAATGTCGAGGCATGTCGAGCCCGTGTCGAGGCAAGTCGAGCCCGTGTCAAGGCATGTCAAGCCCTTGTTGTAGCATGCCTTTTGCCCATGTTGTGGCATGTCTAGCCATATCTTGGCATGTTTTTTCAAGCCCATGTCGTGGGATGCCTTGTCAAGCCCATGTCGAGGCATGTCGAGGCATGTCGAGCCCATGTCGAGGCATGTCGAGCCCGTGTCGAGGCATGTCGAGCCCGTGTCAAGGCATGTCAAGCCCTTGTTGTAGCATGCCTTTTGCCCATGTTGTGGCTTGTCTAGCCATATCTTGGCATGTTTTGTCAATCCCATGTCATGGGTGGCCTTGTCAAGCCCATGTCGAGGCATGTCGAGCCAATGTCGAGGCATGTCGAGCCCGTGTCGAGGCATGTCGAGCCCGTGTCAAGGCATGTCAAGCCCTTGTTGTAGCATGCCTTCTGCCCATGTTGTGGCATGTCTAGCCATATCTTGGCATGTTTTTTCAAGCCCATGTCGTGGGATGCCTTGTCAAGCCCATGTCGAGCCCATGTCGAGGCATGTCGAGCCTGTGTCGAGGCATGTCAAGCCCCCCGTGTCAAGTCATGTCAAGCCCTTGTTGTAGCATGCCTTTTGCCCATGTTATGGCTTGTCTAGCCATATCTTGGCATGTTTTGTCAATCCCATGTCGTTGGATGCCTTGTCAAGCCCATGTCGAGCCCGTGTCGAGGCATGTCGAGCCCTTGTCAACGCATGTCAAGCCCTTGTTGTAGCATGCCTTTTGTCCATATTGTGGCATGTCTAGCCATATCTTGGCATGTTTTGTCAATCCCATGTCATGGGATGCCTTGTCAAGCCCATGTCGAGGCATGTCGAGCCAATGTCGAGGCATGTCGAGCCCGTTTCGAGGCATGTCGAGCCCGTGTCAAGGCATGTCAAGCCCTTGTTGTAGCATGCCTTTTGCCCATGTTGTGGCATGTCTAGCCATATCTTCGCATGTTTTGTCAATCCCATGTCGTGGGATGCCTTGTCAAGCCCATGTCGAGGCATGTCGAGCCCGTATTGAGGCATGTCGACCCCGTGTCAAGGCATGTCAAGCCCTTGTTGTAGCATGCCTTTTGCCCATGTTGTGGCATGTCTAGCCATATCTTGGCATGTTTTGTCAAGCCCATGTCGTGGGATGCCTTGTCAAGCCCATGTCGAGGCATGTCGAGCCCATGTCGAGGCATGTCGAGCCCGTGTCGAGGCATGTCGAGCCCGTGTCAAGGCATGTCAAGCCCTTGTTGTAGCATGCCTTTTGCCCATTTTGTGGCATTTCTAGCCTTATCTTGGCATGTTTTTTCAATCCCATGTCATGGGATGCCTTGTCAAGCCCATGTCGAGGCATGTCGAGCCCATGTCGAGGCATGTCGAGCCCGTGTCGAGGCATGTCGAGCCCGTGTCAAGGCATGTCAAGCCCTTGTTGTAGCATGCCTTTTGCCCATTTTGTGGCATTTCTAGCCTTATCTTGGCATGATTTGTCAATCCCATGTCATGGGATGCCTTGTCAAGCCCATGTCGAGGCATGTCGAGCCAATGTCAAGGCATGTCAAGCCCTTGTTGTAGCACGCCTTTTGCCCATGTTGTGGCATGTCTAGCCATATCTTGGCATGTTTTGTCAAGCCCATGTCGTGGGATGCCTTGTCAATCCCATGTCGAGCCCATGTCCAGGCATGTCGAGCCCGTGTCGAGGCATGTCGAGCCCGTGTCAAGGCATGTCAAGCCCTTGTTGTAGCATGCATTTTGCCCATGTTGTGGCATGTCTAGCCATATCTTGGCATGTTTTTTCAATCCCATGTCGTGGGATGCCTTGTCAAGCCCATGTCGAGGCATGTCGAGCCCATGTCGAGGCATGTCGAGCCCGTGTCGAGGCATGTCGAGCCCGTGTCAAGGCATGTCAAGCCCTTGTTGTAGCATGCCTTTTGCCCATTTTGTGGCATTTCTAGCCATATCTTGGCATGTTTTGTCAATCCCATGTCATGGGATGCCTTGTAAAGCCCATATCGAGGCATGTCGAGCCAATGTCGAGCCATGTCGAGCCCGTGTCGAGGCATGACGAGCCCGTGTCAAGGCATGTCAAGCCCTTGTTGTAGCATGCATTTTGCCCATAATGTGGCATGTCTAGCCATATCTTCGCATGTTTTGTCAATCCCATGTCGTGGGATGCCTTGTCAAGCCCATGTCGAGGCATGTCGAGCCCGTGTTGAGGCATGTCGAGCCCGTGTTAAGGAATGTCAAGCCCTTGTTGTAGCATGCCTTTTGCCCATGTTGTGGCATGTCTAGCCATATCTTGTAATGTTTTGTCAAGCCCATGTCGTGGGATGCCTTGTCAAGCCCATGTCGAGGCATGTCGAGCCCATGTCGAGGCATGTCGAGCCCGTGTCGAGACATGTCGAGCCCGTGTCAAGGCATGTCAAGCCCTTGTTGTAGCATCCCTTTTGCCCATGTTGGGGCTTGTCTAGCCATATCTTGGCATGTTTTGTCAATCCCATGTCGTGGGATGCCTTGTCAAGCCCATGTCGAGGCATGTCGAGCCCGTGTCGAGGCATGTCGAGCCCGTGTCAACGCATGTCAAGCCCTTGTTGTAGCATGCCTTTTGCCCATATTGTGGCATGTCTAGCCATATCTTGGCATGTTTTGTCAATCCCAAGTCATGGGATGCCTTGTCAAGCCCATGTCGAGGCATGTCGAGCCAATGTCGAGGCATGTCGAGCCCGTGTCAAGGCATGTCAAGCCCTTGTTGTAGCATGCCTTTTGCCCAAGTTGTGGCATGTCTAGCCATATCTTCGCATGTTTTGTCAATCCCATGTCGTGGGATGCCTTGTCAAGCCCATGTCGAGGCATGTCGAGCCCGTGTTGAGGCATGTCGAGCCCGTGTCAAGGCATGTCAAGCCCTTGTTGTAGCATGCCTTTTGCCCATGTTGTGGCATGTCTAGCCATATCTTGGCATATTTTGTCAAGCCCATGTCGTGGGATGCCTTGTCAAGCCCATGTCGAGGCATGTCGAGCCAATGTCGAGGCATGTCGAGCCCGTGTCGAGGCAAGTCGAGCCCGTGTCAAGGCATGTCAAGCCCTTGTTGTAGCATGCCTTTTGCCCATGTTGTGGCATGTCTAGCCATATCTTGGCATGTTTTTTCAAGCCCATGTCGTGGGATGCCTTGTCAAGCCCATGTGGAGGCATGTCGAGGCATGTCGAGCCCATGACGAGGCATGTCGAGCCCGTGTCGAGGCATGTCGAGCCCGTGTCAAGGCATGTCAAGCCCTTGTTGTAACATGCCTTTTGCCCATGTTGTGGCTTGTCTAGCCATATCTTGGCATGTTTTGTCAATCCCATGTCATGGGTGGCCTTGTCAAGCCCATGTCGAGGCATGTCGAGCCAATGTCGAGGCATGTCGAGCCCGTGTCGAGGCATGTCGAGCCCGTGTCAAGGCATGTCCAGCCCTTGTTGTAGCATGCCTTTTGCCCATGTTGTGGCATGTCTAGCCATATCTTGGCATGTTTTTTCAAGCCCATGTCGTGGGATGCCTTGTCAAGCCCATGTCGAGCCCATGTCGAGGCATGTCGAGCCCGTGTCGAGGCATGTCAAGCCCGTGTCAAGTCATGTCAAGCCCTTGTTGTAGCATGCCTTTTGCCCATGTTGTGGCTTGTCTAGCCATATCTTGGCATGTTTTGTCAATCCCATGTCGTTGGATGCCTTGTCAAGCCCATGTCGAGGCATGTCGAGCCCGTGAAGAGGCATGTCGAGCCCTTGTCAACGCATGTCAAGCCCTTGTTGTAGCATGCCTTTTGCCCATATTGTGGCATGTCTAGCCATATCATGGCATGTTTTGTCAATCCCATGTCATGGGATGCCTTGTCAAGCCCATGTCGAGGCATGTCGAGCCAATGTCGAGGCATGTCGAGCCCGTGTCGAGGCATGTCGAGCCCGTGTCAAGGCATGTCAAGCCCTTGTTGTAGCATGCCTTTTGCCCATGTTGTGGCATGTCTAGCCATATCTTCGCATGTTTTGTCAATCCCATGTCGTGGGATGCCTTGTCAAGCCCATGTCGAGGCATGTCGAGCCCGTATTGTGGCATGTCGACCCCGTGTCAAGGCATGTCAAGCCCTTGTTGTAGCATGCCTTTTGCCCATGTTGTGGCATGTCTAGCCATATCTTGGCATGTTTTGTCAAGCCCATGTCGTGGGATGCCTTGTCAAGCCCATGTCGAGGCATGTCGAGCCCATGTCGAGGCATGTCGAGCCCGTGTCGAGGCATGTCGAGCCCGTGTCAAGGCATGTCAAGCCCTTGTTGTAGCATGCCTTTTGCCCATGTTGTGGCTTGTCTAGCCATATGTTGGCATGTTTTGTCAATCCCATGTCGTGGGATGCCTTGTCAAGCCCATGTCGAGGCATGTCGAGCCCATGTCGAGGGATGTCGAGCCCGTGTCAAGGCATGTCAAGCCCTTGTTGTAGCATGCATTTTGCCCATGTTGTGGCATGTCTAGCCATATCTTCGCATGTTTTGTCAATCCCATGTCGTGGGATGCCTTGTCAAGCCCATGTCGAGGCATGTCGAGCCCGTGTTGAGGCATGTCGAGCCCGTGTTAAGGAATGTCAAGCCCTTGTTGTAGCATGCCTTTTGCCCATGTTGTGGCATGTCTAGCCATATCTTGTAATGTTTTGTCAAGCCCATGTCGTGGGATGCCTTGTCAAGCCCATGTCGAGGCATGTCGAGCCCATGTCGAGGCATGTCGAGCCCGTGTCGAGACATGTCGAGCCCGTGTCAAGGCATGTCAAGCCCTTGTTGTAGCATCCCTTTTGCCCATTATGTGGCTTGTCTAGCCATATCTTGGCATATTTTGTCAATCCCATGTCGTGGGATGCCTTGTCAAGCCCATGTCGAGGCATGTCGAGCCCGTGTCGAGGCATGTCGAGCCCGTGTCAACGCATGTCAAGCCCTTGTTGTAGCATGCCTTTTGCCCATATTGTGGAATGTCTAGCCATATCTTGGCATGTCTTGTCAATCCCATGTCATGGGATGCCTTGTCAAGCCCATGTCGAGGCATGTCGAGCCAATGTCGAGGCATGTCGAGCCCGTGTCGAGGCATGTCGAGCCCGTGTCAAGGCATGTCAAGCCCTTGTTGTAGCATGCCTTTTGCCCAAGTTGTGGCATGTCTAGCCATATCTTCGCATGTTTTGTCAATCCCATGTCGTGGGATGCCTTGTCAAGCCCATGTCGAGGCATGTCGAGCCCGTGTTGAGGCATGTCGAGCCCGTGTCAAGGCATGTCAAGCCCTTGTTGTAGCATGCCTTTTGCCCATGTTGTGGCATGTCTAGCCATATCTTGGCATATTTTGTCAAGCCCATGTCGTGGGATGCCTTGTCAAGCCCATGTCGAGGCATGTCGAGCCAATGTCGAGGCATGTCGAGCCCGTGTCGAGGCAAGTCGAGCCCGTGTCAAGGCATGTCAAGCCCTTGTTGTAGCATGCCTTTTGCCCATGTTGTGGCATGTCTAGCCATATCTTGGCATGTTTTTTCAATCCCATGTCATGGGTGGCCTTGTCAAGCCCATGTCGAGGCATGTCGAGCCAATGTCGAGGCATGTCGAGCCCGTGTCGAGGCATGTCGAGCCCGTGTCAAGGCATGTCCAGCCCTTGTTGTAGCATGCCTTTTGCCCATGTTGTGGCATGTCTAGCCATATCTTGGCATATTTTGTCAAGCCCATGTCGTGGGATGCCTTGTCAAGCCCATGTCGAGGCATGTCGAGCCAATGTCGAGGCATGTCGAGCCCGTGTCGAGGCAAGTCGAGCCCGTGTCAAGGCATGTCAAGCCCTTGTTGTAGCATGCCTTTTGCCCATGTTGTGGCTTGTCTAGCCATATCTTGGCATGTTTTGTCAATCCCATGTCATGGGTGGCCTTGTCAAGCCCATGTCGAGGCATGTCGAGCCAATGTCGAGGCATGTTGAGCCCGTGTCGAGGCATGTCGAGCCCGTGTCAAGGCATGTCCAGCCCTTGTTGTAGCATGCCTTTTGCCCATGTTGTGGCATGTCTAGCCATATCTTGGCATGTTTTTTCAAGCCCATGTCGTGGGATGCCTTGTCAAGCCCATGTCGAGCCCATGTCGAGGCATGTCGAGCCCGTGTCGAGGCATGTCAAGCCCGTGTCAAGTCATGTCAAGCCCTTGTTGTAGCATCCCTTTTGCCCATGTTGTGGCTTGTCTAGCCATATCTTGGCATGTTTTGTCAATCCCATGTCGTGGGATGCCTTGTCAAGCCCATGTCGAGGCATGTCGAGCCCGTGTTGAGGCATGTCGAGCCCGTGTCAAGGCATGTCAAGCCCTTGTTGTAGCATGCCTTTTGCCCATGTTGTGGCATGTCTAGCCATATCTTGGCATATTTTGTCAAGCCCATGTCGTGGGATGCCTTGTCAAGCCCATGTCGAGGCATGTCGAGCCAATGTCGAGGCATGTCGAGCCCGTGTCGAGGCAAGTCGAGCCCGTGTCAAGGCATGTCAAGCCCTTGTTGTAGCATGCCTTTTGCCCATGTTGTGGCATGTCTAGCCATATCTTGGCATGTTTTTTCAAGCCCATGTCGTGGGATGCCTTGTCAAGCCCATGTGGAGGCATGTCGAGGCATGTCGAGCCCATGACGAGGCATGTCGAGCCCGTGTCGAGGCATGTCGAGCCCGTGTCAAGGCATGTCAAGCCCTTGTTGTAACATGCCTTTTGCCCATGTTGTGGCTTGTCTAGCCATATCTTGGCATGTTTTGTCAATCCCATGTCATGGGTGGCCTTGTCAAGCCCATGTCGAGGCATGTCGAGCCAATGTCGAGGCATGTCGAGCCCGTGTCGAGGCATGTCGAGCCCGTGTCAAGGCATGTCCAGCCCTTGTTGTAGCATGCCTTTTGCCCATGTTGTGGCATGTCTAGCCATATCTTGGCATGTTTTTTCAAGCCCATGTCGTGGGATGCCTCGTCAAGCCCATGTCGAGCCCATGTCGAGGCATGTCGAGCCCGTGTCGAGGCATGTCAAGCCCGTGTCAAGTCATGTCAAGCCCTTGTTGTAGCATGCCTTTTGCCCATGTTGTGGCTTGTCTAGCCATATCTTGGCATGTTTTGTCAATCCCATGTCGTTGGATGCCTTGTCAAGCCCATGTCGAGGCATGTCGAGCCCGTGTCGAGGCATGTCGAGCCCTTGTCAACGCATGTCAAGCCCTTGTTGTAGCATGCCTTTTGCCCATATTGTGGCATGTCTAGCCATATCATGGCATGTTTTGTCAATCCCATGTCATGGGATGCCTTGTCAAGCCCATGTCGAGGCATGTCGAGCCAATGTCGAGGCATGTCGAGCCCGTGTCGAGGCATGTCGAGCCCGTGTCAAGGCATGTCAAGCCCTTGTTGTAGCATGCCTTTTGCCCATGTTGTGGCATGTCTAGCCATATCTTCGCATGTTTTGTCAATCCCATGTCGTGGGATGCCTTGTCAAGCCCATGTCGAGGCATGTCGAGCCCGTATTGAGGCATGTCGACCCCGTGTCAAGGCATGTCAAGCCCTTGTTGTAGCATGCCTTTTGCCCATGTTGTGGCATGTCTAGCCATATCTTGGCATGTTTTGTCAAGCCCATGTCGTGGGATGCCTTGTCAAGCCCATGTCGAGGCATGTCGAGCCCATGTCGAGGCATGTCGAGCCCGTGTCGAGGCATGTCGAGCCCGTGTCAAGGCATGTCAAGCCCTTGTTGTAGCATGCCTTTTGCCCATGTTGTGGCTTGTCTAGCCATATGTTGGCATGTTTTGTCAATCCCATGTCGTGGGATGCCTTGTCAAGCCCATGTCGAGGCATGTCGAGCCCATGTCGAGGGATGTCGAGCCCGTGTCAAGGCATGTCAAGCCCTTGTTGTAGCATGCATTTTGCCCATGTTGTGGCATGTCTAGCCATATCTTCGCATGTTTTGTCAATCCCATGTCGTGGGATGCCTTGTCAAGCCCATGTCGAGGCATGTCGAGCCCGTGTTGAGGCATGTCGAGCCCGTGTTAAGGAATGTCAAGCCCTTGTTGTAGCATGCCTTTTGCCCATGTTGTGGCATGTCTAGCCATATCTTGTAATGTTTTGTCAAGCCCATGTCGTGGGATGCCTTGTCAAGCCCATGTCGAGGCATGTCGAGCCCATGTCGAGGCATGTCGAGCCCGTGTCGAGACATGTCGAGCCCGTGTCAAGGCATGTCAAGCTCTTGTTGTAGCATCCCTTTTGCCCATTATGTGGCTTGTCTAGCCATATCTTGGCATATTTTGTCAATCCCATGTCGTGGGATGCCTTGTCAAGCCCATGTCGAGGCATGTCGAGCCCGTGTCGAGGCATGTCGAGCCCGTGTCAACGCATGTCAAGCCCTTGTTGTAGCATGCCTTTTGCCCATATTGTGGAATGTCTAGCCATATCTTGGCATGTCTTGTCAATCCCATGTCATGGGATGCCTTGTCAAGCCCATGTCGAGGCATGTCGAGCCAATGTCGAGGCATGTCGAGCCCGTGTCGAGGCATGTCGAGCCCGTGTCAAGGCATGTCAAGCCCTTGTTGTAGCATGCCTTTTGCCCAAGTTGTGGCATGTCTAGCCATATCTTCGCATGTTTTGTCAATCCCATGTCGTGGGATGCCTTGTCAAGCCCATGTCGAGGCATGTCGAGCCCGTGTTGAGGCATGTCGAGCCCGTGTCAAGGCATGTCAAGCCCTTGTTGTAGCATGCCTTTTGCCCATGTTGTGGCATGTCTAGCCATATCTTGGCATATTTTGTCAAGCCCATGTCGTGGGATGCCTTGTCAAGCCCATGTCGAGGCATGTCGAGCCAATGTCGAGGCATGTCGAGCCCGTGTCGAGGCAAGTCGAGCCCGTGTCAAGGCATGACAAGCCCTTGTTGTAGCATGCCTTTTGCCCATGTTGTGGCATGTCTAGCCATATCTTGGCATGTTTTTTCAATCCCATGTCATGGGTGGCCTTGTCAAGCCCATGTCGAGGCATGTCGAGCCAATGTCGAGGCATGTCGAGCCCGTGTCGAGGCATGTCGAGCCCGTGTCAAGGCATGTCCAGCCCTTGTTGTAGCATGCCTTTTGCCCATGTTGTGGCATGTCTAGCCATATCTTGGCATATTTTGTCAAGCCCATGTCGTGGGATGCCTTGTCAAGCCCATGTCGAGGCATGTCGAGCCAATGTCGAGGCATGTCGAGCCCGTGTCGAGGCAAGTCGAGCCCGTGTCAAGGCATGTCAAGCCCTTGTTGTAGCATGCCTTTTGCCCATGTTGTGGCTTGTCTAGCCATATCTTGGCATGTTTTGTCAATCCCATGTCATGGGTGGCCTTGTCAAGCCCATGTCGAGGCATGTCGAGCCAATGTCGAGGCATGTTGAGCCCGTGTCGAGGCATGTCGAGCCCGTGTCAAGGCATGTCCAGCCCTTGTTGTAGCATGCCTTTTGCCCATGTTGTGGCATGTCTAGCCATATCTTGGCATGTTTTTTCAAGCCCATGTCGTGGGATGCCTTGTCAAGCCCATGTCGAGCCCATGTCGAGGCATGTCGAGCCCGTGTCGAGGCATGTCAAGCCCGTGTCAAGTCATGTCAAGCCCTTGTTGTAGCATCCCTTTTGCCCATGTTGTGGCTTGTCTAGCCATATCTTGGCATGTTTTGTCAATCCCATGTCGTGGGATGCCTTGTCAAGCCCATGTCGAGGCATGTCGAGCCCGTGTCGAGGCATGTCGAGCCCGTGTCAACGCATGTCAAGCCCTTGTTGTAGCATGCCTTTTGCCCATATTGTGGCATGTCTAGCCATATCTTGGCATGTTTTGTCAATCCCAAGTCATGGGATGCCTTGTCAAGCCCATGTCGAGGCATGTCGAGCCAATGTCGAGGCATGTCGAGCCCGTGTCAAGGCATGTCAAGCCCTTGTTGTAGCATGCCTTTTGCCCAAGTTGTGGCATGTCTAGCCATATCTTCGCATGTTTTGTCAATCCCATGTCGTGGGATGCCTTGTCAAGCCCATGTCGAGGCATGTCGAGCCCGTGTTGAGGCATGTCGAGCCCGTGTCAAGGCATGTCAAGCCCTTGTTGTAGCATGCCTTTTGCCCATGTTGTGGCATGTCTAGCCATATCTTGGCATATTTTGTCAAGCCCATGTCGTGGGATGCCTTGTCAAGCCCATGTCGAGGCATGTCGAGCCAATGTCGAGGCATGTCGAGCCCGTGTCGAGGCAAGTCGAGCCCGTGTCAAGGCATGTCAAGCCCTTGTTGTAGCATGCCTTTTGCCCATGTTGTGGCATGTCTAGCCATATCTTGGCATGTTTTTTCAAGCCCATGTCGTGGGATGCCTTGTCAAGCCCATGTGGAGGCATGTCGAGGCATGTCGAGCCCATGACGAGGCATGTCGAGCCCGTGTCGAGGCATGTCGAGCCCGTGTCAAGGCATGTCAAGCCCTTGTTGTAACATGCCTTTTGCCCATGTTGTGGCTTGTCTAGCCATATCTTGGCATGTTTTGTCAATCCCATGTCATGGGTGGCCTTGTCAAGCCCATGTCGAGGCATGTCGAGCCAATGTCGAGGCATGTCGAGCCCGTGTCGAGGCATGTCGAGCCCGTGTCAAGGCATGTCCAGCCCTTGTTGTAGCATGCCTTTTGCCCATGTTGTGGCATGTCTAGCCATATCTTGGCATGTTTTTTCAAGCCCATGTCGTGGGATGCCTTGTCAAGCCCATGTCGAGCCCATGTCGAGGCATGTCGAGCCCGTGTCGAGGCATGTCAAGCCCGTGTCAAGTCATGTCAAGCCCTTGTTGTAGCATGCCTTTTGCCCATGTTGTGGCTTGTCTAGCCATATCTTGGCATGTTTTGTCAATCCCATGTCGTTGGATGCCTTGTCAAGCCCATGTCGAGGCATGTCGAGCCCGTGAAGAGGCATGTCGAGCCCTTGTCAACGCATGTCAAGCCCTTGTTGTAGCATGCCTTTTGCCCATATTGTGGCATGTCTAGCCATATCATGGCATGTTTTGTCAATCCCATGTCATGGGATGCCTTGTCAAGCCCATGTCGAGGCATGTCGAGCCAATGTCGAGGCATGTCGAGCCCGTGTCGAGGCATGTCGAGCCCGTGTCAAGGCATGTCAAGCCCTTGTTGTAGCATGCCTTTTGCCCATGTTGTGGCATGTCTAGCCATATCTTCGCATGTTTTGTCAATCCCATGTCGTGGGATGCCTTGTCAAGCCCATGTCGAGGCATGTCGAGCCCGTATTGAGGCATGTCGACCCCGTGTCAAGGCATGTCAAGCCCTTGTTGTAGCATGCCTTTTGCCCATGTTGTGGCATGTCTAGCCATATCTTGGCATGTTTTGTCAAGCCCATGTCGTGGGATGCCTTGTCAAGCCCATGTCGAGGCATGTCGAGCCCATGTCGAGGCATGTCGAGCCCGTGTCGAGGCATGTCGAGCCCGTGTCAAGGCATGTCAAGCCCTTGTTGTAGCATGCCTTTTGCCCATGTTGTGGCTTGTCTAGCCATATCTTGGCATGTTTTGTCAATCCCATGTCATGGGTGGCCTTGTCAAGCCCATGTCGAGGCATGTCGAGCCAATGTCGAGGCATGTTGAGCCCGTGTCGAGGCATGTCGAGCCCGTGTCAAGGCATGTCCAGCCCTTGTTGTAGCATGCCTTTTGCCCATGTTGTGGCATGTCTAGCCATATCTTGGCATGTTTTTTCAAGCCCATGTCGTGGGATGCCTTGTCAAGCCCATGTCGAGCCCATGTCGAGGCATGTCGAGCCCGTGTCGAGGCATGTCAAGCCCGTGTCAAGTCATGTCAAGCCCTTGTTGTAGCATCCCTTTTGCCCATGTTGTGGCTTGTCTAGCCATATCTTGGCATGTTTTGTCAATCCCATGTCGTGGGATGCCTTGTCAAGCCCATGTCGAGGCATGTCGAGCCCGTGTCGAGGCATGTCGAGCCCGTGTCAACGCATGTCAAGCCCTTGTTGTAGCATGCCTTTTGCCCATATTGTGGCATGTCTAGCCATATCTTGGCATGTTTTGTCAATCCCAAGTCATGGGATGCCTTGTCAAGCCCATGTCGAGGCATGTCGAGCCAATGTCGAGGCATGTCGAGCCCGTGTCAAGGCATGTCAAGCCCTTGTTGTAGCATGCCTTTTGCCCAAGTTGTGGCATGTCTAGCCATATCTTCGCATGTTTTGTCAATCCCATGTCGTGGGATGCCTTGTCAAGCCCATGTCGAGGCATGTCGAGCCCGTGTTGAGGCATGTCGAGCCCGTGTCAAGGCATGTCAAGCCCTTGTTGTAGCATGCCTTTTGCCCATGTTGTGGCATGTCTAGCCATATCTTGGCATATTTTGTCAAGCCCATGTCGTGGGATGCCTTGTCAAGCCCATGTCGAGGCATGTCGAGCCAATGTCGAGGCATGTCGAGCCCGTGTCGAGGCAAGTCGAGCCCGTGTCAAGGCATGTCAAGCCCTTGTTGTAGCATGCCTTTTGCCCATGTTGTGGCATGTCTAGCCATATCTTGGCATGTTTTTTCAAGCCCATGTCGTGGGATGCCTTGTCAAGCCCATGTGGAGGCATGTCGAGGCATGTCGAGCCCATGACGAGGCATGTCGAGCCCGTGTCGAGGCATGTCGAGCCCGTGTCAAGGCATGTCAAGCCCTTGTTGTAACATGCCTTTTGCCCATGTTGTGGCTTGTCTAGCCATATCTTGGCATGTTTTGTCAATCCCATGTCATGGGTGGCCTTGTCAAGCCCATGTCGAGGCATGTCGAGCCAATGTCGAGGCATGTCGAGCCCGTGTCGAGGCATGTCGAGCCCGTGTCAAGGCATGTCCAGCCCTTGTTGTAGCATGCCTTTTGCCCATGTTGTGGCATGTCTAGCCATATCTTGGCATGTTTTTTCAAGCCCATGTCGTGGGATGCCTTGTCAAGCCCATGTCGAGCCCATGTCGAGGCATGTCGAGCCCGTGTCGAGGCATGTCAAGCCCGTGTCAAGTCATGTCAAGCCCTTGTTGTAGCATGCCTTTTGCCCATGTTGTGGCTTGTCTAGCCATATCTTGGCATGTTTTGTCAATCCCATGTCGTTGGATGCCTTGTCAAGCCCATGTCGAGGCATGTCGAGCCCGTGAAGAGGCATGTCGAGCCCTTGTCAACGCATGTCAAGCCCTTGTTGTAGCATGCCTTTTGCCCATATTGTGGCATGTCTAGCCATATCATGGCATGTTTTGTCAATCCCATGTCATGGGATGCCTTGTCAAGCCCATGTCGAGGCATGTCGAGCCAATGTCGAGGCATGTCGAGCCCGTGTCGAGGCATGTCGAGCCCGTGTCAAGGCATGTCAAGCCCTTGTTGTAGCATGCCTTTTGCCCATGTTGTGGCATGTCTAGCCATATCTTCGCATGTTTTGTCAATCCCATGTCGTGGGATGCCTTGTCAAGCCCATGTCGAGGCATGTCGAGCCCGTATTGAGGCATGTCGACCCCGTGTCAAGGCATGTCAAGCCCTTGTTGTAGCATGCCTTTTGCCCATGTTGTGGCATGTCTAGCCATATCTTGGCATGTTTTGTCAAGCCCATGTCGTGGGATGCCTTGTCAAGCCCATGTCGAGGCATGTCGAGCCCATGTCGAGGCATGTCGAGCCCGTGTCGAGGCATGTCGAGCCCGTGTCAAGGCATGTCAAGCCCTTGTTGTAGCATGCCTTTTGCCCATGTTGTGGCTTGTCTAGCCATATGTTGGCATGTTTTGTCAATCCCATGTCGTGGGATGCCTTGTCAAGCCCATGTCGAGGCATGTCGAGCCCATGTCGAGGGATGTCGAGCCCGTGTCAAGGCATGTCAAGCCCTTGTTGTAGCATGCATTTTGCCCATGTTGTGGCATGTCTAGCCATATCTTCGCATGTTTTGTCAATCCCATGTCGTGGGATGCCTTGTCAAGCCCATGTCGAGGCATGTCGAGCCCGTGTTGAGGCATGTCGAGCCCGTGTTAAGGAATGTCAAGCCCTTGTTGTAGCATGCCTTTTGCCCATGTTGTGGCATGTCTAGCCATATCTTGTAATGTTTTGTCAAGCCCATGTCGTGGGATGCCTTGTCAAGCCCATGTCGAGGCATGTCGAGCCCATGTCGAGGCATGTCGAGCCCGTGTCGAGACATGTCGAGCCCGTGTCAAGGCATGTCAAGCCCTTGTTGTAGCATCCCTTTTGCCCATTATGTGGCTTGTCTAGCCATATCTTGGCATATTTTGTCAATCCCATGTCGTGGGATGCCTTGTCAAGCCCATGTCGAGGCATGTCGAGCCCGTGTCGAGGCATGTCGAGCCCGTGTCAACGCATGTCAAGCCCTTGTTGTAGCATGCCTTTTGCCCATATTGTGGAATGTCTAGCCATATCTTGGCATGTCTTGTCAATCCCATGTCATGGGATGCCTTGTCAAGCCCATGTCGAGGCATGTCGAGCCAATGTCGAGGCATGTCGAGCCCGTGTCGAGGCATGTCGAGCCCGTGTCAAGGCATGTCAAGCCCTTGTTGTAGCATGCCTTTTGCCCAAGTTGTGGCATGTCTAGCCATATCTTCGCATGTTTTGTCAATCCCATGTCGTGGGATGCCTTGTCAAGCCCATGTCGAGGCATGTCGAGCCCGTGTTGAGGCATGTCGAGCCCGTGTCAAGGCATGTCAAGCCCTTGTTGTAGCATGCCTTTTGCCCATGTTGTGGCATGTCTAGCCATATCTTGGCATATTTTGTCAAGCCCATGTCGTGGGATGCCTTGTCAAGCCCATGTCGAGGCATGTCGAGCCAATGTCGAGGCATGTCGAGCCCGTGTCGAGGCAAGTCGAGCCCGTGTCAAGGCATGTCAAGCCCTTGTTGTAGCATGCCTTTTGCCCATGTTGTGGCATGTCTAGCCATATCTTGGCATGTTTTTTCAATCCCATGTCATGGGTGGCCTTGTCAATCCCATGTCGAGGCATGTCGAGCCAATGTCGAGGCATGTCGAGCCCGTGTCGAGGCATGTCGAGCCCGTGTCAAGGCATGTCCAGCCCTTGTTGTAGCATGCCTTTTGCCCATGTTGTGGCATGTCTAGCCATATCTTGGCATATTTTGTCAAGCCCATGTCGTGGGATGCCTTGTCAAGCCCATGTCGAGGCATGTCGAGCCAATGTCGAGGCATGTCGAGCCCGTGTCGAGGCAAGTCGAGCCCGTGTCAAGGCATGTCAAGCCCTTGTTGTAGCATGCCTTTTGCCCATGTTGTGGCTTGTCTAGCCATATCTTGGCATGTTTTGTCAATCCCATGTCATGGGTGGCCTTGTCAAGCCCATGTCGAGGCATGTCGAGCCAATGTCGAGGCATGTTGAGCCCGTGTCGAGGCATGTCGAGCCCGTGTCAAGGCATGTCCAGCCCTTGTTGTAGCATGCCTTTTGCCCATGTTGTGGCATGTCTAGCCATATCTTGGCATGTTTTTTCAAGCCCATGTCGTGGGATGCCTTGTCAAGCCCATGTCGAGCCCATGTCGAGGCATGTCAAGCCCGTGTCGAGGCATGTCAAGCCCGTGTCAAGTCATGTCAAGCCCTTGTTGTAGCATCCCTTTTGCCCATGTTGTGGCTTGTCTAGCCATATCTTGGCATGTTTTGTCAATCCCATGTCGTGGGATGCCTTGTCAAGCCCATGTCGAGGCATGTCGAGCCCGTGTTGAGGCATGTCGAGCCCGTGTCAAGGCATGTCAAGCCCTTGTTGTAGCATGCCTTTTGCCCATGTTGTGGCATGTCTAGCCATATCTTGGCATATTTTGTCAAGCCCATGTCGTGGGATGCCTTGTCAAGCCCATGTCGAGGCATGTCGAGCCAATGTCGAGGCATGTCGAGCCCGTGTCGAGGCAAGTCGAGCCCGTGTCAAGGCATGTCAAGCCCTTGTTGTAGCATGCCTTTTGCCCATGTTGTGGCATGTCTAGCCATATCTTGGCATGTTTTTTCAAGCCCATGTCGTGGGATGCCTTGTCAAGCCCATGTGGAGGCATGTCGAGGCATGTCGAGCCCATGACGAGGCATGTCGAGCCCGTGTCGAGGCATGTCGAGCCCGTGTCAAGGCATGTCAAGCCCTTGTTGTAACATGCCTTTTGCCCATGTTGTGGCTTGTCTAGCCATATCTTGGCATGTTTTGTCAATCCCATGTCATGGGTGGCCTTGTCAAGCCCATGTCGAGGCATGTCGAGCCAATGTCGAGGCATGTCGAGCCCGTGTCGAGGCATGTCGAGCCCGTGTCAAGGCATGTCCAGCCCTTGTTGTAGCATGCCTTTTGCCCATGTTGTGGCATGTCTAGCCATATCTTGGCATGTTTTTTCAAGCCCATGTCGTGGGATGCCTCGTCAAGCCCATGTCGAGCCCATGTCGAGGCATGTCGAGCCCGTGTCGAGGCATGTCAAGCCCGTGTCAAGTCATGTCAAGCCCTTGTTGTAGCATGCCTTTTGCCCATGTTGTGGCTTGTCTAGCCATATCTTGGCATGTTTTGTCAATCCCATGTCGTTGGATGCCTTGTCAAGCCCATGTCGAGGCATGTCGAGCCCGTGTCGAGGCATGTCGAGCCCTTGTCAACGCATGTCAAGCCCTTGTTGTAGCATGCCTTTTGCCCATATTGTGGCATGTCTAGCCATATCATGGCATGTTTTGTCAATCCCATGTCATGGGATGCCTTGTCAAGCCCATGTCGAGGCATGTCGAGCCAATGTCGAGGCATGTCGAGCCCGTGTCGAGGCATGTCGAGCCCGTGTCAAGGCATGTCAAGCCCTTGTTGTAGCATGCCTTTTGCCCATGTTGTGGCATGTCTAGCCATATCTTCGCATGTTTTGTCAATCCCATGTCGTGGGATGCCTTGTCAAGCCCATGTCGAGGCATGTCGAGCCCGTATTGAGGCATGTCGACCCCGTGTCAAGGCATGTCAAGCCCTTGTTGTAGCATGCCTTTTGCCCATGTTGTGGCATGTCTAGCCATATCTTGGCATGTTTTGTCAAGCCCATGTCGTGGGATGCCTTGTCAAGCCCATGTCGAGGCATGTCGAGCCCATGTCGAGGCATGTCGAGCCCGTGTCGAGGCATGTCGAGCCCGTGTCAAGGCATGTCAAGCCCTTGTTGTAGCATGCCTTTTGCCCATGTTGTGGCTTGTCTAGCCATATGTTGGCATGTTTTGTCAATCCCATGTCGTGGGATGCCTTGTCAAGCCCATGTCGAGGCATGTCGAGCCCATGTCGAGGGATGTCGAGCCCGTGTCAAGGCATGTCAAGCCCTTGTTGTAGCATGCATTTTGCCCATGTTGTGGCATATCTAGCCATATCTTCGCATGTTTTGTCAATCCCATGTCGTGGGATGCCTTGTCAAGCCCATGTCGAGGCATGTCGAGCCCGTGTTGAGGCATGTCGAGCCCGTGTTAAGGAATGTCAAGCCCTTGTTGTAGCATGCCTTTTGCCCATGTTGTGGCATGTCTAGCCATATCTTGTAATGTTTTGTCAAGCCCATGTCGTGGGATGCCTTGTCAAGCCCATGTCGAGGCATGTCGAGCCCATGTCGAGGCATGTCGAGCCCGTGTCGAGACATGTCGAGCCCGTGTCAAGGCATGTCAAGCCCTTGTTGTAGCATCCCTTTTGCCCATTATGTGGCTTGTCTAGCCATATCTTGTAATGTTTTGTCAAGCCCATGTCGTGGGATGCCTTGTCAAGCCCATGTCGAGGCATGTCGAGCCCATGTCGAGGCATGTCGAGCCCGTGTCGAGACATGTCGAGCCCGTGTCAAGGCATGTCAAGCCCTTGTTGTAGCATCCCTTTTGCCCATTATGTGGCTTGTCTAGCCATATCTTGGCATATTTTGTCAATCCCATGTCGTGGGATGCCTTGTCAAGCCCATGTCGAGGCATGTCGAGCCCGTGTCGAGGCATGTCGAGCCCGTGTCAACGCATGTCAAGCCCTTGTTGTAGCATGCCTTTTGCCCATATTGTGGAATGTCTAGCCATATCTTGGCATGTCTTGTCAATCCCATGTCATGGGATGCCTTGTCAAGCCCATGTCGAGGCATGTCGAGCCAATGTCGAGGCATGTCGAGCCCGTGTCGAGGCATGTCGAGCCCGTGTCAAGGCATGTCAAGCCCTTGTTGTAGCATGCCTTTTGCCCAAGTTGTGGCATGTCTAGCCATATCTTCGCATGTTTTGTCAATCCCATGTCGTGGGATGCCTTGTCAAGCCCATGTCGAGGCATGTCGAGCCCGTGTTGAGGCATGTCGAGCCCGTGTCAAGGCATGTCAAGCCCTTGTTGTAGCATGCCTTTTGCCCATGTTGTGGCATGTCTAGCCATATCTTGGCATATTTTGTCAAGCCCATGTCGTGGGATGCCTTGTCAAGCCCATGTCGAGGCATGTCGAGCCAATGTCGAGGCATGTCGAGCCCGTGTCGAGGCAAGTCGAGCCCGTGTCAAGGCATGTCAAGCCCTTGTTGTAGCATGCCTTTTGCCCATGTTGTGGCATGTCTAGCCATATCTTGGCATGTTTTTTCAATCCCATGTCATGGGTGGCCTTGTCAAGCCCATGTCGAGGCATGTCGAGCCAATGTCGAGGCATGTCGAGCCCGTGTCGAGGCATGTCGAGCCCGTGTCAAGGCATGTCCAGCCCTTGTTGTAGCATGCCTTTTGCCCATGTTGTGGCATGTCTAGCCATATCTTGGCATATTTTGTCAAGCCCATGTCGTGGGATGCCTTGTCAAGCCCATGTCGAGGCATGTCGAGCCAATGTCGAGGCATGTCGAGCCCGTGTCGAGGCAAGTCGAGCCCGTGTCAAGGCATGTCAAGCCCTTGTTGTAGCATGCCTTTTGCCCATGTTGTGGCTTGTCTAGCCATATCTTGGCATGTTTTGTCAATCCCATGTCATGGGTGGCCTTGTCAAGCCCATGTCGAGGCATGTCGAGCCAATGTCGAGGCATGTTGAGCCCGTGTCGAGGCATGTCGAGCCCGTGTCAAGGCATGTCCAGCCCTTGTTGTAGCATGCCTTTTGCCCATTTTGTGGCATGTCTAGCCATATCTTGGCATGTTTTTTCAAGCCCATGTCGTGGGATGCCTTGTCAAGCCCATGTCGAGCCCATGTCGAGGCATGTCGAGCCCGTGTCGAGGCATGTCAAGCCCGTGTCAAGTCATGTCAAGCCCTTGTTGTAGCATCCCTTTTGCCCATGTTGTGGCTTGTCTAGCCATATCTTGGCATGTTTTGTCAATCCCATGTCGTTGGATGCCTTGTCAAGCCCATGTCGAGGCATGTCGAGCCCGTGTCGAGGCATGTCGAGCCCTTGTCAACGCATGTCAAGCCCTTGTTGTAGCATGCCTTTTGCCCATATTGTGGCATGTCTAGCCATATCTTGGCATGTTTTGTCAATCCCATGTCATGGGATGCCTTGTCAAGCCCATGTCGAGGCATGTCGAGCCAATGTCGAGGCATGTCGAGCCCGTGTCGAGGCATGTCGAGCCCGTGTCAAGGCATGTCAAGCCCTTGTTGTAGCATGCCTTTTGCCCATGTTGTGGCTTGTCTAGCCATATCTTCGCATGTTTTGTCAATCCCATGTCGTGGGATGCCTTGTCAAGCCCATGTCGAGGCATGTCGAGCCCGTATTGAGGCATGTCGACCCCGTGTCAAGGCATGTCAAGCCCTTGTTGTAGCATGCCTTTTGCCCATATTGTGGCATGTCTAGCCATATCTTGGCATGTTTTGTCAAGCCCATGTCGTGGGATGCCTTGTCAAACCCATGTCGAGGCATGTCGAGCCCATGTCGAGGCATGTCGAGCCCGTGTCGAGGCATGTCGAGCCCGTGTCGAGGCATGTCGAGCCCGTGTCAAGGCATGTCAAGCCCTTGTTGTAGCATGCCTTTTGCCCATGTTGTGGCTTGTCTAGCCATATGTTGGCATGTTTTGTCAATCCCATGTCGTGGGATGCCTTGTCAAGCCCATGTCGAGGCATGTCGCGCCCATGTCGAGGGATGTCGAGCCCATGTCGAGGCATGTCGAGCCCGTGTCAAGGCATGTGAAGCCCTTGTTGTAGCATGCCTTTTGCCCATGTTGTGGCTTGTCTAGCCATATCTTGGCATGTTTTCTCAATCCCATGTCGTGGGATGCCTTGTCAAGCCCATGTCGAGGCATGTCGAGGCATGTCGAGCCCATGTCGAGACATGTCGAGCCCGTGTCAAGGCATGTCAAGCCCTTGTTGTAGCTTGCCTTTTACCCATATTGTGGCATGTCTAGCCATATCTTGGCATGTTTTGTCAATCCCATGTCGTGGGATGCCTTGTCAAGCCCATGTCGAGGCATGTCGAGCCCATGTCGAGGCATGTCGAGCCCGTGTCAAGGCATGTCGAGCCCGTGTCAAGGCATGTCAAGCCCTTGTTGTAGCATGCCTTTTGCCCATATTGTGGCATGTCTAGCCATATCTTGGCATGTTTTGTCAATCCCATGTCGTGGGATGCCTTGTCAAGCCCATGTCGAGCCAATGTCGAGGCATGTCGAGCCCGTGTCAAGGCATGTCAAGCCCTTGTCGTAACATGCCTTTTACCCATATTGTGGCATGTCTAGCCATATCTTGGCATGTTTTGTCTATCCCATGTCGTGGGATGCCTTGTCAAGCCCATGTCGATGCATGTCGAGCCCATGTCGAGGCATGTCGAGGCATGTCGAGCCCGTGTCAAGGCATGTCGAGCCCGTGTCAAGGCATGTCAAGCCCTTGTTGTAGCATGCCTTTTTCCCATATTGTGGCATGTCTAGCCATATCTTGGCATGTTTTATCAATCCCATGTCGTGGGATGCCTTGTCAAGCCCATGTCGAGCCCGTGTCGAGGCATGTCGAGCCCGTGTCGAGGCATGTCAAGCCCTTGTTGTAGCATGCCTTTTACCCATATTGTGGCATGTCTAGCCATATCTTGGCATGTTTTGTCAGTCCCATGTCGTGGGATGCCTTGTCAAGCCCATGTCGAGGCATGTCGAGCCCGTGTCGAGGCATGTTGAGCCCGTGTTAAGGCATGTCGAGCCCGTGTCAAGGCATGTCAAGCCCTTGTTGTAGCATGCCTTTTGCCCATATTGTGGCATGTCTAGCCATATCTTGGCATGTTTTGTCAATCCCATGTCGTGGGATGCCTTGTCAAGCCCATGTCGAGCCAATGTCGAGGCATGTCGAGCCCGTGTCGAGGCATGTCGAGCCCGTGTCAAGGCATGTCAAGCCCTTGTTGTAGCATGCCTTTTACCCATATTGTGGCATGTCTAGCCATATCTTTGCATGTTTTGTCAATCCCATGTCGTGGGATGCCTTGTCAAGCCCATGTCGAGGCATGTCGAGCCCATGTCGAGGCATGTCGAGCCCGTGTCGAGGCATGTCGAGCCCGTGTCAAGGCATGTCAAGCCCTTGTTGTAGCATGCCCTTTGCCCATATTGTGGCATGTCTAGCCATATCTTGGCATGTTTTGTCAATCCCATGTCGTGGGATGCCTTGTCAAGCCCATGTCGAGGCATGTCGAGCCCATGTCGAGGCATGTCGAGCCCGTGTCAAGGCATGTCGAGCCCGTGTCAAGGCATGTCAAGCCCTTGTTGTAGCATGCCTTTTGCCCATATTGTGGCATGTCTAGCCATATCTTGGCATGTTTTGTCAATCCCATGTCGTGGGATGCCTTGTCAAGCCCATGTCGAGCCAATGTCGAGGCATGTCGAGCCCGTGTCGAGGCATGTCGAGCCCGTGTCAAGGCATGTCAAGCCCTTGTTGTAGCATGCCTTTTACCCATATTGTGGCATGTCTAGCCATATCTTGGCATGTTTTGTCAATCCCATGTCGTGGGATGCCTTGTGAAGCCCATGTCGAGGCATGTCGAGCCCATGTCGAGGCATGTCGAGCCCGTGTCGAGGCATGTCGAGCCCGTGTCAAGGCATGTCAAGCCCTTGTTGTAGCATGCCTTTTGCCCATATTGTGGCATGTCTAGCCATATCTTGGCATGTTTTGTCAATCCCATGTTGTGGGATGCCTTGTCAAGCCCATGTCGAGCCAATGTCGAGGCAGTCGAGCCCGTATCGAGGCATGTCGAGCCCGTGTCAAGGCATGTCAAGCCCTTGTTGTAGCATGCCTTTTACCCATATTGTGGCATGTCTAGCCATATCTTGGCATGTTTTGTCAGTCCCATGTCGTGGGATGCCTTGTCAAGCCCATGTCGAGCCAATGTCGAGGCATGTCGAGCCCGTGTCGAGGCATGTCGAGCCCGTGTTAAGGCATGTCGAGCCCGTGTCAAGGCATGTCAAGCCCTTGTTGTAGCATGCCTTTTGCCCATATTGTGGCATGTCTAGCCATATCTTGGCATGTTTTGTCAATCCCATGTCGTGGGATGCCTTGTCAAGCCCATGTCGAGCCAATGTCGAGGCATGTCGAGCCCGTGTCGAGGCATGTCGAGCCCGTGTCAAGGCATGTCAAGCCCTTGTTGTAGCATGCCTTTTACCCATATTGTGGCATGTCTAGCCATATCTTGGCATGTTTTGTCAATCCCATGTCGTGGGATGCCTTGTCAAGCCCATGTCGAGCCAATGTCGAGGCATGTCGAGCCCGTGTCGAGGCATGTCGAGCCCGTGTCAAGGCATGTCAAGCCCTTGTTGTAGCATGCCTTTTACCCATATTGTGGCATGTCTAGCCATATCTTGGCATGTTTTGTCAATCCCATGTCGTGGGATGCCTTGTCAAGCCCATGTCGAGGCATGTCGAGCCCATGTCGAGGCATGTCGAGCCCGTGTCGAGGCATGTCGAGCCCGTGTCAAGGCATGTCAAGCCCTTGTTGTAGCATGCCCTTTGCCCATATTGTGGCATGTCTAGCCATATCTTGGCATGTTTTGTCAATCCCATGTCGTGGGATGCCTTGTCAAGCCCATGTCGAGGCATGTCGAGCCCATGTCGAGGCATGTCGAGCCCGTGTCAAGGCATGTCGAGCCCGTGTCAAGGCATGTCAAGCCCTTGTTGTAGCATGCCTTTTGCCCATATTGTGGCATGTCTAGCCATATCTTGGCATGTTTTGTCAATCCCATGTCGTGGGATGCCTTGTCAAGCCCATGTCGAACCAATGTCGAGGCATGTCGAGCCCGTGTCGAGGCATGTCGAGCCCGTGTCAAGGCATGTCAAGCCCTTGTTGTAGCATGCCTTTTACCCATATTGTGGCATGTCTAGCCATATCTTGGCATGTTTTGTCAATCCCATGTCGTGGGATGCCTTGTGAAGCCCATGTCGAGGCGTGTCGAGCCCATGTCGAGGCATGTCGAGCCCGTGTCGAGGCATGTCGAGCCCGTGTCAAGGCATGTCAAGCCCTTGTTGTAGCATGCCTTTTGCCCATATTGTGGCATGTCTAGCCATATCTTGGCATGTTTTGTCAATCCCATGTCGTGGGATGCCTTGTCAAGCCCATGTCGAGCCAATGTCGAGGCAGTCGAGCCCGTATCGAGGCATGTCGAGCCCGTGTCAAGGCATGTCAAGCCCTTGTTGTAGCATGCCTTTTACCCATATTGTGGCATGTCTAGCCATATCTTGGCATGTTTTGTCAGTCCCATGTCGTGGGATGCCTTGTCAAGCCCATGTCGAGGCATGTCGAGCCCGTGTCGAGGCATGTCGAGCCCGTGTTAAGGCATGTCGAGCCCGTGTCAAGGCATGTCAAGCCCTTGTTGTAGCATGCCTTTTGCCCATATTGTGGCATGTCTAGCCATATCTTGGCATGTTTTGTCAATCCCATGTCGTGGGATGCCTTGTCAAGCCCATGTCGAGCCAATGTCGAGGCATGTCGAGCCCGTGTCGAGGCATGTCGAGCCCGTGTCAAGGCATGTCAAGCCCTTGTTGTAGCATGCCTTTTACCCATATTGTGGCATGTCTAGCCATATCTTGGCATGTTTTGTCAATCCCATGTCGTGGGATGCCTTGTCAAGCCCATGTCGAGGCATGTCGAGCCCATGTCGAGGCATGTCGAGCCCGTGTCGAGGCATGTCGAGCCCGTGTCAAGGCATGTCAAGCCCTTGTTGTAGCATGCCCTTTGCCCATATTGTGGCATGTCTAGCCATATCTTGGCATGTTTTGTCAATCCCATGTCGTGGGATGCCTTGTCAAGCCCATGTCGAGGCATGTCGAGCCCATGTCGAGGCATGTCGAGCCCGTGTCAAGGCATGTCGAGCCCGTGTCAAGGCATGTCAAGCCCTTGTTGTAGCATGCCTTTTGCCCATATTGTGGCATGTCTAGCCATATCTTGGCATGTTTTGTCAATCCCATGTCGTGGGATGCCTTGTCAAGCCCATGTCGAGCCAATGTCGAGGCATGTCGAGCCCGTGTCGAGGCATGTCGAGCCCGTGTCAAGGCATGTCAAGCCCTTGTTGTAGCATGCCTTTTACCCATATTGTGGCATGTCTAGCCATATCTTGGCATGTTTTGTCAATCCCATGTCGTGGGATGCCTTGTGAAGCCCATGTCGAGGCATGTCGAGCCCATGTCGAGGCATGTCGAGCCCGTGTCGAGGCATGTCGAGCCCGTGTCAAGGCATGTCAAGCCCTTGTTGTAGCATGCCTTTTGCCCATATTGTGGCATGTCTAGCCATATCTTGGCATGTTTTGTCAATCCCATGTCGTGGGATGCCTTGTCAAGCCCATGTCGAGCCAATGTCGAGGCAGTCGAGCCCGTGTCGAGGCATGTCGAGCCCGTGTCAAGGCATGTCAAGCCCTTGTTGTAGCATGCCTTTTACCCATATTGTGGCATGTCTAGCCATATCTTGGCATGTTTTGTCAATCCCATGTCGTGGGATGCCTTGTCAAGCCCATGTCGAGGCATGTCGAGCCCATGTCGAGGCATGTCGAGCCCGTGTCAAGGCATGTCAAGCCCATGTCGAGGCAATTGCTTCCCAATTGCTCCTAAGTGCTTCCAAGTGCTCAAGTGCCCAAGGCCCAAGAGCCCTAGAGCCCTAGTGCCCGTGCCCGTGCACGCACGCACGCACGCACGCAGGTGTTTTTCAGTGGATTTATGAGCATTTTTTTGGCCGGCTCCTTCGTTTTTCCTCCGTTTACCGTCGGGTCGTATTTCCAACCGTTGCCCGGTGTCAAGCACCCGTCGGCTAGCCTATCATCGATGCCTTTTTTGGCCGGCTCCGTCATTTTTCCGCCATTGACCATCGGGTCGTATTTCCAACCGTTGCCCGGGTCTTATTTCCAACTATTGCCCGATGACAAGCCGACGTCGGGTCGTATTTCCAACGATTGCCCGGTGACAAGCCGTCGGCTAGCCCACCGTCTATACCGGGTGCAAAGGGCAGCCCCTCCCTTATATATGCATCTTGAGCTTTTCCCCAAGTGGCAGGAAGAAACATCTTTTCGTCCCAGGAGCGTACTAGGCATTTTTTTGAGAATTTGAGTTTTTCTCAACAAAGTGCCAATTGGAACTTCTTCAAAACATTTTGTAGCACCTTCACAAAAAAATTCATATTTTTTTTCCAAAGGGATTATTTATTATTAATTAATTTGCAAAATATACCATAAAAAATCAACAAAGTCAAGAAAAAATACATTAAAAATAGGAAAAATTCCAAATAAAATCTATTACTTCTACACATTACTTATAAAAAATATTTGGAAGGTAATAGATGAAAAGAGATGTAAAAAACCAACCTCAAAGTCTCGAAATGTACGTGTTATAAATGGAAAAAATTATCCTTTGTGAAACACACATGGAGGTGATGTTTTAGAGAGTTCTTACGAGGCATTATAGCCAAACAACGTACCACAAGTCATGTCAAGCACCCATGGGGTGGTTTTTCAAGCGATTGCTCGGTGCCAACCACCCGTCGGGTGGTTTTTCACGGATGGCATGTCGAGCCCATGTCGTGGCATGCATGCCTTGTCAAGCCCATGTTTTAGAGAGGCATTGTAGCCAAACAAACTCCCACAAGTAGTGTCAAGCACCCATCGGGTGGTTTTTCAAGCGATTGCCCGGTGCCTTGTCAAGCCCATGTCGAGCCATGTCGAGGCATGGCTTGTCAAGCCCACGCCGTGGCATGTCAAGCCCTTGTTGTGGCATGCCTTGTGCCCATGTTGTGGCATGTCAAGCCGTATGGTGGCATGCCTTGCCTTGTCAAGCCCATGTCGTGGCATGCCTTGTCGAGCCCGTGTCGAGGCATGTCGAGCCCGTGTCGAGGCATGGCTTGTCAAGCCCATGCCGTGGCATGTCAAGCCCTTGTTGTGGCATGCCTTGTGCCCCATGATATGGCATGTCAAGCCGTATCGTAGCATGCCTTGTCAAGCCCATGTCGTGGCATGCCTTGTCAAGCCCTTGTCGTGACATGCCTTGTCGAGGCATGTCGAGCCCATGTTGTGGCATGCATGCCTTGTCAAACCAATGTCGTGGCATGCATTGTGCCAATTTCTTGGCATGTCAAGCCGTGTGGTTGCATGCCTTGTCAAGCCCATGTCGTGGCGTGCCTTGTCAAGGCCATGTCGAGCCAATGTCGAGGCACGTCGAGCCATTGTCGTGGCATGCATGCCTTGTCAAACCCATGTCGTGGCATGCATTGTGCCAATGTCTTGGCATGTCAAGCCGTGTGGTTGCATGCCTTGTCATGTTTCCTGCGATTGCCCGGTGACAAGCACAAGTCGTGCCATGGCATGGCCTCTCTAGCCTCATTCGTTTTCTTTTATGCATCTTTCAAGAAGCCTTTGTCATGGCCCTCATGTTATTTTTCGAGCGATTGCCTTGTGCCCATATCGCGGCATGCCTTTCGCCCATGTCATGGCATGCCTTTTCAAGCATGGTGGAATTAAAGCATGGTGGAATTAGCCCATGCCTTTTCAAGCCCATGTCGTGGGTCAAGCATCTTGGCTTCCGTTTTAGCCATTTCATGACATGCCTTGCGTAGCCCGGTGGCATGCCTTGTCATGTTTCCAGCGATTGCCCGGTGACAAGCAAAAGTCGTGCCATGCCATGTCTTGCTGCGCCCCGATCGGATGTGGAACGGCTAATACCCTGTCCGCCAATCGACTCGGGGTGTGGACCGGTGCGGATTGGGACGGAGGCCAAAGCCCAGGCATTCGATAAGCCTTACACAGTTACAAACCTCCCCTCTCATATAGTTTAACTACTGCGTGTTGAAAGGATACCTTGGTCAAGCCGTCCCCTTGGGTTTCATGGAATTGCGGAAGTCGGTCAAGGCTTGCGAGAATACGTTCAGCCGTGCCTCAGTTATGGTCGCCTGTACCTCATTTTTACTCACCCGCTCCTGCAAATCACGGATCGAGTTTGACATTCGAGTAATGGCTGTCACACTACCGATACCTATGGTAGATAGAATTGCTATTATGACATAGGAAGGTTTCACGTTT
>CAWLAL010000001.1:5000-10000 GCA_963854785.1 Vaccinium vitis-idaea
GTCATCAAGGCAGCAGGCTTGGCACAACGAGGCGACAAGCACTTTTTCGGGGGAGGGACGGTGCCACAGCCAAAGGAGATCCAAGGCCGACCAAAAGCACTACTAGCCCGTGGGACTTTCGCGCAATCCTTCGACAAGGGATCTCAATCGGCAAGGCACGTGCCGCCTGTTCCCTTGCAACACAAAACGCTTAGCGATGCATGAAGTCTTTCAGAAAACCAAGGAATATCCCGCCCAAGCCCTTGGCATCACAACGCCGATACTAATGCACCTCGAGCCATAAGCACTACTACACACTTTCGCGACACTACTAATGCGCCTCGCGCCATAAGCGCTACTACACACTTTCGTGACACTACTAATGCGCCCCGTGCCATAAGCCCTACTACACACTTTCGCAACACGGTGATACCACCGGCATCGGGCAAGCATCCCTCAGGTGAAATCGCGGGACAAGAAAGACGACATCCATGCTAGCCTTCGGCATTGCACTTGAAACACGCGGCACAAAATCTTTTAGAAAACCAGTTTTTTTTTTTTTTTTTTTTTTTTTGGGGGGGGGGGGGGGGGGGGGGTGTGCCATAGCCAAAGGAGATCCAAGGCCGACCGAAAGCACTACTAGCCCGTGGGGCTTTCGCGCAATCCTTCGACAAGGGATCTCAATCGGCAAGGCACGTGCCGCCTGTTCCCTTGCAACACAAAACGCTTGGCGATGCATGAAGTCTTTCAGAAAACCAAGGAATATCCCGCCCAAGCCCTTGGCATCACAACGCCGCTACTAATGCACCTCGAGCCATAAGCACTACTACACACTTTCGCGACACTACTAATGCGCCTCGCGCCATAAGCGCTACTACACACTTTCGTGACACTACTAATGCGCCCCGTGCCATAAGCCCTACTACACACTTTCGCAACACGGTGATACCACCGGCATCGGGCAAGCATCCCTCGGGTGAAATCGCGGGACAGGAAAGACGACATCCATGCTAGCCTTCGGCATTGCACTGGAAACACGCGGCACAAAATCGATCGGGACTCGAGCAACATGCTTCCTCTCGGCAAAGAGGCATCCCCGGGGGAACACCAATGCGTCATCAAGGCAGGCTTGGCACAACGAGGCGACAAGCACTTTTTCGGGGGAGGGACAATGCCACAGCCAAAGGAGATCCAAGGCCGACCAAAAGCACTACTAGCCCGTGGGACTTTCGCGCAATCCTTCGACAAGGGATCTCAATCGGCAAGGCACGTGCTGCCTGTTCCATTGCAACACAAAACGCTTGGCGATGCATGAAGTCTTTCAGAAAACCAAGGAATATCCCGCCCAAGCCCTTGGCATCACAACGCCGCTACTAATGCACCTCGAGCCATAAGCACTACTACACACTTTCGCGACACTACTAATGCGCCTCGCGCCATAAGCGCTACTACACACTTTCGTGACACTACTAATGCGCCCCGTGCCATAAGCCCTACTACACACTTTCGCAACACGGTGATACCACCGGCATCGGGCAAGCATCCCTCAGGTGAAATCGCGGGACAAGAAAGACGACATCCATGCTAGCCTTCGGCATTGCACTTGAAACACGCGGCACAAAATATTTTAGAAAACCAAATTTTTTTGGGGGAAGGGGGGGGGGGGGGGGGGTGCCATAGCCAAAGGAGATCCAAGGCCGACCAAAAGCACTACTTTCCCGAAGGACAGTCGCACAATCTATCGACAATGTATCTCCTTTGGCATGGCGTGCCGCATGTTCCATTGCAACAACAAACGCATAGCAATGCATGACGTCTTTTAGAAAACCAAGGAATATCCCGCCCAAGCCCTTGGCATCACAACGCCGATACTAATGCGCCTCGAGCCATAAGCACTACTACACACTTTCGTGACACTACTAATGCGCCTCGCGCCATAAGCGCTACTACACACTTTCGTGACACTACTAATGCGCCCCGTGCCATAAGCCCTACTACACACTTTCGCGACATGGTGATACCACCGGCATCGAGCAAGCATCCCTCAGTGAAATCGCTGGACCAACAAGACGACATCCATGCAAGCCTTTGCTGTTGCCCTTGCAACATGCGGCGCGAAGCATGTCGATCGACACCCGGGCGAGCCTGCTTCCTCTCAACAAGGAGGTATCCCCTGGGCACACACTTGGGACTGAGGCACCTTAAGCCGTATAACCAAGCATGCTCACCGTGCGGGGACACCAATGCATCGTAGAGGAATAGCACGCTGCGCACTTCGCGGTGTCGATTGAGATGCTTCGTGACAACCATCATTCCTAGCCTTGTCGAGCGTGGAGGGCAACCAATTTAGCCTTGCCAAGCTTGGAGCGACCAACCATTGCCTCGCTAAGCCTGGGGAGCGACCACCTGCCTCGCTAAGCCTGGAGCGACCCCACATTGCCTCGCTAAGCCTGGACGAGCGACCACCTGCCTCGCTAAGCCTGGAGCGACCCCACATTGCCTCGCTAAGCCTGGACGAGCGACCAATTGCCTCGCTAAGCCTGGAGCGACCATACCTTGCCTCGCTAAGCCTGGACGAGCGACCAATTGCCTCGCTAAGCCTGGAGCGACCATACCTTGCCTCGCTAAGCCTGGGCATTGCCTTTCAATCGTTTCTTCGTGCATTACCCATAGGACATGGCTAGAACAAGGTGACATGCACACGTCGGGTCTTATTTCCAACGATTACCCGATGACAAGCACACATCGGGACGTATTTCCATCAAATGCCCAGCAACAAGCGCACATCGGGTATTATTTCCAGCGATTACCCGATGACGAGCACACATCGGGACGTATTTCCATCAAATGCCCGACAACAAGCATGCATCGGGTATTATTTCTAGCGATTACCCGATGCCAAGCACACATCGGGACGTATTTCCATCAAATGTCCGACAACAAGCACGCATCGGGTCATGTTTCAAGCGGTTACTCGGCAACAAGAACGCATCGGGTCATGTTTTCAGCGATTACCCAAAGAATGTAGCCGTCGGGTGCCAAAATGCCTTTCCTAGCACGGTTGTCGGCTCGTTTCGTGACCCGTCGGGCACTATTTGCTACCCACAGGGGCATTTCGGTCATTTTTTCGTTCATTACTCCATGGGTATCGATAGCACGAGGCATTGAACCCGAAATGCCTTTGATAGCCCGAAGATCGGCTCATTTCGTTACCCGTCGGCTCATTTCGTTACCCATCGGGCCATTTCGTTACCCACAGGGGTATTTTGGTCTTTTTTCCGTGCATTACCCCGGGCATGTGTTTGCACTTGGCATCGAAGCCAAAGTGCCCAGCATGCACGGGTTGGTCATGCCCGGGCCTTGCCAAGGCAGCCGGCATGGCTGGCCTTGGCTTGGCAAGGAGGGAGACCACCCCCCCTTATATATGCATCTTGAGCTTTTCCCCATGTGGCAGGAAGAAACATCTTTTCGTCCGAGGAGCGTACTAGCCATTTTTTCGAAAAATTGAGTTTTGCTCAACAAAGTGCCAATTGGAACTTGTTCAAAACATTTTGTAGCACCTTCACAAAAAAATTCAGATTTTTTTTCCAAAGGGATTATTTATTATTAATTAATTTCGAAAATACACCATAAAAAATCAAAAAAATCAAGAAAAAATACATTAAAAATAGGAAAAATCCCAAATAAAATCTATTACTTCTACACATTAATTATAAAAAATATTTGGAAGGTAGTAGATGGAAAGAGATGTAAAAAACCAACCTCAAAGTCTCTAAATGTACGCGTTATAAAAGAAAAAAATTATCCTTTGCGAAACACACATGGAGGTGATGTTTTAGAGAGTTCTTATGAGGCATTCTAGCCAAACAACCTACCACAAGTCATCTCAAGCACCCACGGGGTGGTTTTTCAAGCGATTGCTCGGTGCCAACCACCCGTCGGGTGGTTTTTTCACCGATGGCATGTCGAGCCCATGTCGTGGCATGCATGCCTTGTCAAGCCCATGCCTTTTGCCCATGTTGTGGCATGTCTAGCCATATCTTGGCATGTTTTGTCAATCCCATGTCGTGGGATGCCTTGTCAAGCCCATGTCGAGGCATGTCGAGCCCGTGTCGAGGCATGTCGAGCCCGTGTCAAGGCATGTCGAGCCCTTGTTGTAGCATGCCTTTTACCCATATTGTGGCATGTCTAGCCATATCTTGGCATGTTTTGTCAATCCCATGTCGTGGGATGCCTTGTCAAGCCCATGTCGAGACATGTCGAGCCCATGTCGAGGCATGTCGAGCCCGTGTCAAGGCATGTCGAGCCCGTGTCAAGGCATGTCAAGCCCTTGTTGTAGCATGCCTTTTGCCCATATTGTGGCATGTCTAGCCATATCTTGGCATGTTTTGTCAATCCCATGTCGTGGGATGCCTTGTCAAGCCCATGTCGAGGCATGTCGAGCCCGTGTCGAGGCATGTCGAGCCCGTGTCAAGGCATGTCAAGCCCTTGTTGTAGCATGCCTTTTACCCATATTGTGGCATGTCTAGCCATATCTTGGCATGTTTTGTCAATCCCATGTCGTGGGATGCCTTGTCAAGCCCATGTCGAGGCATGTCGAGCCCATGTCGAGGCATGTCGAGCCCGTGTCAAGGCATGTCGAGCCCGTGCCGAGGCATGCCTTGTGCCCTTGTCTTGGCATGTTAAGCCGTGTGGTTGCATGCCTTGTCAAGCCAAAGTCGTGGGATGCCTTTTTTTTGAGAAATTGAGTTTTTCTCAACAAAGTGCCAATTGGAACTTCTTCATAACATTTTTTAGCACCTTCACGAGGCATGTCGAGCCCATGTCTTGGCAAGTGCTCCCAAGTGCTTCCCAATTGCTCCCAATTGCTTCCCAAGTGCTTCCAAGTGCTCAAGTGCCCAAGGCCCAAGAGCCCTAGAGCCCTAGAGCCCTAGTGCCCGTGCCCGTGCACGCACGCACGCACGCACGCACGCACGCACGCAGGTGTTTTTTAGTGGATTTATGAGCATTTTTTTTGGCCG
>CAWLAL010000001.1:20000-27500 GCA_963854785.1 Vaccinium vitis-idaea
CGCGGCACAAAATCTTTTAGAAAACCAGTTTTTTTTTTTTTTTTTTTTTTGGGGGGGGGGGGGGGGGGGGGGGGGGTGTGCCATAGCCAAAGGAGATCCAAGGCCGACCGAAAGCACTACTAGCCCGTGGGGCTTTCGCGCAATCCTTCGACAAGGGATCTCAATCGGCAAGGCACGTGCCGCCTGTTCCCTTGCAACACAAAACGCTTGGCGATGCATGAAGTCTTTCAGAAAACCAAGGAATATCCCGCCCAAGCCCTTGGCATCACAACGCCGCTACTAATGCACCTCGAGCCATAAGCACTACTACACACTTTCGCGACACTACTAATGCGCCTCGCGCCATAAGCGCTACTACACACTTTCGTGACACTACTAATGCGCCCCGTGCCATAAGCCCTACTACACACTTTCGCAACACGGTGATACCACCGGCATCGGGCAAGCATCCCTCGGGTGAAATCGCGGGACAGGAAAGACGACATCCATGCTAGCCTTCGGCATTGCACTAGAAACACGCGGCACAAAATCGATCGGGACTCGAGCAACATGCTTCCTCTCGGCAAAGAGGCATCCCCGGGGGAACACCAATGCATCATCAAGGCAGCAGGCTTGGCACAACGAGGCGACAAGCACTTTTTCGGGGGAGGGACAATGCCACAGCCAAAGGAGATCCAAGGCCGACCAAAAGCACTACTAGCCCGTGGGACTTTCGCGCAATCCTTCGACAAGGGATCTCAATCGGCAAGGCACGTGCTGCCTGTTCCATTGCAACACAAAACGCTTGGCGATGCATGAAGTCTTTCAGAAAACCAAGGAATATCCCGCCCAAGCCCTTGGCATCACAACGCCGCTACTAATGCACCTCGAGCCATAAGCACTACTACACACTTTCGCGACACTACTAATGCGCCTCGCGCCATAAGCGCTACTACACACTTTCGTGACACTACTAATGCGCCCCGTGCCATAAGCCCTACTACACACTTTCGCAACACGGTGATACCACCGGCATCGGGCAAGCATCCCTCAGGTGAAATCGCGGGACAAGAAAGACGACATCCATGCTAGCCTTCGGCATTGCACTTGAAACACGCGGCACAAAATATTTTAGAAAACCAAATTTTTTTGGGGGAAGGGGGGGGGGGGGGGGGGGTGCCATAGCCAAAGGAGATCCAAGGCCGACCAAAAGCACTACTTTCCCGAAGGACAGTCGCACAATCTATCGACAATGTATCTCCTTTGGCATGGCGTGCCGCATGTTCCATTGCAACAACAAACGCATAGCAATGCATGACGTCTTTTAGAAAACCAAGGAATATCCCGCCCAAGCCCTTGGCATCACAACGCCGATACTAATGCGCCTCGAGCCATAAGCACTACTACACACTTTCGTGACACTACTAATGCGCCTCGCGCCATAAGCGCTACTACACACTTTCGTGACACTACTAATGCGCCCCGTGCCATAAGCCCTACTACACACTTTCGCGACATGGTGATACCACCGGCATCGAGCAAGCATCCCTCAGTGAAATCGCTGGACCAACAAGACGACATCCATGCAAGCCTTTGCTGTTGCCCTTGCAACATGCGGCGCGAAGCATGTCGATCGACACCCGGGCGAGCCTGCTTCCTCTCAACAAGGAGGTATCCCCTGGGCACACACTTGGGACTGAGGCACCTTAAGCCGTATAACCAAGCATGCTCACCGTGCGGGGACACCAATGCATCGTAGAGGAATAGCACGCTGCGCACTTCGCGGTGTCGATTGAGATGCTTCGTGACAACCATCATTCCTAGCCTTGTCGAGCGTGGAGGGCAACCAATTTAGCCTTGCCAAGCTTGGAGCGACCAACCATTGCCTCGCTAAGCCTGGGGAGCGACCACCTGCCTCGCTAAGCCTGGAGCGACCCCACATTGCCTCGCTAAGCCTGGACGAGCGACCACCTGCCTCGCTAAGCCTGGAGCGACCCCACATTGCCTCGCTAAGCCTGGACGAGCGACCAATTGCCTCGCTAAGCCTGGAGCGACCATACCTTGCCTCGCTAAGCCTGGACGAGCGACCAATTGCCTCGCTAAGCCTGGAGCGACCATACCTTGCCTCGCTAAGCCTGGGCATTGCCTTTCAATCGTTTCTTCGTGCATTACCCATAGGACATGGCTAGAACAAGGTGACATGCACACGTCGGGTCTTATTTCCAACGATTACCCGATGACAAGCACACATCGGGACGTATTTCCATCAAATGCCCAGCAACAAGCGCACATCGGGTATTATTTCCAGCGATTACCCGATGACGAGCACACATCGGGACGTATTTCCATCAAATGCCCGACAACAAGCATGCATCGGGTATTATTTCTAGCGATTACCCGATGCCAAGCACACATCGGGACGTATTTCCATCAAATGTCCGACAACAAGCACGCATCGGGTCATGTTTCAAGCGGTTACTCGGCAACAAGAACGCATCGGGTCATGTTTTCAGCGATTACCCAAAGAATGTAGCCGTCGGGTGCCAAAATGCCTTTCCTAGCACGGTTGTCGGCTCGTTTCGTGACCCGTCGGGCACTATTTGCTACCCACAGGGGCATTTCGGTCATTTTTTCGTTCATTACTCCATGGGTATCGATAGCACGAGGCATTGAACCCGAAATGCCTTTGATAGCCCGAAGATCGGCTCATTTCGTTACCCGTCGGCTCATTTCGTTACCCATCGGGCCATTTCGTTACCCACAGGGGTATTTTGGTCTTTTTTCCGTGCATTACCCCGGGCATGTGTTTGCACTTGGCATCGAAGCCAAAGTGCCCAGCATGCACGGGTTGGTCATGCCCGGGCCTTGCCAAGGCAGCCGGCATGGCTGGCCTTGGCTTGGCAAGGAGGGAGACCACCCCCCCTTATATATGCATCTTGAGCTTTTCCCCATGTGGCAGGAAGAAACATCTTTTCGTCCGAGGAGCGTACTAGCCATTTTTTCGAAAAATTGAGTTTTGCTCAACAAAGTGCCAATTGGAACTTGTTCAAAACATTTTGTAGCACCTTCACAAAAAAATTCAGATTTTTTTTCCAAAGGGATTATTTATTATTAATTAATTTCGAAAATACACCATAAAAAATCAAAAAAATCAAGAAAAAATACATTAAAAATAGGAAAAATCCCAAATAAAATCTATTACTTCTACACATTAATTATAAAAAATATTTGGAAGGTAGTAGATGGAAAGAGATGTAAAAAACCAACCTCAAAGTCTCTAAATGTATGCGTTATAAAAGAAAAAAATTATCCTTTGCGAAACACACATGGAGGTGATGTTTTAGAGAGTTCTTATGAGGCATTCTAGCCAAACAACCTACCACAAGTCATCTCAAGCACCCACGGGGTGGTTTTTCAAGCGATTGCTCGGTGCCAACCACCCGTCGGGTGGTTTTTTCACCGATGGCATGTCGAGCCCATGTCGTGGCATGCATGCCTTGTCAAGCCCATGCCTTTTGCCCATGTTGTGGCATGTCTAGCCATATCTTGGCATGTTTTGTCAATCCCATGTCGTGGGATGCCTTGTCAAGCCCATGTCGAGGCATGTCGAGCCCGTGTCGAGGCATGTCGAGCCCGTGTCAAGGCATGTCGAGCCCTTGTTGTAGCATGCCTTTTACCCATATTGTGGCATGTCTAGCCATATCTTGGCATGTTTTGTCAATCCCATGTCGTGGGATGCCTTGTCAAGCCCATGTCGAGGCATGTCGAGCCCATGTCGAGGCATGTCGAGCCCGTGTCAAGGCATGTCGAGCCCGTGTCAAGGCATGTCAAGCCCTTGTTGTAGCATGCCTTTTGCCCATATTGTGGCATGTCTAGCCATATCTTGGCATGTTTTGTCAATCCCATGTCGTGGGATGCCTTGTCAAGCCCATGTCGAGGCATGTCGAGCCCGTGTCGAGGCATGTCGAGCCCGTGTCAAGGCATGTCAAGCCCTTGTTGTAGCATGCCTTTTACCCATATTGTGGCATGTCTAGCCATATCTTGGCATGTTTTGTCAATCCCATGTCGTGGGATGCCTTGTCAAGCCCATGTCGAGCCAATGTCGAGGCATGTCGAGCCCGTGTCGAGGCATGTCGAGCCCGTGTCAAGGCATGTCAAGCCCTTGTTGTAGCATGCCTTTTACCCATATTGTGGCATGTCTAGCCATATCTTGGCATGTTTTGTCAATCCCATGTCGTGGGATGCCTTGTCAAGCCCATGTCGAGGCATGTCGAGCCCATGTCGAGGCATGTCGAGCCCGTGTCGAGGCATGTCGAGCCCGTGTCAAGGCATGTCAAGCCCTTGTTGTAGCATGCCTTTTGCCCATATTGTGGCATGTCTAGCCATATCTTGGCATGTTTTGTCAATCCCATGTCGTGGGATGCCTTGTCAAGCCCATGTCGAGGCATGTCGAGCCCGTGTCGAGGCATGTCGAGCCCGTGTCAAGGCATGTCAAGCCCTTGTTGTAGCATGCCTTTTACCCATATTGTGGCATGTCTAGCCATATCTTGGCATGTTTTGTCAATCCCATGTCGTGGGATGCCTTGTCAAGCCCATGTCGAGCCAATGTCGAGGCATGTCGAGCCCGTGTCGAGGCATGTCGAGCCCGTGTCAAGGCATGTCAAGCCCTTGTTGTAGCATGCCTTTTACCCATATTGTGGCATGTCTAGCCATATCTTGGCATGTTTTGTCAATCCCATGTCGTGGGATGCCTTGTCAAGCCCATGTCGAGGCATGTCGAGCCCATGTCGAGGCATGTCGAGCCCGTGTCGAGGCATGTCGAGCCCGTGTCAAGGCATGTCAAGCCCTTGTTGTAGCATGCCTTTTACCCATATTGTGGCATGTCTAGCCATATCTTGGCATGTTTTGTCAATCCCATGTCGTGGGATGCCTTGTCAAGCCCATGTCGAGGCATGTCGAGCCCGTGTCGAGGCATGTCGAGCCCGTGTCAAGGCATGTCAAGCCCTTGTTGTAGCATGCCTTTTACCCATATTGTGGCATGTCTAGCCATATCTTGGCATGTTTTGTCAATCCCATGTCGTGGGATGCCTTGTCAAGCCCATGTCGAGGCATGTCGAGCCCGTGTCGAGGCATGTCGAGCCCGTGTCAAGGCATGTCAAGCCCTTGTTGTAGCATGCCTTTTACCCATATTGTGGCATGTCTAGCCATATCTTGGCATGTTTTGTCAATCCCATGTCGTGGGATGCCTTGTCAAGCCCATGTCGAGCCAATGTCGAGGCATGTCGAGCCCGTGTCGAGGCATGTCGAGCCCGTGTCAAGGCATGTCAAGCCCTTGTTGTAGCATGCCTTTTACCCATATTGTGGCATGTCTAGCCATATCTTGGCATGTTTTGTCAATCCCATGTCGTGGGATGCCTTGTCAAGCCCATGTCGAGGCATGTCGAGCCCATGTCGAGGCATGTCGAGCCCGTGTCGAGGCATGTCGAGCCCGTGTCAAGGCATGTCAAGCCCTTGTTGTAGCATGCCTTTTACCCATATTGTGGCATGTCTAGCCATATCTTGGCATGTTTTGTCAATCCCATGTCGTGGGATGCCTTGTCAAGCCCATGTCGAGGCATGTCGAGCCCATGTCGAGGCATGTCGAGCCCATGTCGAGGCATGTCGAGCCCGTGTCGAGGCATGTCGAGCCCGTGTCAAGGCATGTCAAGCCCTTGTTGTAGCATGCCTTTTACCCATATTGTGGCATGTCTAGCCATATCTTGGCATGTTTTGTCAATCCCATGTCGTGGGATGCCTTGTCAAGCCCATGTCGAGGCATGTCGAGCCCATGTCGAGGCATGTCGAGCCCGTGTCGAGGCATGTCGAGCCCGTGTCAAGGCATGTCAAGCCCTTGTTGTAGCATGCCTTTTACCCATATTGTGGCATGTCTAGCCATATCTTGGCATGTTTTGTCAATCCCATGTCGTGGGATGCCTTGTCAAGCCCATGTCGAGGCATGTCGAGCCCATGTCGAGGCATGTCGAGCCCGTGTCGAGGCATGTCGAGCCCGTGTCAAGGCATGTCAAGCCCTTGTTGTAGCATGCCTTTTACCCATATTGTGGCATGTCTAGCCATATCTTGGCATGTTTTGTCAATCCCATGTCGTGGGATGCCTTGTCAAGCCCATGTCGAGGCATGTCGAGCCCATGTCGAGGCATGTCGAGCCCGTGTCAAGGCATGTCGAGCCCGTGTCAAGGCATGTCAAGCCCTTGTTGTAGCATGCCTTTTGCCCATATTGTGGCATGTCTAGCCATATCTTGGCATGTTTTGTCAATCCCATGTCGTGGGATGATTTGTCAAGCCCATGTCGAGCCAATGTCGAGGCATGTCGAGCCCGTGTCGAGGCATGTCGAGCCCGTGTCAAGGCATGTCAAGCCCTTGTTGTAGCATGCCTTTTGCCCATATTGTGGCATGTCTAGCCATATCTTGGCATGTTTTGTCAATCCCATGTCGTGGGATGCCTTGTCAAGCCCTTGTCGAGGCATGTCGATCCCGTGTCAAGGCATGTCGAGCCCGTGCCGAGGCATGCCTTGTGCCCTTGTCTTGGCATGTTAAGCCGTGTGGTTGCATGCCTTGTCAAGCCAAAGTCGTGGGATGCCTTTTTTTTGAGAAATTGAGTTTTTCTCAACAAAGTGCCAATTGGAACTTCTTCATAACATTTTTTAGCACCTTCACGAGGCATGTCGAGCCCATGTCTTGGCAAGTGCTCCCAAGTGCTTCCCAATTGCTCCCAATTGCTTCCCAAGTGCTTCCAAGTGCTCAAGTGCCCAAGGCCCAAGAGCCCTAGAGCCCTAGTGCCCGTGCCCGTGCACGCACGCACGCACGCACGCACGCACGCAGGTGTTTTTTAGTGGATTTATGAGCATTTTTTTTGGCCGGCTCCTTCGTTTTTCCTCGGTTTACCGTCGGGTCGTATTTCCAACCGTTGCCCGGTGTCAAGCACCCGTCGGCTAGCCTATCATCGATGCCTTTTTTGGCCGGCTCCGTCATTTTTCCGCCATTGACCATCGGGTCGTATTTCCAACCGTTGCCCGGGTCTTATTTCCAACTATTGCCCGGTGACAAGCCGACGTCGGGTCGTATTTCCAACGATTGCCCGGTGACAAGCCGTCGGCTAGCCCACCGTCTATACCGGGTGCAAAGGGCAGCCCCTCCCTTATATATGCATCTTGAGCTTTTCCCCAAGTGGCAGGAAGAAACATCTTTTCGTCCCAGGAGCGTACTAGGCATTTTTTTGAGAATTTGAGTTTTTCTCAACAAAGTGCCAATTGGAACTTCTTCAAAACATTTTGTAGCACCTTCACAAAAAAATTCATATTTTTTTTCCAAAGGGATTATTTATTATTAATTAATTTGCAAAATATACCATAAAAAATCAACAAAGTCAAGAAAAAATACATTAAAAATAGGAAAAATTCCAAATAAAATCTATTACTTCTACACATTATTTATAAAAAATATTTGGAAGGTAATAGATGAAAA
>CAWLAL010000001.1:37500-50000 GCA_963854785.1 Vaccinium vitis-idaea
CAGCAGGCTTGGCACAACGAGGCGACAAGCACTTTTTCGGGGGAGGGACAATGCCACAGCCAAAGGAGATCCAAGGCCGACCAAAAGCACTACTAGCCCGTGGGACTTTCGCGCAATCCTTCGACAAGGGATCTCAATCGGCAAGGCACGTGCTGCCTGTTCCATTGCAACACAAAACGCTTGGCGATGCATGAAGTCTTTCAGAAAACCAAGGAATATCCCGCCCAAGCCCTTGGCATCACAACGCCGCTACTAATGCACCTCGAGCCATAAGCACTACTACACACTTTCGCGACACTACTAATGCGCCTCGCGCCATAAGCGCTACTACACACTTTCGTGACACTACTAATGCGCCCCGTGCCATAAGCCCTACTACACACTTTCGCAACACGGTGATACCACCGGCATCGGGCAAGCATCCCTCAGGTGAAATCGCGGGACAAGAAAGACGACATCCATGCTAGCCTTCGGCATTGCACTTGAAACACGCGGCACAAAATATTTTAGAAAACCAAATTTTTTTGGGGGAAGGGGGGGGGGGGTGCCATAGCCAAAGGAGATCCAAGGCCGACCAAAAGCACTACTTTCCCGAAGGACAGTCGCACAATCTATCGACAATGTATCTCCTTTGGCATGGCGTGCCGCATGTTCCATTGCAACAACAAACGCATAGCAATGCATGACGTCTTTTAGAAAACCAAGGAATATCCCGCCCAAGCCCTTGGCATCACAACGCCGATACTAATGCGCCTCGAGCCATAAGCACTACTACACACTTTCGTGACACTACTAATGCGCCTCGCGCCATAAGCGCTACTACACACTTTCGTGACACTACTAATGCGCCCCGTGCCATAAGCCCTACTACACACTTTCGCGACATGGTGATACCACCGGCATCGAGCAAGCATCCCTCAGTGAAATCGCGGGACCAACAAGACGACATCCATGCAAGCCTTTGCTGTTGCCCTTGCAACATGCGGCGCGAAGCATGTCGATCGACACCCGGGCGAGCCTGCTTCCTCTCAACAAGGAGGTATCCCCTGGGCACACACTTGGGACTGAGGCACCTTAAGCCGTATAACCAAGCATGCTCACCGTGCGGGGACACCAATGCATCGTAGAGGAATAGCACGCTGCGCACTTCGCGGTGTCGATTGAGATGCTTCGTGACAACCATCATTCCTAGCCTTGTCGAGCGTGGAGGGCAACCAATTTAGCCTTGCCAAGCTTGGAGCGACCAACCATTGCCTCGCTAAGCCTGGGGAGCGACCACCTGCCTCGCTAAGCCTGGAGCGACCCCACATTGCCTCGCTAAGCCTGGACGAGCGACCACCTGCCTCGCTAAGCCTGGAGCGACCCCACATTGCCTCGCTAAGCCTGGACGAGCGACCAATTGCCTCGCTAAGCCTGGAGCGACCATACCTTGCCTCGCTAAGCCTGGACGAGCGACCAATTGCCTCGCTAAGCCTGGAGCGACCATACCTTGCCTCGCTAAGCCTGGGCATTGCCTTTCAATCGTTTCTTCGTGCATTACCCATAGGACGTGGCTAGAACAAGGTGACATGCACACGTCGGGTCTTATTTCCAACGATTACCCGATGACAAGCACACATCGGGACGTATTTCCATCAAATGCCCAGCAACAAGCGCACATCGGGTATTATTTCCAGCGATTACCCGATGACGAGCACACATCGGGACGTATTTCCATCAAATGCCCGACAACAAGCATGCATCGGGTATTATTTCTAGCGATTACCCGATGCCAAGCACACATCGGGACGTATTTCCATCAAATGTCCGACAACAAGCACGCATCGGGTCATGTTTCAAGCGGTTACTCGGCAACAAGAACGCATCGGGTCATGTTTTCAGCGATTACCCAAAGAATGTAGCCGTCGGGTGCCAAAATGCCTTTCCTAGCACGGTTGTCGGCTCGTTTCGTGACCCGTCGGGCACTATTTGCTACCCACAGGGGCATTTCGGTCATTTTTTCGTTCATTACTCCATGGGTATCGATAGCACGAGGCATTGAACCCGAAATGCCTTTGATAGCCCGAAGATCGGCTCATTTCGTTACCCGTCGGCTCATTTCGTTACCCATCGGGCCATTTCGTTACCCACAGGGGTATTTTGGTCTTTTTTCCGTGCATTACCCCGGGCATGTGTTTGCACTTGGCATCGAAGCCAAAGTGCCCAGCATGCACGGGTTGGTCATGCCCGGGCCTTGCCAAGGCAGCCGGCATGGCTGGCCTTGGCTTGGCAAGGAGGGAGACCACCCCCCCTTATATATGCATCTTGAGCTTTTCCCCATGTGGCAGGAAGAAACATCTTTTCGTCCGAGGAGCGTACTAGCCATTTTTTCGAAAAATTGAGTTTTGCTCAACAAAGTGCCAATTGGAACTTGTTCAAAACATTTTGTAGCACCTTCACAAAAAAATTCAGATTTTTTTTCCAAAGGGATTATTTATTATTAATTAATTTCGAAAATACACCATAAAAAATCAAAAAAATCAAGAAAAAATACATTAAAAATAGGAAAAATCCCAAATAAAATCTATTACTTCTACACATTAATTATAAAAAATATTTGGAAGGTAGTAGATGGAAAGAGATGTAAAAAACCAACCTCAAAGTCTCTAAATGTACGCGTTATAAAAGAAAAAAATTATCCTTTGCGAAACACACATGGAGGTGATGTTTTAGAGAGTTCTTATGAGGCATTCTAGCCAAACAACCTACCACAAGTCATCTCAAGCACCCACGGGGTGGTTTTTCAAGCGATTGCTCGGTGCCAACCACCCGTCGGGTGGTTTTTTCACCGATGGCATGTCGAGCCCATGTCGTGGCATGCATGCCTTGTCAAGCCCATGCCTTTTGCCCATGTTGTGGCATGTCTAGCCATATCTTGGCATGTTTTGTCAATCCCATGTCGTGGGATGCCTTGTCAAGCCCATGTCGAGGCATGTCGAGCCCGTGTCGAGGCATGTCGAGCCCGTGTCAAGGCATGTCGAGCCCTTGTTGTAGCATGCCTTTTACCCATATTGTGGCATGTCTAGCCATATCTTGGCATGTTTTGTCAATCCCATGTCGTGGGATGCCTTGTCAAGCCCATGTCGAGGCATGTCGAGCCCATGTCGAGGCATGTCGAGCCCGTGTCGAGGCATGTCGAGCCCGTGTCAAGGCATGTCAAGCCCTTGTTGTAGCATGCCTTTTGCCCATATTGTGGCATGTCTAGCCATATCTTGGCATGTTTTGTCAATCCCATGTCGTGGGATGCCTTGTCAAGCCCATGTCGAGGCATGTCGAGCCCGTGTCGAGGCATGTCGAGCCCGTGTCAAGGCATGTCAAGCCCTTGTTGTAGCATGCCTTTTACCCATATTGTGGCATGTCTAGCCATATCTTGGCATGTTTTGTCAATCCCATGTCGTGGGATGCCTTGTCAAGCCCATGTCGAGCCAATGTCGAGGCATGTCGAGCCCGTGTCGAGGCATGTCGAGCCCGTGTCAAGGCATGTCAAGCCCTTGTTGTAGCATGCCTTTTACCCATATTGTGGCATGTCTAGCCATATCTTGGCATGTTTTGTCAATCCCATGTCGTGGGATGCCTTGTCAAGCCCATGTCGAGGCATGTCGAGCCCATGTCGAGGCATGTCGAGCCCGTGTCGAGGCATGTCGAGCCCGTGTCAAGGCATGTCAAGCCCTTGTTGTAGCATGCCTTTTGCCCATATTGTGGCATGTCTAGCCATATCTTGGCATGTTTTGTCAATCCCATGTCGTGGGATGCCTTGTCAAGCCCATGTCGAGGCATGTCGAGCCCGTGTCGAGGCATGTCGAGCCCGTGTCAAGGCATGTCAAGCCCTTGTTGTAGCATGCCTTTTACCCATATTGTGGCATGTCTAGCCATATCTTGGCATGTTTTGTCAATCCCATGTCGTGGGATGCCTTGTCAAGCCCATGTCGAGCCAATGTCGAGGCATGTCGAGCCCGTGTCGAGGCATGTCGAGCCCGTGTCAAGGCATGTCAAGCCCTTGTTGTAGCATGCCTTTTTCCCATATTGTGGCATGTCTAGCCATATCTTGGCATGTTTTGTCAATCCCATGTCGTGGGATGCCTTGTCAAGCCCATGTCGAGGCATGTCGAGCCCATGTCGAGGCATGTCGAGCCCGTGTCGAGGCATGTCGAGCCCGTGTCAAGGCATGTCAAGCCCTTGTTGTAGCATGCCTTTTACCCATATTGTGGCATGTCTAGCCATATCTTGGCATGTTTTGTCAATCCCATGTCGTGGGATGCCTTGTCAAGCCCATGTCGAGGCATGTCGAGCCCGTGTCGAGGCATGTCGAGCCCGTGTCAAGGCATGTCAAGCCCTTGTTGTAGCATGCCTTTTACCCATATTGTGGCATGTCTAGCCATATCTTGGCATGTTTTGTCAATCCCATGTCGTGGGATGCCTTGTCAAGCCCATGTCGAGGCATGTCGAGCCCATGTCGAGGCATGTCGAGCCCGTGTCGAGGTATGTCGAGCCCGTGTCAAGGCATGTCAAGCCCTTGTTGTAGCATGCCTTTTACCCATATTGTGGCATGTCTAGCCATATCTTGGCATGTTTTGTCAATCCCATGTCGTGGGATGCCTTGTCAAGCCCATGTCGAGGCATGTCGAGCCCATGTCGAGGCATGTCGAGCCCGTGTCGAGGCATGTCGAGCCCGTGTCAAGGCATGTCAAGCCCTTGTTGTAGCATGCCTTTTACCCATATTGTGGCATGTCTAGCCATATCTTGGCATGTTTTGTCAATCCCATGTCGTGGGATGCCTTGTCAAGCCCATGTCGAGGCATGTCGAGCCCATGTCGAGGCATGTCGAGCCCGTGTCGAGGCATGTCGAGCCCGTGTCAAGGCATGTCAAGCCCTTGTTGTAGCATGCCTTTTACCCATATTGTGGCATGTCTAGCCATATCTTGGCATGTTTTGTCAATCCCATGTCGTGGGATGCCTTGTCAAGCCCATGTCGAGGCATGTCGAGCCCATGTCGAGGCATGTCGAGCCCGTGTCAAGGCATGTCGAGCCCGTGTCAAGGCATGTCAAGCCCTTGTTGTAGCATGCCTTTTGCCCATATTGTGGCATGTCTAGCCATATCTTGGCATGTTTTGTCAATCCCATGTCGTGGGATGATTTGTCAAGCCCATGTCGAGCCAATGTCGAGGCATGTCGAGCCCGTGTCGAGGCATGTCGAGCCCGTGTCAAGGCATGTCAAGCCCTTGTTGTAGCATGCCTTTTGCCCATATTGTGGCATGTCTAGCCATATCTTGGCATGTTTTGTCAATCCCATGTCGTGGGATGCCTTGTCAAGCCCTTGTCGAGGCATGTCGAGCCCGTGTCAAGGCATGTCGAGCCCGTGCCGAGGCATGCCTTGTGCCCTTGTCTTGGCATGTTAAGCCGTGTGGTTGCATGCCTTGTCAAGCCAAAGTCGTGGGATGCATTTTTTTTGAGAAATTGAGTTTTTCTCAACAAAGTGCCAATTGGAACTTCTTCATAACATTTTTTAGCACCTTCACGAGGCATGTCGAGCCCATGTCTTGGCAAGTGCTCCCAAGTGCTTCCAAGTGCTCAAGTGCCCAAGGCCCAAGAGCCCTAGAGCCCTAGTGCCCGTGCCCGTGCACGCACGCACGCACGCACGCACGCACGCAGGTGTTTTTTAGTGGATTTATGAGCATTTTTTTTGGCCGGCTCCTTCGTTTTTCCTCCGTTTACCGTCGGGTCGTATTTCCAACCGTTGCCCGGTGTCAAGCACCCGTCGGCTAGCCTATCATCGATGCCTTTTTTGGCCGGCTCCGTCATTTTTCCGCCATTGACCATCGGGTCGTATTTCCAACCGTTGCCCGGGTCTTATTTCCAACTATTGCCCGGTGACAAGCCGACGTCGGGTCGTATTTCCAACGATTGCCCGGTGACAAGCCGTCGGCTAGCCCACCGTCTATACCGGGTGCAAAGGGCAGCCCCTCCCTTATATATGCATCTTGAGCTTTTCCCCAAGTGGCAGGAAGAAACATCTTTTCGTCCCAGGAGCGTACTAGGCATTTTTTTGAGAATTTGAGTTTTTCTCAACAAAGTGCCAATTGGAACTTCTTCAAAACATTTTGTAGCACCTTCACAAAAAAATTCATATTTTTTTTCCAAAGGGATTATTTATTATTAATTAATTTGCAAAATATACCATAAAAAATCAACAAAGTCAAGAAAAAATACATTAAAAATAGGAAAAATTCCAAATAAAATCTATTACTTCTACACATTATTTATAAAAAATATTTGGAAGGTAATAGATGAAAAGAGATGTAAAAAACCAACCTCAAAGTCTCGAAATGTACGTGTTATAAATGGAAAAAATTATCCTTTGTGAAACACACATGGAGGTGATGTTTTAGAGAGTTCTTACGAGGCATTATAGCCAAACAACGTACCACAAGTCATGTCAAGCACCCATGGGGTGGTTTTTCAAGCAATTGCTCGGTGCCAACCACCCGTCGGGTGGTTTTTCACGGATGGCATGTCGAGCCCATGTCGTGGCATGCATGCCTTGTCAAGCCCATGTTTTAGAGAGGCATTGTAGCCAAACAAACTCCCACAAGTAGTGTCAAGCACCCATCGGGTGGTTTTTCAAGCGATTGCCCGGTGCCTTGTCAAGCCCATGTCGAGCCATGTCGAGGCATGGCTTGTCAAGCCCACGCCGTGGCATGTCAAGCCCTTGTTGTCGCATGCCTTGTGCCCATGTTGTGGCATGTCAAGCCGTATGGTGGCATGCCTTGCCTTGTCAAGCCCATGTCGTGGCATGCCTTGTCGAGCCCGTGTCGAGGCATGGCTTGTCAAGCCCATGCCGTGGCATGTCAAGCCCTTGTTGTGGCATGCCTTGTGCCCATGATATGGCATGTCAAGCCGTATCGTAGCATGCCTTGTCAAGCCCATGTCGTGACATGCCTTGTCAAGCACTACTACACACTTTCGCGACACTACTAATGCGCCTCGCGCCATAAGCGCTACTACACACTTTCGTGACACTACTAATGCGCCCCGTGCCATAAGCCCTACTACACACTTTCGCAACACGGTGATACCACCGGCATCGGGCAAGCATCCCTCGGGTGAAATCGCGGGACAGGAAAGACGACATCCATGCTAGCCTTCGGCATTGCACTGGAAACACGCGGCACAAAATCGATCGGGACTCGAGCAACATGCTTCCTCTCGGCAAAGAGGCATCCCCGGGGGAACACCAATGCGTCATCAAGGCAGCAGGCTTGGCACAACGAGGCGACAAGCACTTTTTCGGGGGAGGGACAATGCCACAGCCAAAGGAGATCCAAGGCCGACCAAAAGCACTACTAGCCCGTGGGACTTTCGCGCAATCCTTCGACAAGGGATCTCAATCGGCAAGGCACGTGCTGCCTGTTCCATTGCAACACAAAACGCTTGGCGATGCATGAAGTCTTTCAGAAAACCAAGGAATATCCCGCCCAAGCCCTTGGCATCACAACGCCGCTACTAATGCACCTCGAGCCATAAGCACTACTACACACTTTCGCGACACTACTAATGCGCCTCGCGCCATAAGCGCTACTACACACTTTCGTGACACTACTAATGCGCCCCGTGCCATAAGCCCTACTACACACTTTCGCAACACGGTGATACCACCGGCATCGGGCAAGCATCCCTCAGGTGAAATCGCGGGACAAGAAAGACGACATCCATGCTAGCCTTCGGCATTGCACTTGAAACACGCGGCACAAAATATTTTAGAAAACCAAATTTTTTTGGGGGAAGGGGGGGGGGGGGTGCCATAGCCAAAGGAGATCCAAGGCCGACCAAAAGCACTACTTTCCCGAAGGACAGTCGCACAATCTATCGACAATGTATCTCCTTTGGCATGGCGTGCCGCATGTTCCATTGCAACAACAAACGCATAGCAATGCATGACGTCTTTTAGAAAACCAAGGAATATCCCGCCCAAGCCCTTGGCATCACAACGCCGATACTAATGCGCCTCGAGCCATAAGCACTACTACACACTTTCGTGACACTACTAATGCGCCTCGCGCCATAAGCGCTACTACACACTTTCGTGACACTACTAATGCGCCCCGTGCCATAAGCCCTACTACACACTTTCGCGACATGGTGATACCACCGGCATCGAGCAAGCATCCCTCAGTGAAATCGCGGGACCAACAAGACGACATCCATGCAAGCCTTTGCTGTTGCCCTTGCAACATGCGGCGCGAAGCATGTCGATCGACACCCGGGCGAGCCTGCTTCCTCTCAACAAGGAGGTATCCCCTGGGCACACACTTGGGACTGAGGCACCTTAAGCCGTATAACCAAGCATGCTCACCGTGCGGGGACACCAATGCATCGTAGAGGAATAGCACGCTGCGCACTTCGCGGTGTCGATTGAGATGCTTCGTGACAACCATCATTCCTAGCCTTGTCGAGCGTGGAGGGCAACCAATTTAGCCTTGCCAAGCTTGGAGCGACCAACCATTGCCTCGCTAAGCCTGGGGAGCGACCACCTGCCTCGCTAAGCCTGGAGCGACCCCACATTGCCTCGCTAAGCCTGGACGAGCGACCACCTGCCTCGCTAAGCCTGGAGCGACCCCACATTGCCTCGCTAAGCCTGGACGAGCGACCAATTGCCTCGCTAAGCCTGGAGCGACCATACCTTGCCTCGCTAAGCCTGGACGAGCGACCAATTGCCTCGCTAAGCCTGGAGCGACCATACCTTGCCTCGCTAAGCCTGGGCATTGCCTTTCAATCGTTTCTTCGTGCATTACCCATAGGACGTGGCTAGAACAAGGTGACATGCACACGTCGGGTCTTATTTCCAACGATTACCCGATGACAAGCACACATCGGGACGTATTTCCATCAAATGCCCAGCAACAAGCGCACATCGGGTATTATTTCCAGCGATTACCCGATGACGAGCACACATCGGGACGTATTTCCATCAAATGCCCGACAACAAGCATGCATCGGGTATTATTTCTAGCGATTACCCGATGCCAAGCACACATCGGGACGTATTTCCATCAAATGTCCGACAACAAGCACGCATCGGGTCATGTTTCAAGCGGTTACTCGGCAACAAGAACGCATCGGGTCATGTTTTCAGCGATTACCCAAAGAATGTAGCCGTCGGGTGCCAAAATGCCTTTCCTAGCACGGTTGTCGGCTCGTTTCGTGACCCGTCGGGCACTATTTGCTACCCACAGGGGCATTTCGGTCATTTTTTCGTTCATTACTCCATGGGTATCGATAGCACGAGGCATTGAACCCGAAATGCCTTTGATAGCCCGAAGATCGGCTCATTTCGTTACCCGTCGGCTCATTTCGTTACCCATCGGGCCATTTCGTTACCCACAGGGGTATTTTGGTCTTTTTTCCGTGCATTACCCCGGGCATGTGTTTGCACTTGGCATCGAAGCCAAAGTGCCCAGCATGCACGGGTTGGTCATGCCCGGGCCTTGCCAAGGCAGCCGGCATGGCTGGCCTTGGCTTGGCAAGGAGGGAGACCACCCCCCCTTATATATGCATCTTGAGCTTTTCCCCATGTGGCAGGAAGAAACATCTTTTCGTCCGAGGAGCGTACTAGCCATTTTTTCGAAAAATTGAGTTTTGCTCAACAAAGTGCCAATTGGAACTTGTTCAAAACATTTTGTAGCACCTTCACAAAAAAATTCAGATTTTTTTTCCAAAGGGATTATTTATTATTAATTAATTTCGAAAATACACCATAAAAAATCAAAAAAATCAAGAAAAAATACATTAAAAATAGGAAAAATCCCAAATAAAATCTATTACTTCTACACATTAATTATAAAAAATATTTGGAAGGTAGTAGATGGAAAGAGATGTAAAAAACCAACCTCAAAGTCTCTAAATGTACGCGTTATAAAAGAAAAAAATTATCCTTTGCGAAACACACATGGAGGTGATGTTTTAGAGAGTTCTTATGAGGCATTCTAGCCAAACAACCTACCACAAGTCATCTCAAGCACCCACGGGGTGGTTTTTCAAGCGATTGCTCGGTGCCAACCACCCGTCGGGTGGTTTTTTCACCGATGGCATGTCGAGCCCATGTCGTGGCATGCATGCCTTGTCAAGCCCATGCCTTTTGCCCATGTTGTGGCATGTCTAGCCATATCTTGGCATGTTTTGTCAATCCCATGTCGTGGGATGCCTTGTCAAGCCCATGTCGAGGCATGTCGAGCCCATGTCGAGGCATGTCGAGCCCGTGTCGAGGCATGTCGAGCCCGTGTCAAGGCATGTCAAGCCCTTGTTGTAGCATGCCTTTTACCCATATTGTGGCATGTCTAGCCATATCTTGGCATGTTTTGTCAATCCCATGTCGTGGGATGCCTTGTCAAGCCCATGTCGAGGCATGTCGAGCCCATGTCGAGGCATGTCGAGCCCGTGTCGAGGCATGTCGAGCCCGTGTCAAGGCATGTCAAGCCCTTGTTGTAGCATGCCTTTTACCCATATTGTGGCATGTCTAGCCATATCTTGGCATGTTTTGTCAATCCCATGTCGTGGGATGCCTTGTCAAGCCCATGTCGAGGCATGTCGAGCCCATGTCGAGGCATGTCGAGCCCGTGTCGAGGCATGTCGAGCCCGTGTCAAGGCATGTCAAGCCCTTGTTGTAGCATGCCTTTTACCCATATTGTGGCATGTCTAGCCATATCTTGGCATGTTTTGTCAATCCCATGTCGTGGGATGCCTTGTCAAGCCCATGTCGAGGCATGTCGAGCCCATGTCGAGGCATGTCGAGCCCGTGTCGAGGCATGTCGAGCCCGTGTCAAGGCATGTCAAGCCCTTGTTGTAGCATGCCTTTTACCCATATTGTGGCATGTCTAGCCATATCTTGGCATGTTTTGTCAATCCCATGTCGTGGGATGCCTTGTCAAGCCCATGTCGAGGCATGTCGAGCCCATGTCGAGGCATGTCGAGCCCGTGTCAAGGCATGTCGAGCCCGTGTCAAGGCATGTCAAGCCCTTGTTGTAGCATGCCTTTTGCCCATATTGTGGCATGTCTAGCCATATCTTGGCATGTTTTGTCAATCCCATGTCGTGGGATGATTTGTCAAGCCCATGTCGAGCCAATGTCGAGGCATGTCGAGCCCGTGTCGAGGCATGTCGAGCCCGTGTCAAGGCATGTCAAGCCCTTGTTGTAGCATGCCTTTTGCCCATATTGTGGCATGTCTAGCCATATCTTGGCATGTTTTGTCAATCCCATGTCGTGGGATGCCTTGTCAAGCCCTTGTCGAGGCATGTCGAGCCCGTGTCAAGGCATGTCGAGCCCGTGCCGAGGCATGCCTTGTGCCCTTGTCTTGGCATGTTAAGCCGTGTGGTTGCATGCCTTGTCAAGCCAAAGTCGTGGGATGCCTTTTTTTTGAGAAATTGAGTTTTTCTCAACAAAGTGCCAATTGGAACTTCTTCATAACATTTTTTAGCACCTTCACGAGGCATGTCGAGCCCATGTCTTGGCAAGTGCTCCCAAGTGCTTCCCAATTGCTCCCAATTGCTTCCCAAGTGCTTCCAAGTGCTCAAGTGCCCAAGGCCCAAGAGCCCTAGAGCCCTAGTGCCCGTGCCCGTGCACGCACGCACGCACGCACGCACGCACGCAGGTGTTTTTTAGTGGATTTATGAGCATTTTTTTTGGCCGGCTCCTTCGTTTTTCCTCCGTTTACCGTCGGGTCGTATTTCCAACCGTTGCCCGGTGTCAAGCACCCGTCGGCTAGCCTATCATCGATGCCTTTTTTGGCCGGCTCCGTCATTTTTCCGCCATTGACCATCGGGTCGTATTTCCAACCGTTGCCCGGGTCTTATTTCCAACTATTGCCCGGTGACAAGCCGACGTCGGGTCGTATTTCCAACGATTGCCCGGTGACAAGCCGTCGGCTAGCCCACCGTCTATACCGGGTGCAAAGGGCAGCCCCTCCCTTATATATGCATCTTGAGCTTTTCCCCAAGTGGCAGGAAGAAACATCTTTTCGTCCCAGGAGCGTACTAGGCATTTTTTTGAGAATTTGAGTTTTTCTCAACAAAGTGCCAATTGGAACTTCTTCAAAACATTTTGTAGCACCTTCACAAAAAAATTCATATTTTTTTTCCAAAGGGATTATTTATTATTAATTAATTTGCAAAATATACCATAAAAAATCAACAAAGTCAAGAAAAAATACATTAAAAATAGGAAAAATTCCAAATAAAATCTATTACTTCTACACATTATTTATAAAAAATATTTGGAAGGTAATAGATGAAAAGAGATGTAAAAAACCAACCTCAAAGTCTCGAAATGTACGTGTTATAAATGGAAAAAATTATCCTTTGTGAAACACACATGGAGGTGATGTTTTAGAGAGTTCTTACGAGGCATTATAGCCAAACAACGTACCACAAGTCATGTCAAGCACCCATGGGGTGGTTTTTCAAGCAATTGCT
>CAWLAL010000001.1:60000-65000 GCA_963854785.1 Vaccinium vitis-idaea
TGCTGCCTGTTCCATTGCAACACAAAACGCTTGGCGATGCATGAAGTCTTTCAGAAAACCAAGGAATATCCCGCCCAAGCCCTTGGATCACAACGCCGCTACTAATGCACCTCGAGCCATAAGCACTACTACACACTTTCGCGACACTACTAATGCGCCTCGCGCCATAAGCGCTACTACACACTTTCGTGACACTACTAATGCGCCCCGTGCCATAAGCCCTACTACACACTTTCGCAACACGGTGATACCACCGGCATCGGGCAAGCATCCCTCAGGTGAAATCGCGGGACAAGAAAGACGACATCCATGCTAGCCTTCGGCATTGCACTTGAAACACGCGGCACAAAATATTTTAGAAAACCAAATTTTTTTGGGGGAAGGGGGGGGGGGGGGGGGGGGGTGCCATAGCCAAAGGAGATCCAAGGCCGACCAAAAGCACTACTTTCCCGAAGGACAGTCGCACAATCTATCGACAATGTATCTCCTTTGGCATGGCGTGCCGCATGTTCCATTGCAACAACAAACGCATAGCAATGCATGACGTCTTTTAGAAAACCAAGGAATATCCCGCCCAAGCCCTTGGCATCACAACGCCGATACTAATGCGCCTCGAGCCATAAGCACTACTACACACTTTCGTGACACTACTAATGCGCCTCGCGCCATAAGCGCTACTACACACTTTCGTGACACTACTAATGCGCCCCGTGCCATAAGCCCTACTACACACTTTCGCGACATGGTGATACCACCGGCATCGAGCAAGCATCCCTCAGTGAAATCGCTGGACCAACAAGACGACATCCATGCAAGCCTTTGCTGTTGCCCTTGCAACATGCGGCGCGAAGCATGTCGATCGACACCCGGGCGAGCCTGCTTCCTCTCAACAAGGAGGTATCCCCTGGGCACACACTTGGGACTGAGGCACCTTAAGCCGTATAACCAAGCATGCTCACCGTGCGGGGACACCAATGCATCGTAGAGGAATAGCACGCTGCGCACTTCGCGGTGTCGATTGAGATGCTTCGTGACAACCATCATTCCTAGCCTTGTCGAGCGTGGAGGGCAACCAATTTAGCCTTGCCAAGCTTGGAGCGACCAACCATTGCCTCGCTAAGCCTGGGGAGCGACCACCTGCCTCGCTAAGCCTGGAGCGACCCCACATTGCCTCGCTAAGCCTGGACGAGCGACCACCTGCCTCGCTAAGCCTGGAGCGACCCCACATTGCCTCGCTAAGCCTGGACGAGCGACCAATTGCCTCGCTAAGCCTGGAGCGACCATACCTTGCCTCGCTAAGCCTGGACGAGCGACCAATTGCCTCGCTAAGCCTGGAGCGACCATACCTTGCCTCGCTAAGCCTGGGCATTGCCTTTCAATCGTTTCTTCGTGCATTACCCATAGGACGTGGCTAGAACAAGGTGACATGCACACGTCGGGTCTTATTTCCAACGATTACCCGATGACAAGCACACATCGGGACGTATTTCCATCAAATGCCCAGCAACAAGCGCACATCGGGTATTATTTCCAGCGATTACCCGATGACGAGCACACATCGGGACGTATTTCCATCAAATGCCCGACAACAAGCATGCATCGGGTATTATTTCTAGCGATTACCCGATGCCAAGCACACATCGGGACGTATTTCCATCAAATGTCCGACAACAAGCACGCATCGGGTCATGTTTCAAGCGGTTACTCGGCAACAAGAACGCATCGGGTCATGTTTTCAGCGATTACCCAAAGAATGTAGCCGTCGGGTGCCAAAATGCCTTTCCTAGCACGGTTGTCGGCTCGTTTCGTGACCCGTCGGGCACTATTTGCTACCCACAGGGGCATTTCGGTCATTTTTTCGTTCATTACTCCATGGGTATCGATAGCACGAGGCATTGAACCCGAAATGCCTTTGATAGCCCGAAGATCGGCTCATTTCGTTACCCGTCGGCTCATTTCGTTACCCATCGGGCCATTTCGTTACCCACAGGGGTATTTTGGTCTTTTTTCCGTGCATTACCCCGGGCATGTGTTTGCACTTGGCATCGAAGCCAAAGTGCCCAGCATGCACGGGTTGGTCATGCCCGGGCCTTGCCAAGGCAGCCGGCATGGCTGGCCTTGGCTTGGCAAGGAGGGAGACCACCCCCCCTTATATATGCATCTTGAGCTTTTCCCCATGTGGCAGGAAGAAACATCTTTTCGTCCGAGGAGCGTACTAGCCATTTTTTCGAAAAATTGAGTTTTGCTCAACAAAGTGCCAATTGGAACTTGTTCAAAACATTTTGTAGCACCTTCACAAAAAAATTCAGATTTTTTTTCCAAAGGGATTATTTATTATTAATTAATTTCGAAAATACACCATAAAAAATCAAAAAAATCAAGAAAAAATACATTAAAAATAGGAAAAATCCCAAATAAAATCTATTACTTCTACACATTAATTATAAAAAATATTTGGAAGGTAGTAGATGGAAAGAGATGTAAAAAACCAACCTCAAAGTCTCTAAATGTATGCGTTATAAAAGAAAAAAATTATCCTTTGCGAAACACACATGGAGGTGATGTTTTAGAGAGTTCTTATGAGGCATTCTAGCCAAACAACCTACCACAAGTCATCTCAAGCACCCACGGGGTGGTTTTTCAAGCGATTGCTCGGTGCCAACCACCCGTCGGGTGGTTTTTTCACCGATGGCATGTCGAGCCCATGTCGTGGCATGCATGCCTTGTCAAGCCCATGCCTTTTGCCCATGTTGTCGCATGTCTAGCCATATCTTGGCATGTTTTGTCAATCCCATGTCGTGGGATGCCTTGTCAAGCCCATGTCGAGGCATGTCGAGCCCGTGTCGAGGCATGTCGAGCCCGTGTCAAGGCATGTCGAGCCCTTGTTGTAGCATGCCTTTTACCCATATTGTGGCATGTCTAGCCATATCTTGGCATGTTTTGTCAATCCCATGTCGTGGGATGCCTTGTCAAGCCCATGTCGAGGCATGTCGAGCCCATGTCGAGGCATGTCGAGCCCGTGTCGAGGCATGTCGAGCCCGTGTCAAGGCATGTCAAGCCCTTGTTGTAGCATGCCTTTTGCCCATATTGTGGCATGTCTAGCCATATCTTGGCATGTTTTGTCAATCCCATGTCGTGGGATGCCTTGTCAAGCCCATGTCGAGGCATGTCGAGCCCGTGTCGAGGCATGTCGAGCCCGTGTCAAGGCATGTCAAGCCCTTGTTGTAGCATGCCTTTTACCCATATTGTGGCATGTCTAGCCATATCTTGGCATGTTTTGTCAATCCCATGTCGTGGGATGCCTTGTCAAGCCCATGTCGAGCCAATGTCGAGGCATGTCGAGCCCGTGTCGAGGCATGTCGAGCCCGTGTCAAGGCATGTCAAGCCCTTGTTGTAGCATGCCTTTTACCCATATTGTGGCATGTCTAGCCATATCTTGGCATGTTTTGTCAATCCCATGTCGTGGGATGCCTTGTCAAGCCCATGTCGAGGCATGTCGAGCCCATGTCGAGGCATGTCGAGCCCGTGTCGAGGCATGTCGAGCCCGTGTCAAGGCATGTCAAGCCCTTGTTGTAGCATGCCTTTTGCCCATATTGTGGCATGTCTAGCCATATCTTGGCATGTTTTGTCAATCCCATGTCGTGGGATGCCTTGTCAAGCCCATGTCGAGGCATGTCGAGCCCGTGTCGAGGCATGTCGAGCCCGTGTCAAGGCATGTCAAGCCCTTGTTGTAGCATGCCTTTTACCCATATTGTGGCATGTCTAGCCATATCTTGGCATGTTTTGTCAATCCCATGTCGTGGGATGCCTTGTCAAGCCCATGTCGAGCCAATGTCGAGGCATGTCGAGCCCGTGTCGAGGCATGTCGAGCCCGTGTCAAGGCATGTCAAGCCCTTGTTGTAGCATGCCTTTTACCCATATTGTGGCATGTCTAGCCATATCTTGGCATGTTTTGTCAATCCCATGTCGTGGGATGCCTTGTCAAGCCCATGTCGAGGCATGTCGAGCCCATGTCGAGGCATGTCGAGCCCGTGTCGAGGCATGTCGAGCCCGTGTCAAGGCATGTCAAGCCCTTGTTGTAGCATGCCTTTTACCCATATTGTGGCATGTCTAGCCATATCTTGGCATGTTTTGTCAATCCCATGTCGTGGGATGCCTTGTCAAGCCCATGTCGAGGCATGTCGAGCCCGTGTCGAGGCATGTCGAGCCCGTGTCAAGGCATGTCAAGCCCTTGTTGTAGCATGCCTTTTACCCATATTGTGGCATGTCTAGCCATATCTTGGCATGTTTTGTCAATCCCATGTCGTGGGATGCCTTGTCAAGCCCATGTCGAGGCATGTCGAGCCCATGTCGAGGCATGTCGAGCCCGTGTCGAGGTATGTCGAGCCCGTGTCAAGGCATGTCAAGCCCTTGTTGTAGCATGCCTTTTACCCATATTGTGGCATGTCTAGCCATATCTTGGCATGTTTTGTCAATCCCATGTCGTGGGATGCCTTGTCAAGCCCATGTCGAGGCATGTCGAGCCCATGTCGAGGCATGTCGAGCCCGTGTCGAGGCATGTCGAGCCCGTGTCAAGGCATGTCAAGCCCTTGTTGTAGCATGCCTTTTACCCATATTGTGGCATGTCTAGCCATATCTTGGCATGTTTTGTCAATCCCATGTCGTGGGATGCCTTGTCAAGCCCATGTCGAGGCATGTCGAGCCCATGTCGAGGCATGTCGAGCCCGTGTCGAGGCATGTCTAGCCCGTGTCAAGGCATGTCAAGCCCTTGTTGTAGCATGCCTTTTACCCATATTGTGGCATGTCTAGCCATATCTTGGCATGTTTTGTCAATCCCATGTCGTGGGATGCCTTGTCAAGCCCATGTCGAGGCATGTCGAGCCCATGTCGAGGCATGTCGAGCCCGTGTCAAGGCATGTCGAGCCCGTGTCAAGGCATGTCAAGCCCTTGTTGTAGCATGCCTTTTGCCCATATTGTGGCATGTCTAGCCATATCTTGGC
>CAWLAL010000001.1:75000-80000 GCA_963854785.1 Vaccinium vitis-idaea
TGAAACACGCGGCACAAAATCGATCGGGACTCGAGCAACATGCTTCCTCTCGGCAAAGAGGCATCCCCGGGGGAACACCAATGCGTCATCAAGGCAGCAGGCTTGGCACAACGAGGCGACAAGCACTTTTTCGGGGGAGGGACGGTGCCACAGCCAAAGGAGATCCAAGGCCGACCAAAAGCACTACTAGCCCGTGGGACTTTCGCGCAATCCTTCGACAAGGGATCTCAATCGGCAAGGCACGTGCCGCCTGTTCCCTTGCAACACAAAACGCTTAGCGATGCATGAAGTCTTTCAGAAAACCAAGGAATATCCCGCCCAAGCCCTTGGCATCACAACGCCGATACTAATGCACCTCGAGCCATAAGCACTACTACACACTTTCGCGACACTACTAATGCGCCTCGCGCCATAAGCGCTACTACACACTTTCGTGACACTACTAATGCGCCCCGTGCCATAAGCCCTACTACACACTTTCGCAACACGGTGATACCACCGGCATCGGGCAAGCATCCCTCAGGTGAAATCGCGGGACAAGAAAGACGACATCCATGCTAGCCTTCGGCATTGCACTTGAAACACGCGGCACAAAATCTTTTAGAAAACCAGTTTTTTTTTTTTTTTTTTTTTTTTTGGGGGGGGGGGGGGGGGGGGGTGTGCCATAGCCAAAGGAGATCCAAGGCCGACCGAAAGCACTACTAGCCCGTGGGGCTTTCGCGCAATCCTTCGACAAGGGATCTCAATCGGCAAGGCACGTGCCGCCTGTTCCCTTGCAACACAAAACGCTTGGCGATGCATGAAGTCTTTCAGAAAACCAAGGAATATCCCGCCCAAGCCCTTGGCATCACAACGCCGCTACTAATGCACCTCGAGCCATAAGCACTACTACACACTTTCGCGACACTACTAATGCGCCTCGCGCCATAAGCGCTACTACACACTTTCGTGACACTACTAATGCGCCCCGTGCCATAAGCCCTACTACACACTTTCGCAACACGGTGATACCACCGGCATCGGGCAAGCATCCCTCGGGTGAAATCGCGGGACAGGAAAGACGACATCCATGCTAGCCTTCGGCATTGCACTGGAAACACGCGGCACAAAATCGATCGGGACTCGAGCAACATGCTTCCTCTCGGCAAAGAGGCATCCCCGGGGGAACACCAATGCGTCATCAAGGCAGCAGGCTTGGCACAACGAGGCGACAAGCACTTTTTCGGGGGAGGGACAATGCCACAGCCAAAGGAGATCCAAGGCCGACCAAAAGCACTACTAGCCCGTGGGACTTTCGCGCAATCCTTCGACAAGGGATCTCAATCGGCAAGGCACGTGCTGCCTGTTCCATTGCAACACAAAACGCTTGGCGATGCATGAAGTCTTTCAGAAAACCAAGGAATATCCCGCCCAAGCCCTTGGCATCACAACGCCGCTACTAATGCACCTCGAGCCATAAGCACTACTACACACTTTCGCGACACTACTAATGCGCCTCGCGCCATAAGCGCTACTACACACTTTCGTGACACTACTAATGCGCCCCGTGCCATAAGCCCTACTACACACTTTCGCAACACGGTGATACCACCGGCATCGGGCAAGCATCCCTCAGGTGAAATCGCGGGACAAGAAAGACGACATCCGACATCCATGCTAGCCTTCGGCATTGCACTTGAAACACGCGGCACAAAATATTTTAGAAAACCAAATTTTTTTGGGGGAAGGGGGGGGGGGGGGTGCCATAGCCAAAGGAGATCCAAGGCCGACCAAAAGCACTACTTTCCCGAAGGACAGTCGCACAATCTATCGACAATGTATCTCCTTTGGCATGGCGTGCCGCATGTTCCATTGCAACAACAAACGCATAGCAATGCATGACGTCTTTTAGAAAACCAAGGAATATCCCGCCCAAGCCCTTGGCATCACAACGCCGATACTAATGCGCCTCGAGCCATAAGCACTACTACACACTTTCGTGACACTACTAATGCGCCTCGCGCCATAAGCGCTACTACACACTTTCGTGACACTACTAATGCGCCCCGTGCCATAAGCCCTACTACACACTTTCGCGACATGGTGATACCACCGGCATCGAGCAAGCATCCCTCAGTGAAATCGCTGGACCAACAAGACGACATCCATGCAAGCCTTTGCTGTTGCCCTTGCAACATGCGGCGCGAAGCATGTCGATCGACACCCGGGCGAGCCTGCTTCCTCTCAACAAGGAGGTATCCCCTGGGCACACACTTGGGACTGAGGCACCTTAAGCCGTATAACCAAGCATGCTCACCGTGCGGGGACACCAATGCATCGTAGAGGAATAGCACGCTGCGCACTTCGCGGTGTCGATTGAGATGCTTCGTGACAACCATCATTCCTAGCCTTGTCGAGCGTGGAGGGCAACCAATTTAGCCTTGCCAAGCTTGGAGCGACCAACCATTGCCTCGCTAAGCCTGGGGAGCGACCACCTGCCTCGCTAAGCCTGGAGCGACCCCACATTGCCTCGCTAAGCCTGGACGAGCGACCACCTGCCTCGCTAAGCCTGGAGCGACCCCACATTGCCTCGCTAAGCCTGGACGAGCGACCAATTGCCTCGCTAAGCCTGGAGCGACCATACCTTGCCTCGCTAAGCCTGGACGAGCGACCAATTGCCTCGCTAAGCCTGGAGCGACCATACCTTGCCTCGCTAAGCCTGGGCATTGCCTTTCAATCGTTTCTTCGTGCATTACCCATAGGACGTGGCTAGAACAAGGTGACATGCACACGTCGGGTCTTATTTCCAACGATTACCCGATGACAAGCACACATCGGGACGTATTTCCATCAAATGCCCAGCAACAAGCGCACATCGGGTATTATTTCCAGCGATTACCCGATGACGAGCACACATCGGGACGTATTTCCATCAAATGCCCGACAACAAGCATGCATCGGGTATTATTTCTAGCGATTACCCGATGCCAAGCACACATCGGGACGTATTTCCATCAAATGTCCGACAACAAGCACGCATCGGGTCATGTTTCAAGCGGTTACTCGGCAACAAGAACGCATCGGGTCATGTTTTCAGCGATTACCCAAAGAATGTAGCCGTCGGGTGCCAAAATGCCTTTCCTAGCACGGTTGTCGGCTCGTTTCGTGACCCGTCGGGCACTATTTGCTACCCACAGGGGCATTTCGGTCATTTTTTCGTTCATTACTCCATGGGTATCGATAGCACGAGGCATTGAACCCGAAATGCCTTTGATAGCCCGAAGATCGGCTCATTTCGTTACCCGTCGGCTCATTTCGTTACCCATCGGGCCATTTCGTTACCCACAGGGGTATTTTGGTCTTTTTTCCGTGCATTACCCCGGGCATGTGTTTGCACTTGGCATCGAAGCCAAAGTGCCCAGCATGCACGGGTTGGTCATGCCCGGGCCTTGCCAAGGCAGCCGGCATGGCTGGCCTTGGCTTGGCAAGGAGGGAGACCACCCCCCCTTATATATGCATCTTGAGCTTTTCCCCATGTGGCAGGAAGAAACATCTTTTCGTCCGAGGAGCGTACTAGCCATTTTTTCGAAAAATTGAGTTTTGCTCAACAAAGTGCCAATTGGAACTTGTTCAAAACATTTTGTAGCACCTTCACAAAAAAATTCAGATTTTTTTTCCAAAGGGATTATTTATTATTAATTAATTTCGAAAATACACCATAAAAAATCAAAAAAATCAAGAAAAAATACATTAAAAATAGGAAAAATCCCAAATAAAATCTATTACTTCTACACATTAATTATAAAAAATATTTGGAAGGTAGTAGATGGAAAGAGATGTAAAAAACCAACCTCAAAGTCTCTAAATGTACGCGTTATAAAAGAAAAAAATTATCCTTTGCGAAACACACATGGAGGTGATGTTTTAGAGAGTTCTTATGAGGCATTCTAGCCAAACAACCTACCACAAGTCATCTCAAGCACCCACGGGGTGGTTTTTCAAGCGATTGCTCGGTGCCAACCACCCGTCGGGTGGTTTTTTCACCGATGGCATGTCGAGCCCATGTCGTGGCATGCATGCCTTGTCAAGCCCATGCCTTTTGCCCATGTTGTGGCATGTCTAGCCATATCTTGGCATGTTTTGTCAATCCCATGTCGTGGGATGCCTTGTCAAGCCCATGTCGAGGCATGTCGAGCCCATGTCGAGGCATGTCGAGCCCGTGTCGAGGCATGTCGAGCCCGTGTCAAGGCATGTCAAGCCCTTGTTGTAGCATGCCTTTTACCCATATTGTGGCATGTCTAGCCATATCTTGGCATGTTTTGTCAATCCCATGTCGTGGGATGCCTTGTCAAGCCCATGTCGAGGCATGTCGAGCCCATGTCGAGGCATGTCGAGCCCGTGTCGAGGCATGTCGAGCCCGTGTCAAGGCATGTCAAGCCCTTGTTGTAGCATGCCTTTTACCCATATTGTGGCATGTCTAGCCATATCTTGGCATGTTTTGTCAATCCCATGTCGTGGGATGCCTTGTCAAGCCCATGTCGAGGCATGTCGAGCCCATGTCGAGGCATGTCGAGCCCGTGTCGAGGTATGTCGAGCCCGTGTCAAGGCATGTCAAGCCCTTGTTGTAGCATGCCTTTTACCCATATTGTGGCATGTCTAGCCATATCTTGGCATGTTTTGTCAATCCCATGTCGTGGGATGCCTTGTCAAGCCCATGTCGAGGCATGTCGAGCCCATGTCGAGGCATGTCGAGCCCGTGTCGAGGCATGTCGAGCCCGTGTCAAGGCATGTCAAGCCCTTGTTGTAGCATGCCTTTTACCCATATTGTGGCATGTCTAGCCATATCTTGGCATGTTTTGTCAATCCCATGTCGTGGGATGCCTTGTCAAGCCCATGTCGAGGCATGTCGAGCCCATGTCGAGGCATGTCGAGCCCGTGTCGAGGCATGTCTAGCCCGTGTCAAGGCATGTCAAGCCCTTGTTGTAGCATGCCTTTTACCCATATTGTGGCATGTCTAGCCA
>CAWLAL010000001.1:92500-100000 GCA_963854785.1 Vaccinium vitis-idaea
TGCTTCGTGACAACCATCATTCCTAGCCTTGTCGAGCGTGGAGGGCAACCAATTTAGCCTTGCCAAGCTTGGAGCGACCAACCATTGCCTCGCTAAGCCTGGGGAGCGACCACCTGCCTCGCTAAGCCTGGAGCGACCCCACATTGCCTCGCTAAGCCTGGACGAGCGACCACCTGCCTCGCTAAGCCTGGAGCGACCCCACATTGCCTCGCTAAGCCTGGACGAGCGACCAATTGCCTCGCTAAGCCTGGAGCGACCATACCTTGCCTCGCTAAGCCTGGACGAGCGACCAATTGCCTCGCTAAGCCTGGAGCGACCATACCTTGCCTCGCTAAGCCTGGGCATTGCCTTTCAATCGTTTCTTCGTGCATTACCCATAGGACGTGGCTAGAACAAGGTGACATGCACACGTCGGGTCTTATTTCCAACGATTACCCGATGACAAGCACACATCGGGACGTATTTCCATCAAATGCCCAGCAACAAGCGCACATCGGGTATTATTTCCAGCGATTACCCGATGACGAGCATACATCGGGACGTATTTCCATCAAATGCCCGACAACAAGCATGCATCGGGTATTATTTCTAGCGATTACCCGATGCCAAGCACACATCGGGACGTATTTCCATCAAATGTCCGACAACAAGCACGCATCGGGTCATGTTTCAAGCGGTTACTCGGCAACAAGAACGCATCGGGTCATGTTTTCAGCGATTACCCAAAGAATGTAGCCGTCGGGTGCCAAAATGCCTTTCCTAGCACGGTTGTCGGCTCGTTTCGTGACCCGTCGGGCACTATTTGCTACCCACAGGGGCATTTCGGTCATTTTTTCGTTCATTACTCCATGGGTATCGATAGCACGAGGCATTGAACCCGAAATGCCTTTGATAGCCCGAAGATCGGCTCATTTCGTTACCCGTCGGCTCATTTCGTTACCCATCGGGCCATTTCGTTACCCACAGGGGTATTTTGGTCTTTTTTCCGTGCATTACCCCGGGCATGTGTTTGCACTTGGCATCGAAGCCAAAGTGCCCAGCATGCACGGGTTGGTCATGCCCGGGCCTTGCCAAGGCAGCCGGCATGGCTGGCCTTGGCTTGGCAAGGAGGGAGACCACCCCCCCTTATATATGCATCTTGAGCTTTTCCCCATGTGGCAGGAAGAAACATCTTTTCGTCCGAGGAGCGTACTAGCCATTTTTTCGAAAAATTGAGTTTTGCTCAACAAAGTGCCAATTGGAACTTGTTCAAAACATTTTGTAGCACCTTCACAAAAAAATTCAGATTTTTTTTCCAAAGGGATTATTTATTATTAATTAATTTCGAAAATACACCATAAAAAATCAAAAAAATCAAGAAAAAATACATTAAAAATAGGAAAAATCCCAAATAAAATCTATTACTTCTACACATTAATTATAAAAAATATTTGGAAGGTAGTAGATGGAAAGAGATGTAAAAAACCAACCTCAAAGTCTCTAAATGTATGCGTTATAAAAGAAAAAAATTATCCTTTGCGAAACACACATGGAGGTGATGTTTTAGAGAGTTCTTATGAGGCATTCTAGCCAAACAACCTACCACAAGTCATCTCAAGCACCCACGGGGTGGTTTTTCAAGCGATTGCTCGGTGCCAACCACCCGTCGGGTGGTTTTTTCACCGATGGCATGTCGAGCCCATGTCGTGGCATGCATGCCTTGTCAAGCCCATGCCTTTTGCCCATGTTGTGGCATGTCTAGCCATATCTTGGCATGTTTTGTCAATCCCATGTCGTGGGATGCCTTGTCAAGCCCATGTCGAGGCATGTCGAGCCCGTGTCGAGGCATGTCGAGCCCGTGTCAAGGCATGTCGAGCCCTTGTTGTAGCATGCCTTTTACCCATATTGTGGCATGTCTAGCCATATCTTGGCATGTTTTGTCAATCCCATGTCGTGGGATGCCTTGTCAAGCCCATGTCGAGGCATGTCGAGCCCATGTCGAGGCATGTCGAGCCCGTGTCAAGGCATGTCGAGCCCGTGTCAAGGCATGTCAAGCCCTTGTTGTAGCATGCCTTTTGCCCATATTGTGGCATGTCTAGCCATATCTTGGCATGTTTTGTCAATCCCATGTCGTGGGATGCCTTGTCAAGCCCATGTCGAGGCATGTCGAGCCCGTGTCGAGGCATGTCGAGCCCGTGTCAAGGCATGTCAAGCCCTTGTTGTAGCATGCCTTTTACCCATATTGTGGCATGTCTAGCCATATCTTGGCATGTTTTGTCAATCCCATGTCGTGGGATGCCTTGTCAAGCCCATGTCGAGCCAATGTCGAGGCATGTCGAGCCCGTGTCGAGGCATGTCGAGCCCGTGTCAAGGCATGTCAAGCCCTTGTTGTAGCATGCCTTTTACCCATATTGTGGCATGTCTAGCCATATCTTGGCATGTTTTGTCAATCCCATGTCGTGGGATGCCTTGTCAAGCCCATGTCGAGGCATGTCGAGCCCATGTCGAGGCATGTCGAGCCCGTGTCGAGGCATGTCGAGCCCGTGTCAAGGCATGTCAAGCCCTTGTTGTAGCATGCCTTTTGCCCATATTGTGGCATGTCTAGCCATATCTTGGCATGTTTTGTCAATCCCATGTCGTGGGATGCCTTGTCAAGCCCATGTCGAGGCATGTCGAGCCCGTGTCGAGGCATGTCGAGCCCGTGTCAAGGCATGTCAAGCCCTTGTTGTAGCATGCCTTTTACCCATATTGTGGCATGTCTAGCCATATCTTGGCATGTTTTGTCAATCCCATGTCGTGGGATGCCTTGTCAAGCCCATGTCGAGCCAATGTCGAGGCATGTCGAGCCCGTGTCGAGGCATGTCGAGCCCGTGTCAAGGCATGTCAAGCCCTTGTTGTAGCATGCCTTTTACCCATATTGTGGCATGTCTAGCCATATCTTGGCATGTTTTGTCAATCCCATGTCGTGGGATGCCTTGTCAAGCCCATGTCGAGGCATGTCGAGCCCATGTCGAGGCATGTCGAGCCCGTGTCGAGGCATGTCGAGCCCGTGTCAAGGCATGTCAAGCCCTTGTTGTAGCATGCCTTTTACCCATATTGTGGCATGTCTAGCCATATCTTGGCATGTTTTGTCAATCCCATGTCGTGGGATGCCTTGTCAAGCCCATGTCGAGGCATGTCGAGCCCGTGTCGAGGCATGTCGAGCCCGTGTCAAGGCATGTCAAGCCCTTGTTGTAGCATGCCTTTTACCCATATTGTGGCATGTCTAGCCATATCTTGGCATGTTTTGTCAATCCCATGTCGTGGGATGCCTTGTCAAGCCCATGTCGAGGCATGTCGAGCCCGTGTCGAGGCATGTCGAGCCCGTGTCAAGGCATGTCAAGCCCTTGTTGTAGCATGCCTTTTACCCATATTGTGGCATGTCTAGCCATATCTTGGCATGTTTTGTCAATCCCATGTCGTGGGATGCCTTGTCAAGCCCATGTCGAGCCAATGTCGAGGCATGTCGAGCCCGTGTCGAGGCATGTCGAGCCCGTGTCAAGGCATGTCAAGCCCTTGTTGTAGCATGCCTTTTACCCATATTGTGGCATGTCTAGCCATATCTTGGCATGTTTTGTCAATCCCATGTCGTGGGATGCCTTGTCAAGCCCATGTCGAGGCATGTCGAGCCCATGTCGAGGCATGTCGAGCCCGTGTCGAGGCATGTCGAGCCCGTGTCAAGGCATGTCAAGCCCTTGTTGTAGCATGCCTTTTACCCATATTGTGGCATGTCTAGCCATATCTTGGCATGTTTTGTCAATCCCATGTCGTGGGATGCCTTGTCAAGCCCATGTCGAGGCATGTCGAGCCCATGTCGAGGCATGTCGAGCCCATGTCGAGGCATGTCGAGTACGTGTCGAGGCATGTCGAGCCCGTGTCAAGGCATGTCAAGCCCTTGTTGTAGCATGCCTTTTACCCATATTGTGGCATGTCTAGCCATATCTTGGCATGTTTTGTCAATCCCATGTCGTGGGATGCCTTGTCAAGCCCATGTCGAGGCATGTCGAGCCCATGTCGAGGCATGTCGAGCCCGTGTCGAGGCATGTCGAGCCCGTGTCAAGGCATGTCAAGCCCTTGTTGTAGCATGCCTTTTACCCATATTGTGGCATGTCTAGCCATATCTTGGCATGTTTTGTCAATCCCATGTCGTGGGATGCCTTGTCAAGCCCATGTCGAGGCATGTCGAGCCCATGTCGAGGCATGTCGAGCCCGTGTCGAGGCATGTCGAGCCCGTGTCAAGGCATGTCAAGCCCTTGTTGTAGCATGCCTTTTACCCATATTGTGGCATGTCTAGCCATATCTTGGCATGTTTTGTCAATCCCATGTCGTGGGATGCCTTGTCAAGCCCATGTCGAGGCATGTCGAGCCCATGTCGAGGCATGTCGAGCCCGTGTCAAGGCATGTCAAGCCCTTGTTGTAGCATGCCTTTTACCCATATTGTGGCATGTCTAGCCATATCTTGGCATGTTTTGTCAATCCCATGTCGTGGGATGCCTTGTCAAGCCCATGTCGAGGCATGTCGAGCCCGTGTCGAGGCATGTCGAGCCCGTGTCAAGGCATGTCAAGCCCTTGTTGTAGCATGCCTTTTACCCATATTGTGGCATGTCTAGCCATATCTTGGCATGTTTTGTCAATCCCATGTCGTGGGATGCCTTGTCAAGCCCATGTCGAGGCATGTCGAGCCCATGTCGAGGCATGTCGAGCCCGTGTCGAGGCATGTCGAGCCCGTGTCAAGGCATGTCAAGCCCTTGTTGTAGCATGCCTTTTACCCATATTGTGGCATGTCTAGCCATATCTTGGCATGTTTTGTCAATCCCATGTCGTGGGATGCCTTGTCAAGCCCATGTCGAGGCATGTCGAGCCCATGTCGAGGCATGTCGAGCCCGTGTCGAGGCATGTCGAGCCCGTGTCAAGGCATGTCAAGCCCTTGTTGTAGCATGCCTTTTACCCATATTGTGGCATGTCTAGCCATATCTTGGCATGTTTTGTCAATCCCATGTCGTGGGATGCCTTGTCAAGCCCATGTCGAGGCATGTCGAGCCCATGTCGAGGCATGTCGAGCCCGTGTCGAGGCATGTCGAGCCCGTGTCAAGGCATGTCAAGCCCTTGTTGTAGCATGCCTTTTACCCATATTGTGGCATGTCTAGCCATATCTTGGCATGTTTTGTCAATCCCATGTCGTGGGATGCCTTGTCAAGCCCATGTCGAGGCATGTCGAGCCCATGTCGAGGCATGTCGAGCCCGTGTCAAGGCATGTCGAGCCCGTGTCAAGGCATGTCAAGCCCTTGTTGTAGCATGCCTTTTGCCCATATTGTGGCATGTCTAGCCATATCTTGGCATGTTTTGTCAATCCCATGTCGTGGGATGATTTGTCAAGCCCATGTCGAGCCAATGTCGAGGCATGTCGAGCCCGTGTCGAGGCATGTCGAGCCCGTGTCAAGGCATGTCAAGCCCTTGTTGTAGCATGCCTTTTGCCCATATTGTGGCATGTCTAGCCATATCTTGGCATGTTTTGTCAATCCCATGTCGTGGGATGCCTTGTCAAGCCCTTGTCGAGGCATGTCGAGCCCGTGTCAAGGCATGTCGAGCCCGTGCCGAGGCATGCCTTGTGCCCTTGTCTTGGCATGTTAAGCCGTGTGGTTGCATGCCTTGTCAAGCCAAAGTCGTGGGATGCCTTTTTTTTGAGAAATTGAGTTTTTCTCAACAAAGTGCCAATTGGAACTTCTTCATAACATTTTTTAGCACCTTCACGAGGCATGTCGAGCCCATGTCTTGGCAAGTGCTCCCAAGTGCTTCCCAATTGCTCCCAATTGCTTCCCAAGTGCTTCCAAGTGCTTCCAAGTGCTCAAGTGCCCAAGGCCCAAGAGCCCTAGAGCCCTAGTGCCCGTGCCCGTGCACGCACGCACGCACGCACGCACGCAGGTGTTTTTTAGTGGATTTATGAGCATTTTTTTTGGCCGGCTCCTTCGTTTTTCCTCCGTTTACCGTCGGGTCGTATTTCCAACCGTTGCCCGGTGTCAAGCACCCGTCGGCTAGCCTATCATCGATGCCTTTTTTGGCCGGCTCCGTCATTTTTCCGCCATTGACCATCGGGTCGTATTTCCAACCGTTGCCCGGGTCTTATTTCCAACTATTGCCCGGTGACAAGCCGACGTCGGGTCGTATTTCCAACGATTGCCCGGTGACAAGCCGTCGGCTAGCCCACCGTCTATACCGGGTGCAAAGGGCAGCCCCTCCCTTATATATGCATCTTGAGCTTTTCCCCAAGTGGCAGGAAGAAACATCTTTTCGTCCCAGGAGCGTACTAGGCATTTTTTTGAGAATTTGAGTTTTTCTCAACAAAGTGCCAATTGGAACTTCTTCAAAACATTTTGTAGCACCTTCACAAAAAAATTCATATTTTTTTTCCAAAGGGATTATTTATTATTAATTAATTTGCAAAATATACCATAAAAAATCAACAAAGTCAAGAAAAAATACATTAAAAATAGGAAAAATTCCAAATAAAATCTATTACTTCTACACATTATTTATAAAAAATATTTGGAAGGTAATAGATGAAAAGAGATGTAAAAAACCAACCTCAAAGTCTCGAAATGTACGTGTTATAAATGGAAAAAATTATCCTTTGTGAAACACACATGGAGGTGATGTTTTAGAGAGTTCTTACGAGGCATTATAGCCAAACAACGTACCACAAGTCATGTCAAGCACCCATGGGGTGGTTTTTCAAGCAATTGCTCGGTGCCAACCACCCGTCGGGTGGTTTTTCACGGATGGCATGTCGAGCCCATGTCGTGGCATGCATGCCTTGTCAAGCCCATGTTTTAGAGAGGCATTGTAGCCAAACAAACTCCCACAAGTAGTGTCAAGCACCCATCGGGTGGTTTTTCAAGCGATTGCCCGGTGCCTTGTCAAGCCCATGTCGAGCCATGTCGAGGCATGGCTTGTCAAGCCCACGCCGTGGCATGTCAAGCCCTTGTTGTCGCATGCCTTGTGCCCATGTTGTGGCATGTCAAGCCGTATGGTGGCATGCCTTGCCTTGTCAAGCCCATGTCGTGGCATGCCTTGTCGAGCCCGTGTCGAGGCATGGCTTGTCAAGCCCATGCCGTGGCATGTCAAGCCCTTGTTGTGGCATGCCTTGTGCCCATGATATGGCATGTCAAGCCGTATCGTAGCATGCCTTGTCAAGCCCATGTCGTGACATGCCTTGTCGAGCCAATGTCGAGGCATGTCGAGCCCATGTTGTGGCATGCATGCCTTGTCAAACCAATGTCGTGGCATGCATTGTGCCAATTTCTTGGCATGTCAAGCCGTGTGGTTGCATGCCTTGTCAAGCCCATGTCGTGGCGTGCCTTGTCAAGGCCATGTCGAGCCAATGTCGAGCCCATGTCGTGGCATGCATGCCTTGTCAAACCCATGTCGTGGCATGCATTGTGACAATGTCTTGGCATGTCAAGCCGTGTGGTTGCATGCCTTGTC
>CAWLAL010000001.1:110000-115000 GCA_963854785.1 Vaccinium vitis-idaea
GGGACCAACAAGACGACATCCATGCAAGCCTTTGCTGTTGCCCTTGCAACATGCGGCGCGAAGCATGTCGATCGACACCCGGGCGAGCCTGCTTCCTCTCAACAAGGAGGTATCCCCTGGGCACACACTTGGGACTGAGGCACCTTAAGCCGTATAACCAAGCATGCTCACCGTGCGGGGACACCAATGCATCGTAGAGGAATAGCACGCTGCGCACTTCGCGGTGTCGATTGAGATGCTTCGTGACAACCATCATTCCTAGCCTTGTCGAGCGTGGAGGGCAACCAATTTAGCCTTGCCAAGCTTGGAGCGACCAACCATTGCCTCGCTAAGCCTGGGGAGCGACCACCTGCCTCGCTAAGCCTGGAGCGACCCCACATTGCCTCGCTAAGCCTGGACGAGCGACCACCTGCCTCGCTAAGCCTGGAGCGACCCCACATTGCCTCGCTAAGCCTGGACGAGCGACCAATTGCCTCGCTAAGCCTGGAGCGACCATACCTTGCCTCGCTAAGCCTGGACGAGCGACCAATTGCCTCGCTAAGCCTGGAGCGACCATACCTTGCCTCGCTAAGCCTGGGCATTGCCTTTCAATCGTTTCTTCGTGCATTACCCATAGGACGTGGCTAGAACAAGGTGACATGCACACGTCGGGTCTTATTTCCAACGATTACCCGATGACAAGCACACATCGGGACGTATTTCCATCAAATGCCCAGCAACAAGCGCACATCGGGTATTATTTCCAGCGATTACCCGATGACGAGCACACATCGGGACGTATTTCCATCAAATGCCCGACAACAAGCATGCATCGGGTATTATTTCTAGCGATTACCCGATGCCAAGCACACATCGGGACGTATTTCCATCAAATGTCCGACAACAAGCACACATCGGGTCATGTTTCAAGCGGTTACTCGGCAACAAGAACGCATCGGGTCATGTTTTCAGCGATTACCCAAAGAATGTAGCCGTCGGGTGCCAAAATGCCTTTCCTAGCACGGTTGTCGGCTCGTTTCGTGACCCGTCGGGCACTATTTGCTACCCACAGGGGCATTTCGGTCATTTTTTCGTTCATTACTCCATGGGTATCGATAGCACGAGGCATTGAACCCGAAATGCCTTTGATAGCCCGAAGATCGGCTCATTTCGTTACCCGTCGGCTCATTTCGTTACCCATCGGGCCATTTCGTTACCCACAGGGGTATTTTGGTCTTTTTTCCGTGCATTACCCCGGGCATGTGTTTGCACTTGGCATCGAAGCCAAAGTGCCCAGCATGCACGGGTTGGTCATGCCCGGGCCTTGCCAAGGCAGCCGGCATGGCTGGCCTTGGCTTGGCAAGGAGGGAGACCACCCCCCCTTATATATGCATCTTGAGCTTTTCCCCATGTGGCAGGAAGAAACATCTTTTCGTCCGAGGAGCGTACTAGCCATTTTTTCGAAAAATTGAGTTTTGCTCAACAAAGTGCCAATTGGAACTTGTTCAAAACATTTTGTAGCACCTTCACAAAAAAATTCAGATTTTTTTTCCAAAGGGATTATTTATTATTAATTAATTTCGAAAATACACCATAAAAAATCAAAAAAATCAAGAAAAAATACATTAAAAATAGGAAAAATCCCAAATAAAATCTATTACTTCTACACATTAATTATAAAAAATATTTGGAAGGTAGTAGATGGAAAGAGATGTAAAAAACCAACCTCAAAGTCTCTAAATGTATGCGTTATAAAAGAAAAAAATTATCCTTTGCGAAACACACATGGAGGTGATGTTTTAGAGAGTTCTTATGAGGCATTCTAGCCAAACAACCTACCACAAGTCATCTCAAGCACCCACGGGGTGGTTTTTCAAGCGATTGCTCGGTGCCAACCACCCGTCGGGTGGTTTTTTCACCGATGGCATGTCGAGCCCATGTCGTGGCATGCATGCCTTGTCAAGCCCATGCCTTTTGCCCATGTTGTGGCATGTCTAGCCATATCTTGGCATGTTTTGTCAATCCCATGTCGTGGGATGCCTTGTCAAGCCCATGTCGAGGCATGTCGAGCCCATGTCGAGGCATGTCGAGCCCGTGTCGAGGCATGTCGAGCCCGTGTCAAGGCATGTCAAGCCCTTGTTGTAGCATGCCTTTTACCCATATTGTGGCATGTCTAGCCATATCTTGGCATGTTTTGTCAATCCCATGTCGTGGGATGCCTTGTCAAGCCCATGTCGAGGCATGTCGAGCCCATGTCGAGGCATGTCGAGCCCGTGTCAAGGCATGTCGAGCCCGTGTCAAGGCATGTCAAGCCCTTGTTGTAGCATGCCTTTTGCCCATATTGTGGCATGTCTAGCCATATCTTGGCATGTTTTGTCAATCCCATGTCGTGGGATGCCTTGTCAAGCCCATGTCGAGGCATGTCGAGCCCGTGTCGAGGCATGTCGAGCCCGTGTCAAGGCATGTCAAGCCCTTGTTGTAGCATGCCTTTTACCCATATTGTGGCATGTCTAGCCATATCTTGGCATGTTTTGTCAATCCCATGTCGTGGGATGCCTTGTCAAGCCCATGTCGAGCCAATGTCGAGGCATGTCGAGCCCGTGTCGAGGCATGTCGAGCCCGTGTCAAGGCATGTCAAGCCCTTGTTGTAGCATGCCTTTTACCCATATTGTGGCATGTCTAGCCATATCTTGGCATGTTTTGTCAATCCCATGTCGTGGGATGCCTTGTCAAGCCCATGTCGAGGCATGTCGAGCCCATGTCGAGGCATGTCGAGCCCGTGTCGAGGCATGTCGAGCCCGTGTCAAGGCATGTCAAGCCCTTGTTGTAGCATGCCTTTTACCCATATTGTGGCATGTCTAGCCATATCTTGGCATGTTTTGTCAATCCCATGTCGTGGGATGCCTTGTCAAGCCCATGTCGAGGCATGTCGAGCCCATGTCGAGGCATGTCGAGCCCGTGTCGAGGCATGTCGAGCCCGTGTCAAGGCATGTCAAGCCCTTGTTGTAGCATGCCTTTTACCCATATTGTGGCATGTCTAGCCATATCTTGGCATGTTTTGTCAATCCCATGTCGTGGGATGCCTTGTCAAGCCCATGTCGAGGCATGTCGAGCCCATGTCGAGGCATGTCGAGCCCGTGTCAAGGCATGTCGAGCCCGTGTCAAGGCATGTCAAGCCCTTGTTGTAGCATGCCTTTTGCCCATATTGTGGCATGTCTAGCCATATCTTGGCATGTTTTGTCAATCCCATGTCGTGGGATGATTTGTCAAGCCCATGTCGAGCCAATGTCGAGGCATGTCGAGCCCGTGTCGAGGCATGTCGAGCCCGTGTCAAGGCATGTCAAGCCCTTGTTGTAGCATGCCTTTTGCCCATATTGTGGCATGTCTAGCCATATCTTGGCATGTTTTGTCAATCCCATGTCGTGGGATGCCTTGTCAAGCCCTTGTCGAGGCATGTCGAGCCCGTGTCAAGGCATGTCGAGCCCGTGCCGAGGCATGCCTTGTGCCCTTGTCTTGGCATGTTAAGCCGTGTGGTTGCATGCCTTGTCAAGCCAAAGTCGTGGGATGCCTTTTTTTTGAGAAATTGAGTTTTTCTCAACAAAGTGCCAATTGGAACTTCTTCATAACATTTTTTAGCACCTTCACGAGGCATGTCGAGCCCATGTCTTGGCAAGTGCTCCCAAGTGCTTCCAAGTGCTCAAGTGCCCAAGGCCCAAGAGCCCTAGAGCCCTAGTGCCCGTGCCCGTGCACGCACGCACGCACGCACGCAGGTGTTTTTTAGTGGATTTATGAGCATTTTTTTTGGCCGGCTCCTTCGTTTTTCCTCCGTTTACCGTCGGGTCGTATTTCCAACCGTTGCCCGGTGTCAAGCACCCGTCGGCTAGCCTATCATCGATGCCTTTTTTGGCCGGCTCCGTCATTTTTCCGCCATTGACCATCGGGTCGTATTTCCAACCGTTGCCCGGGTCTTATTTCCAACTATTGCCCGGTGACAAGCCGACGTCGGGTCGTATTTCCAACGATTGCCCGGTGACAAGCCGTCGGCTAGCCCACCGTCTATACCGGGTGCAAAGGGCAGCCCCTCCCTTATATATGCATCTTGAGCTTTTCCCCAAGTGGCAGGAAGAAACATCTTTTCGTCCCAGGAGCGTACTAGGCATTTTTTTGAGAATTTGAGTTTTTCTCAACAAAGTGCCAATTGGAACTTCTTCAAAACATTTTGTAGCACCTTCACAAAAAAATTCATATTTTTTTTCCAAAGGGATTATTTATTATTAATTAATTTGCAAAATATACCATAAAAAATCAACAAAGTCAAGAAAAAATACATTAAAAATAGGAAAAATTCCAAATAAAATCTATTACTTCTACACATTATTTATAAAAAATATTTGGAAGGTAATAGATGAAAAGAGATGTAAAAAACCAACCTCAAAGTCTCGAAATGTACGTGTTATAAATGGAAAAAATTATCCTTTGTGAAACACACATGGAGGTGATGTTTTAGAGAGTTCTTACGAGGCATTATAGCCAAACAACGTACCACAAGTCATGTCAAGCACCCATGGGGTGGTTTTTCAAGCAATTGCTCGGTGCCAACCACCCGTCGGGTGGTTTTTCACGGATGGCATGTCGAGCCCATGTCGTGGCATGCATGCCTTGTCAAGCCCATGTTTTAGAGAGGCATTGTAGCCAAACAAACTCCCACAAGTAGTGTCAAGCACCCATCGGGTGGTTTTTCAAGCGATTGCCCGGTGCCTTGTCAAGCCCATGTCGAGCCATGTCGAGGCATGGCTTGTCAAGCCCACGCCGTGGCATGTCAAGCCCTTGTTGTCGCATGCCTTGTGCCCATGTTGTGGCATGTCAAGCCGTATGGTGGCATGCCTTGCCTTGTCAAGCCCATGTCGTGGCATGCCTTGTCGAGCCCGTGTCGAGGCATGGCTTGTCAAGCCCATGCCGTGGCATGTCAAGCCCTTGTTGTGGCATGCCTTGTGCCCATGATATGGCATGTCAAGCCGTAT
>CAWLAL010000001.1:125000-130000 GCA_963854785.1 Vaccinium vitis-idaea
AATCTATCGACAATGTATCTCCTTTGGCATGGCGTGCCGCATGTTCCATTGCAACAACAAACGCATAGCAATGCATGACGTCTTTTAGAAAACCAAGGAATATCCCGCCCAAGCCCTTGGCATCACAACGCCGATACTAATGCGCCTCGAGCCATAAGCACTACTACACACTTTCGTGACACTACTAATGCGCCTCGCGCCATAAGCGCTACTACACACTTTCGTGACACTACTAATGCGCCCCGTGCCATAAGCCCTACTACACACTTTCGCGACATGGTGATACCACCGGCATCGAGCAAGCATCCCTCAGTGAAATCGCGGGACCAACAAGACGACATCCATGCAAGCCTTTGCTGTTGCCCTTGCAACATGCGGCGCGAAGCATGTCGATCGACACCCGGGCGAGCCTGCTTCCTCTCAACAAGGAGGTATCCCCTGGGCACACACTTGGGACTGAGGCACCTTAAGCCGTATAACCAAGCATGCTCACCGTGCGGGGACACCAATGCATCGTAGAGGAATAGCACGCTGCGCACTTCGCGGTGTCGATTGAGATGCTTCGTGACAACCATCATTCCTAGCCTTGTCGAGCGTGGAGGGCAACCAATTTAGCCTTGCCAAGCTTGGAGCGACCAACCATTGCCTCGCTAAGCCTGGGGAGCGACCACCTGCCTCGCTAAGCCTGGAGCGACCCCACATTGCCTCGCTAAGCCTGGACGAGCGACCACCTGCCTCGCTAAGCCTGGAGCGACCCCACATTGCCTCGCTAAGCCTGGACGAGCGACCAATTGCCTCGCTAAGCCTGGAGCGACCATACCTTGCCTCGCTAAGCCTGGACGAGCGACCAATTGCCTCGCTAAGCCTGGAGCGACCATACCTTGCCTCGCTAAGCCTGGGCATTGCCTTTCAATCGTTTCTTCGTGCATTACCCATAGGACGTGGCTAGAACAAGGTGACATGCACACGTCGGGTCTTATTTCCAACGATTACCCGATGACAAGCACACATCGGGACGTATTTCCATCAAATGCCCAGCAACAAGCGCACATCGGGTATTATTTCCAGCGATTACCCGATGACGAGCACACATCGGGACGTATTTCCATCAAATGCCCGACAACAAGCATGCATCGGGTATTATTTCTAGCGATTACCCGATGCCAAGCACACATCGGGACGTATTTCCATCAAATGTCCGACAACAAGCACGCATCGGGTCATGTTTCAAGCGGTTACTCGGCAACAAGAACGCATCGGGTCATGTTTTCAGCGATTACCCAAAGAATGTAGCCGTCGGGTGCCAAAATGCCTTTCCTAGCACGGTTGTCGGCTCGTTTCGTGACCCGTCGGGCACTATTTGCTACCCACAGGGGCATTTCGGTCATTTTTTCGTTCATTACTCCATGGGTATCGATAGCACGAGGCATTGAACCCGAAATGCCTTTGATAGCCCGAAGATCGGCTCATTTCGTTACCCGTCGGCTCATTTCGTTACCCATCGGGCCATTTCGTTACCCACAGGGGTATTTTGGTCTTTTTTCCGTGCATTACCCCGGGCATGTGTTTGCACTTGGCATCGAAGCCAAAGTGCCCAGCATGCACGGGTTGGTCATGCCCGGGCCTTGCCAAGGCAGCCGGCATGGCTGGCCTTGGCTTGGCAAGGAGGGAGACCACCCCCCCTTATATATGCATCTTGAGCTTTTCCCCATGTGGCAGGAAGAAACATCTTTTCGTCCGAGGAGCGTACTAGCCATTTTTTCGAAAAATTGAGTTTTGCTCAACAAAGTGCCAATTGGAACTTGTTCAAAACATTTTGTAGCACCTTCACAAAAAAATTCAGATTTTTTTTCCAAAGGGATTATTTATTATTAATTAATTTCGAAAATACACCATAAAAAATCAAAAAAATCAAGAAAAAATACATTAAAAATAGGAAAAATCCCAAATAAAATCTATTACTTCTACACATTAATTATAAAAAATATTTGGAAGGTAGTAGATGGAAAGAGATGTAAAAAACCAACCTCAAAGTCTCTAAATGTATGCGTTATAAAAGAAAAAAATTATCCTTTGCGAAACACACATGGAGGTGATGTTTTAGAGAGTTCTTATGAGGCATTCTAGCCAAACAACCTACCACAAGTCATCTCAAGCACCCACGGGGTGGTTTTTCAAGCGATTGCTCGGTGCCAACCACCCGTCGGGTGGTTTTTTCACCGATGGCATGTCGAGCCCATGTCGTGGCATGCATGCCTTGTCAAGCCCATGCCTTTTGCCCATGTTGTGGCATGTCTAGCCATATCTTGGCATGTTTTGTCAATCCCATGTCGTGGGATGCCTTGTCAAGCCCATGTCGAGGCATGTCGAGCCCGTGTCGAGGCATGTCGAGCCCGTGTCAAGGCATGTCGAGCCCTTGTTGTAGCATGCCTTTTACCCATATTGTGGCATGTCTAGCCATATCTTGGCATGTTTTGTCAATCCCATGTCGTGGGATGCCTTGTCAAGCCCATGTCGAGGCATGTCGAGCCCATGTCGAGGCATGTCGAGCCCGTGTCGAGGCATGTCGAGCCCGTGTCAAGGCATGTCAAGCCCTTGTTGTAGCATGCCTTTTGCCCATATTGTGGCATGTCTAGCCATATCTTGGCATGTTTTGTCAATCCCATGTCGTGGGATGCCTTGTCAAGCCCATGTCGAGGCATGTCGAGCCCGTGTCGAGGCATGTCGAGCCCGTGTCAAGGCATGTCAAGCCCTTGTTGTAGCATGCCTTTTACCCATATTGTGGCATGTCTAGCCATATCTTGGCATGTTTTGTCAATCCCATGTCGTGGGATGCCTTGTCAAGCCCATGTCGAGCCAATGTCGAGGCATGTCGAGCCCGTGTCGAGGCATGTCGAGCCCGTGTCAAGGCATGTCAAGCCCTTGTTGTAGCATGCCTTTTACCCATATTGTGGCATGTCTAGCCATATCTTGGCATGTTTTGTCAATCCCATGTCGTGGGATGCCTTGTCAAGCCCATGTCGAGGCATGTCGAGCCCATGTCGAGGCATGTCGAGCCCGTGTCGAGGCATGTCGAGCCCGTGTCAAGGCATGTCAAGCCCTTGTTGTAGCATGCCTTTTGCCCATATTGTGGCATGTCTAGCCATATCTTGGCATGTTTTGTCAATCCCATGTCGTGGGATGCCTTGTCAAGCCCATGTCGAGGCATGTCGAGCCCGTGTCGAGGCATGTCGAGCCCGTGTCAAGGCATGTCAAGCCCTTGTTGTAGCATGCCTTTTACCCATATTGTGGCATGTCTAGCCATATCTTGGCATGTTTTGTCAATCCCATGTCGTGGGATGCCTTGTCAAGCCCATGTCGAGCCAATGTCGAGGCATGTCGAGCCCGTGTCGAGGCATGTCGAGCCCGTGTCAAGGCATGTCAAGCCCTTGTTGTAGCATGCCTTTTTCCCATATTGTGGCATGTCTAGCCATATCTTGGCATGTTTTGTCAATCCCATGTCGTGGGATGCCTTGTCAAGCCCATGTCGAGGCATGTCGAGCCCATGTCGAGGCATGTCGAGCCCGTGTCGAGGCATGTCGAGCCCGTGTCAAGGCATGTCAAGCCCTTGTTGTAGCATGCCTTTTACCCATATTGTGGCATGTCTAGCCATATCTTGGCATGTTTTGTCAATCCCATGTCGTGGGATGCCTTGTCAAGCCCATGTCGAGGCATGTCGAGCCCGTGTCGAGGCATGTCGAGCCCGTGTCAAGGCATGTCAAGCCCTTGTTGTAGCATGCCTTTTACCCATATTGTGGCATGTCTAGCCATATCTTGGCATGTTTTGTCAATCCCATGTCGTGGGATGCCTTGTCAAGCCCATGTCGAGGCATGTCGAGCCCATGTCGAGGCATGTCGAGCCCGTGTCGAGGTATGTCGAGCCCGTGTCAAGGCATGTCAAGCCCTTGTTGTAGCATGCCTTTTACCCATATTGTGGCATGTCTAGCCATATCTTGGCATGTTTTGTCAATCCCATGTCGTGGGATGCCTTGTCAAGCCCATGTCGAGGCATGTCGAGCCCATGTCGAGGCATGTCGAGCCCGTGTCGAGGCATGTCGAGCCCGTGTCAAGGCATGTCAAGCCCTTGTTGTAGCATGCCTTTTACCCATATTGTGGCATGTCTAGCCATATCTTGGCATGTTTTGTCAATCCCATGTCGTGGGATGCCTTGTCAAGCCCATGTCGAGGCATGTCGAGCCCATGTCGAGGCATGTCGAGCCCGTGTCGAGGCATGTCGAGCCCGTGTCAAGGCATGTCAAGCCCTTGTTGTAGCATGCCTTTTACCCATATTGTGGCATGTCTAGCCATATCTTGGCATGTTTTGTCAATCCCATGTCGTGGGATGCCTTGTCAAGCCCATGTCGAGGCATGTCGAGCCCATGTCGAGGCATGTCGAGCCCGTGTCAAGGCATGTCGAGCCCGTGTCAAGGCATGTCAAGCCCTTGTTGTAGCATGCCTTTTGCCCATATTGTGGCATGTCTAGCCATATCTTGGCATGTTTTGTCAATCCCATGTCGTGGGATGATTTGTCAAGCCCATGTCGAGCCAATGTCGAGGCATGTCGAGCCCGTGTCGAGGCATGTCGAGCCCGTGTCAAGGCATGTCAAGCCCTTGTTGTAGCATGCCTTTTGCCCATATTGTGGCATGTCTAGCCATATCTTGGCATGTTTTGTCAATCCCATGTCGTGGGATGCCTTGTCAAGCCCTTGTCGAGGCATGTCGAGCCCGTGTCAAGGCATGTCGAGCCCGTGCCGAGGCATGCCTTGTGCCCTTGTCTTGGCATGTTAAGCCGTGTGGTTGCATGCCTTGTCAAGCCAAAGTCGTGGGATGCATTTTTTTTGAGAAATTGAGTTTTTCTCAACAAAGTGCCAATTGGAACTTCTTCATAACATTTTTTAGCACCTTCACGAGGCATGTCGAGCCCATGTCTTGGCAAGTGCTCCCAAGTGCTTCCAAGTGCT
>CAWLAL010000001.1:140000-145000 GCA_963854785.1 Vaccinium vitis-idaea
CTACTACACACTTTCGCAACACGGTGATACCACCGGCATCGGGCAAGCATCCCTCAGGTGAAATCGCGGGACAAGAAAGACGACATCCATGCTAGCCTTCGGCATTGCACTTGAAACACGCGGCACAAAATCTTTTAGAAAACCAGTTTTTTTTTTTTTTTTTTTTTTTGGGGGGGGGGGGGGGGGGGGGGGTGTGCCATAGCCAAAGGAGATCCAAGGCCGACCGAAAGCACTACTAGCCCGTGGGGCTTTCGCGCAATCCTTCGACAAGGGATCTCAATCGGCAAGGCACGTGCCGCCTGTTCCCTTGCAACACAAAACGCTTGGCGATGCATGAAGTCTTTCAGAAAACCAAGGAATATCCCGCCCAAGCCCTTGGCATCACAACGCCGCTACTAATGCACCTCGAGCCATAAGCACTACTACACACTTTCGCGACACTACTAATGCGCCTCGCGCCATAAGCGCTACTACACACTTTCGTGACACTACTAATGCGCCCCGTGCCATAAGCCCTACTACACACTTTCGCAACACGGTGATACCACCGGCATCGGGCAAGCATCCCTCGGGTGAAATCGCGGGACAGGAAAGACGACATCCATGCTAGCCTTCGGCATTGCACTGGAAACACGCGGCACAAAATCGATCGGGACTCGAGCAACATGCTTCCTCTCGGCAAAGAGGCATCCCCGGGGGAACACCAATGCGTCATCAAGGCAGCAGGCTTGGCACAACGAGGCGACAAGCACTTTTTCGGGGGAGGGACAATGCCACAGCCAAAGGAGATCCAAGGCCGACCAAAAGCACTACTAGCCCGTGGGACTTTCGCGCAATCCTTCGACAAGGGATCTCAATCGGCAAGGCACGTGCTGCCTGTTCCATTGCAACACAAAACGCTTGGCGATGCATGAAGTCTTTCAGAAAACCAAGGAATATCCCGCCCAAGCCCTTGGCATCACAACGCCGCTACTAATGCACCTCGAGCCATAAGCACTACTACACACTTTCGCGACACTACTAATGCGCCTCGCGCCATAAGCGCTACTACACACTTTCGTGACACTACTAATGCGCCCCGTGCCATAAGCCCTACTACACACTTTCGCAACACGGTGATACCACCGGCATCGGGCAAGCATCCCTCAGGTGAAATCGCGGGACAAGAAAGACGACATCCATGCTAGCCTTCGGCATTGCACTTGAAACACGCGGCACAAAATATTTTAGAAAACCAAATTTTTTTGGGGGAAGGGGGGGGGGGGGGGGGTGCCATAGCCAAAGGAGATCCAAGGCCGACCAAAAGCACTACTTTCCCGAAGGACAGTCGCACAATCTATCGACAATGTATCTCCTTTGGCATGGCGTGCCGCATGTTCCATTGCAACAACAAACGCATAGCAATGCATGACGTCTTTTAGAAAACCAAGGAATATCCCGCCCAAGCCCTTGGCATCACAACGCCGATACTAATGCGCCTCGAGCCATAAGCACTACTACACACTTTCGTGACACTACTAATGCGCCTCGCGCCATAAGCGCTACTACACACTTTCGTGACACTACTAATGCGCCCCGTGCCATAAGCCCTACTACACACTTTCGCGACATGGTGATACCACCGGCATCGAGCAAGCATCCCTCAGTGAAATCGCGGGACCAACAAGACGACATCCATGCAAGCCTTTGCTGTTGCCCTTGCAACATGCGGCGCGAAGCATGTCGATCGACACCCGGGCGAGCCTGCTTCCTCTCAACAAGGAGGTATCCCCTGGGCACACACTTGGGACTGAGGCACCTTAAGCCGTATAACCAAGCATGCTCACCGTGCGGGGACACCAATGCATCGTAGAGGAATAGCACGCTGCGCACTTCGCGGTGTCGATTGAGATGCTTCGTGACAACCATCATTCCTAGCCTTGTCGAGCGTGGAGGGCAACCAATTTAGCCTTGCCAAGCTTGGAGCGACCAACCATTGCCTCGCTAAGCCTGGGGAGCGACCACCTGCCTCGCTAAGCCTGGAGCGACCCCACATTGCCTCGCTAAGCCTGGACGAGCGACCACCTGCCTCGCTAAGCCTGGAGCGACCCCACATTGCCTCGCTAAGCCTGGACGAGCGACCAATTGCCTCGCTAAGCCTGGAGCGACCATACCTTGCCTCGCTAAGCCTGGACGAGCGACCAATTGCCTCGCTAAGCCTGGAGCGACCATACCTTGCCTCGCTAAGCCTGGGCATTGCCTTTCAATCGTTTCTTCGTGCATTACCCATAGGACGTGGCTAGAACAAGGTGACATGCACACGTCGGGTCTTATTTCCAACGATTACCCGATGACAAGCACACATCGGGACGTATTTCCATCAAATGCCCAGCAACAAGCGCACATCGGGTATTATTTCCAGCGATTACCCGATGACGAGCACACATCGGGACGTATTTCCATCAAATGCCCGACAACAAGCATGCATCGGGTATTATTTCTAGCGATTACCCGATGCCAAGCACACATCGGGACGTATTTCCATCAAATGTCCGACAACAAGCACGCATCGGGTCATGTTTCAAGCGGTTACTCGGCAACAAGAACGCATCGGGTCATGTTTTCAGCGATTACCCAAAGAATGTAGCCGTCGGGTGCCAAAATGCCTTTCCTAGCACGGTTGTCGGCTCGTTTCGTGACCCGTCGGGCACTATTTGCTACCCACAGGGGCATTTCGGTCATTTTTTCGTTCATTACTCCATGGGTATCGATAGCACGAGGCATTGAACCCGAAATGCCTTTGATAGCCCGAAGATCGGCTCATTTCGTTACCCGTCGGCTCATTTCGTTACCCATCGGGCCATTTCGTTACCCACAGGGGTATTTTGGTCTTTTTTCCGTGCATTACCCCGGGCATGTGTTTGCACTTGGCATCGAAGCCAAAGTGCCCAGCATGCACGGGTTGGTCATGCCCGGGCCTTGCCAAGGCAGCCGGCATGGCTGGCCTTGGCTTGGCAAGGAGGGAGACCACCCCCCCTTATATATGCATCTTGAGCTTTTCCCCATGTGGCAGGAAGAAACATCTTTTCGTCCGAGGAGCGTACTAGCCATTTTTTCGAAAAATTGAGTTTTGCTCAACAAAGTGCCAATTGGAACTTGTTCAAAACATTTTGTAGCACCTTCACAAAAAAATTCAGATTTTTTTTCCAAAGGGATTATTTATTATTAATTAATTTCGAAAATACACCATAAAAAATCAAAAAAATCAAGAAAAAATACATTAAAAATAGGAAAAATCCCAAATAAAATCTATTACTTCTACACATTAATTATAAAAAATATTTGGAAGGTAGTAGATGGAAAGAGATGTAAAAAACCAACCTCAAAGTCTCTAAATGTACGCGTTATAAAAGAAAAAAATTATCCTTTGCGAAACACACATGGAGGTGATGTTTTAGAGAGTTCTTATGAGGCATTCTAGCCAAACAACCTACCACAAGTCATCTCAAGCACCCACGGGGTGGTTTTTCAAGCGATTGCTCGGTGCCAACCACCCGTCGGGTGGTTTTTTCACCGATGGCATGTCGAGCCCATGTCGTGGCATGCATGCCTTGTCAAGCCCATGCCTTTTGCCCATGTTGTGGCATGTCTAGCCATATCTTGGCATGTTTTGTCAATCCCATGTCGTGGGATGCCTTGTCAAGCCCATGTCGAGGCATGTCGAGCCCATGTCGAGGCATGTCGAGCCCGTGTCGAGGCATGTCGAGCCCGTGTCAAGGCATGTCAAGCCCTTGTTGTAGCATGCCTTTTACCCATATTGTGGCATGTCTAGCCATATCTTGGCATGTTTTGTCAATCCCATGTCGTGGGATGCCTTGTCAAGCCCATGTCGAGGCATGTCGAGCCCATGTCGAGGCATGTCGAGCCCGTGTCGAGGCATGTCGAGCCCGTGTCAAGGCATGTCAAGCCCTTGTTGTAGCATGCCTTTTACCCATATTGTGGCATGTCTAGCCATATCTTGGCATGTTTTGTCAATCCCATGTCGTGGGATGCCTTGTCAAGCCCATGTCGAGGCATGTCGAGCCCATGTCGAGGCATGTCGAGCCCGTGTCGAGGCATGTCGAGCCCGTGTCAAGGCATGTCAAGCCCTTGTTGTAGCATGCCTTTTACCCATATTGTGGCATGTCTAGCCATATCTTGGCATGTTTTGTCAATCCCATGTCGTGGGATGCCTTGTCAAGCCCATGTCGAGGCATGTCGAGCCCATGTCGAGGCATGTCGAGCCCGTGTCGAGGCATGTCGAGCCCGTGTCAAGGCATGTCAAGCCCTTGTTGTAGCATGCCTTTTACCCATATTGTGGCATGTCTAGCCATATCTTGGCATGTTTTGTCAATCCCATGTCGTGGGATGCCTTGTCAAGCCCATGTCGAGGCATGTCGAGCCCATGTCGAGGCATGTCGAGCCCGTGTCAAGGCATGTCGAGCCCGTGTCAAGGCATGTCAAGCCCTTGTTGTAGCATGCCTTTTGCCCATATTGTGGCATGTCTAGCCATATCTTGGCATGTTTTGTCAATCCCATGTCGTGGGATGATTTGTCAAGCCCATGTCGAGCCAATGTCGAGGCATGTCGAGCCCGTGTCGAGGCATGTCGAGCCCGTGTCAAGGCATGTCAAGCCCTTGTTGTAGCATGCCTTTTGCCCATATTGTGGCATGTCTAGCCATATCTTGGCATGTTTTGTCAATCCCATGTCGTGGGATGCCTTGTCAAGCCCTTGTCGAGGCATGTCGAGCCCGTGTCAAGGCATGTCGAGCCCGTGCCGAGGCATGCCTTGTGCCCTTGTCTTGGCATGTTAAGCCGTGTGGTTGCATGCCTTGTCAAGCCAAAGTCGTGGGATGCCTTTTTTTTGAGAAATTGAGTTTTTCTCAACAAAGTGCCAATTGGAACTTCTTCATAACATTTTTTAGCACCTTCACGAGGCATGTCGAGCCCATGTCTTGGCAAGTGCTCCCAAGTGCTTCCCA
>CAWLAL010000001.1:155000-162500 GCA_963854785.1 Vaccinium vitis-idaea
TTTCGTGACACTACTAATGCGCCCCGTGCCATAAGCCCTACTACACACTTTCGCAACACGGTGATACCACCGGCATCAGGCAAGCATCCCTCAGGTGAAATCGCGGGACAAGAAAGACGACATCCATGCTAGCCTTCGGCATTGCACTTGAAACACGCGGCACAAAATCTTTTAGAAAACCAGTTTTTTTTTTTTTTTTTTTTTTTGGGGGGGAGGGGGGGGGGGGGGGGGGGGGGGGTGTGCCATAGCCAAAGGAGATCCAAGGCCGACCGAAAGCACTACTAGCCCGTGGGGCTTTCGCGCAATCCTTCGACAAGGGATCTCAATCGGCAAGGCACGTGCCGCCTGTTCCCTTGCAACACAAAACGCTTGGCGATGCATGAAGTCTTTCAGAAAACCAAGGAATATCCCGCCCAAGCCCTTGGCATCACAACGCCGCTACTAATGCACCTCGAGCCATAAGCACTACTACACACTTTCGCGACACTACTAATGCGCCTCGCGCCATAAGCGCTACTACACACTTTCGTGACACTACTAATGCGCCCCGTGCCATAAGCCCTACTACACACTTTCGCAACACGGTGATACCACCGGCATCGGGCAAGCATCCCTCAGGTGAAATCGCGGGACAAGAAAGACGACATCCATGCTAGCCTTCGGCATTGCACTTGAAACACGCGGCACAAAATATTTTAGAAAACCAAATTTTTTTGGGGGAAGGGGGGGGGGGGGGGGGTGCCATAGCCAAAGGAGATCCAAGGCCGACCAAAAGCACTACTTTCCCGAAGGACAGTCGCACAATCTATCGACAATGTATCTCCTTTGGCATGGCGTGCCGCATGTTCCATTGCAACAACAAACGCATAGCAATGCATGACGTCTTTTAGAAAACCAAGGAATATCCCGCCCAAGCCCTTGGCATCACAACGCCGATACTAATGCGCCTCGAGCCATAAGCACTACTACACACTTTCGTGACACTACTAATGCGCCTCGCGCCATAAGCGCTACTACACACTTTCGTGACACTACTAATGCGCCCCGTGCCATAAGCCCTACTACACACTTTCGCGACATGGTGATACCACCGGCATCGAGCAAGCATCCCTCAGTGAAATCGCGGGACCAACAAGACGACATCCATGCAAGCCTTTGCTGTTGCCCTTGCAACATGCGGCGCGAAGCATGTCGATCGACACCCGGGCGAGCCTGCTTCCTCTCAACAAGGAGGTATCCCCTGGGCACACACTTGGGACTGAGGCACCTTAAGCCGTATAACCAAGCATGCTCACCGTGCGGGGACACCAATGCATCGTAGAGGAATAGCACGCTGCGCACTTCGCGGTGTCGATTGAGATGCTTCGTGACAACCATCATTCCTAGCCTTGTCGAGCGTGGAGGGCAACCAATTTAGCCTTGCCAAGCTTGGAGCGACCAACCATTGCCTCGCTAAGCCTGGGGAGCGACCACCTGCCTCGCTAAGCCTGGAGCGACCCCACATTGCCTCGCTAAGCCTGGACGAGCGACCACCTGCCTCGCTAAGCCTGGAGCGACCCCACATTGCCTCGCTAAGCCTGGACGAGCGACCAATTGCCTCGCTAAGCCTGGAGCGACCATACCTTGCCTCGCTAAGCCTGGACGAGCGACCAATTGCCTCGCTAAGCCTGGAGCGACCATACCTTGCCTCGCTAAGCCTGGGCATTGCCTTTCAATCGTTTCTTCGTGCATTACCCATAGGACGTGGCTAGAACAAGGTGACATGCACACGTCGGGTCTTATTTCCAACGATTACCCGATGACAAGCACACATCGGGACGTATTTCCATCAAATGCCCAGCAACAAGCGCACATCGGGTATTATTTCCAGCGATTACCCGATGACGAGCACACATCGGGACGTATTTCCATCAAATGCCCGACAACAAGCATGCATCGGGTATTATTTCTAGCGATTACCCGATGCCAAGCACACATCGGGACGTATTTCCATCAAATGTCCGACAACAAGCACGCATCGGGTCATGTTTCAAGCGGTTACTCGGCAACAAGAACGCATCGGGTCATGTTTTCAGCGATTACCCAAAGAATGTAGCCGTCGGGTGCCAAAATGCCTTTCCTAGCACGGTTGTCGGCTCGTTTCGTGACCCGTCGGGCACTATTTGCTACCCACAGGGGCATTTCGGTCATTTTTTCGTTCATTACTCCATGGGTATCGATAGCACGAGGCATTGAACCCGAAATGCCTTTGATAGCCCGAAGATCGGCTCATTTCGTTACCCGTCGGCTCATTTCGTTACCCATCGGGCCATTTCGTTACCCACAAGGGTATTTTGGTCTTTTTTCCGTGCATTACCCCGGGCATGTGTTTGCACTTGGCATCGAAGCCAAAGTGCCCAGCATGCACGGGTTGGTCATGCCCGGGCCTTGCCAAGGCAGCCGGCATGGCTGGCCTTGGCTTGGCAAGGAGGGAGACCACCCCCCCTTATATATGCATCTTGAGCTTTTCCCCATGTGGCAGGAAGAAACATCTTTTCGTCCGAGGAGCGTACTAGCCATTTTTTCGAAAAATTGAGTTTTGCTCAACAAAGTGCCAATTGGAACTTGTTCAAAACATTTTGTAGCACCTTCACAAAAAAATTCAGATTTTTTTTCCAAAGGGATTATTTATTATTAATTAATTTCGAAAATAAACCATAAAAAATCAAAAAAATCAAGAAAAAATACATTAAAAATAGGAAAAATCCCAAATAAAATCTATTACTTCTACACATTAATTATAAAAAATATTTGGAAGGTAGTAGATGGAAAGAGATGTAAAAAACCAACCTCAAAGTCTCTAAATGTATGCGTTATAAAAGAAAAAAATTATCCTTTGCGAAACACACATGGAGGTGATGTTTTAGAGAGTTCTTATGAGGCATTCTAGCCAAACAACCTACCACAAGTCATCTCAAGCACCCACGGGGTGGTTTTTCAAGCGATTGCTCGGTGCCAACCACCCGTCGGGTGGTTTTTTCACCGATGGCATGTCGAGCCCATGTCGTGGCATGCATGCCTTGTCAAGCCCATGCCTTTTGCCCATGTTGTGGCATGTCTAGCCATATCTTGGCATGTTTTGTCAATCCCATGTCGTGGGATGCCTTGTCAAGCCCATGTCGAGGCATGTCGAGCCCATGTCGAGGCATGTCGAGCCCGTGTCGAGGCATGTCGAGCCCGTGTCAAGGCATGTCAAGCCCTTGTTGTAGCATGCCTTTTACCCATATTGTGGCATGTCTAGCCATATCTTGGCATGTTTTGTCAATCCCATGTCGTGGGATGCCTTGTCAAGCCCATGTCGAGGCATGTCGAGCCCATGTCGAGGCATGTCGAGCCCGTGTCAAGGCATGTCGAGCCCGTGTCAAGGCATGTCAAGCCCTTGTTGTAGCATGCCTTTTGCCCATATTGTGGCATGTCTAGCCATATCTTGGCATGTTTTGTCAATCCCATGTCGTGGGATGCCTTGTCAAGCCCATGTCGAGGCATGTCGAGCCCGTGTCGAGGCATGTCGAGCCCGTGTCAAGGCATGTCAAGCCCTTGTTGTAGCATGCCTTTTACCCATATTGTGGCATGTCTAGCCATATCTTGGCATGTTTTGTCAATCCCATGTCGTGGGATGCCTTGTCAAGCCCATGTCGAGCCAATGTCGAGGCATGTCGAGCCCGTGTCGAGGCATGTCGAGCCCGTGTCAAGGCATGTCAAGCCCTTGTTGTAGCATGCCTTTTACCCATATTGTGGCATGTCTAGCCATATCTTGGCATGTTTTGTCAATCCCATGTCGTGGGATGCCTTGTCAAGCCCATGTCGAGGCATGTCGAGCCCATGTCGAGGCATGTCGAGCCCGTGTCGAGGCATGTCGAGCCCGTGTCAAGGCATGTCAAGCCCTTGTTGTAGCATGCCTTTTACCCATATTGTGGCATGTCTAGCCATATCTTGGCATGTTTTGTCAATCCCATGTCGAGGCATGTCGAGCCCATGTCGAGGCATGTCGAGCCCGTGTCAAGGCATGTCGAGCCCGTGTCAAGGCATGTCAAGCCCTTGTTGTAGCATGCCTTTTGCCCATATTGTGGCATGTCTAGCCATATCTTGGCATGTTTTGTCAATCCCATGTCGTGGGATGATTTGTCAAGCCCATGTCGAGCCAATGTCGAGGCATGTCGAGCCCGTGTCGAGGCATGTCGAGCCCGTGTCAAGGCATGTCAAGCCCTTGTTGTAGCATGCCTTTTGCCCATATTGTGGCATGTCTAGCCATATCTTGGCATGTTTTGTCAATCCCATGTCGTGGGATGCCTTGTCAAGCCCATGTCGAGGCATGTCGAGCCCGTGTCGAGGCATGTCGAGCCCGTGTCAAGGCATGTCAAGCCCTTGTTGTAGCATGCCTTTTACCCATATTGTGGCATGTCTAGCCATATCTTGGCATGTTTTGTCAATCCCATGTCGTGGGATGCCTTGTCAAGCCCATGTCGAGCCAATGTCGAGGCATGTCGAGCCCGTGTCGAGGCATGTCGAGCCCGTGTCAAGGCATGTCAAGCCCTTGTTGTAGCATGCCTTTTACCCATATTGTGGCATGTCTAGCCATATCTTGGCATGTTTTGTCAATCCCATGTCGTGGGATGCCTTGTCAAGCCCATGTCGAGGCATGTCGAGCACATGTCGAGGCATGTCGAGCCCGTGTCGAGGCATGTCGAGCCCGTGTCAAGGCATGTCAAGCCCTTGTTGTAGCATGCCTTTTACCCATATTGTGGCATGTCTAGCCATATCTTGGCATGTTTTGTCAATCCCATGTCGAGGCATGTCGAGCCCATGTCGAGGCATGTCGAGCCCGTGTCAAGGCATGTCGAGCCCGTGTCAAGGCATGTCAAGCCCTTGTTGTAGCATGCCTTTTACCCATATTGTGGCATGTCTAGCCATATCTTGGCATGTTTTGTCAATCCCATGTCGTGGGATGCCTTGTCAAGCCCATGTCGAGGCATGTCGAGCCCATGTCGAGCCCGTGTCAAGGCATGTCAAGCCCATGTCGAGGCAATTGCTTCCCAATTGCTCCTAATTGCTTCTAAGTGCTTCCAAGTGCTCAAGTGCCCAAGGCCCAAGAGCCCTAGAGCCCTAGTGCCCGTGCCCGTGCACGCACGCACGCACGCACGCACGCAGGTGTTTTTTAGTGGATTTATGAGCATTTTTTTTGGCCGGCTCCTTCGTTTTTCCTCCGTTTACCGTCGGGTCGTATTTCCAACCGTTGCCCGGTGTCAAGCACCCGTCGGCTAGCCTATCATCGATGCCTTTTTTGGCCGGCTCCGTCATTTTTCCGCCATTGACCATCGGGTCGAGGCATGTCGAGCCCGTGTCAAGGCATGTCGAGCCCGTGTCAAGGCATGTCAAGCCCTTGTTGTAGCATGCCTTTTGCCCATATTGTGGCATGTCTAGCCATATCTTGGCATGTTTTGTCAATCCCATGTCGTGGGATGATTTGTCAAGCCCATGTCGAGCCAATGTCGAGGCATGTCGAGCCCGTGTCGAGGCATGTCGAGCCCGTGTCAAGGCATGTCAAGCCCTTGTTGTAGCATGCCTTTTGCCCATATTGTGGCATGTCTAGCCATATCTTGGCATGTTTTGTCAATCCCATGTCGTGGGATGCCTTGTCAAGCCCTTGTCGAGGCATGTCGAGCCCGTGTCAAGGCATGTCGAGCCCGTGCCGAGGCATGCCTTGTGCCCTTGTCTTGGCATGTTAAGCCGTGTGGTTGCATGCCTTGTCAAGCCAAAGTCGTGGGATGCCTTTTTTTTGAGAAATTGAGTTTTTCTCAACAAAGTGCCAATTGGAACTTCTTCATAACATTTTTTAGCACCTTCACGAGGCATGTCGAGCCCATGTCTTGGCAAGTGCTCCCAAGTGCTTCCCAATTGCTCCCAATTGCTTCCCAAGTGCTTCCAAGTGCTCAAGTGCCCAAGGCCCAAGAGCCCTAGAGCCCTAGTGCCCGTGCCCGTGCACGCACGCACGCACGCAGGTGTTTTTTAGTGGATTTATGAGCATTTTTTTTGGCCGGCTCCTTCGTTTTTCCTCCGTTTACCGTCGGGTCGTATTTCCAACCGTTGCCCGGTGTCAAGCACCCGTCGGCTAGCCTATCATCGATGCCTTTTTTGGCCGGCTCCGTCATTTTTCCGCCATTGACCATCGGGTCGTATTTCCAACCGTTGCCCGGGTCTTATTTCCAACTATTGCCCGGTGACAAGCCGACGTCGGGTCGTATTTCCAACGATTGCCCGGTGACAAGCCGTCGGCTAGCCCACCGTCTATACCGGGTGCAAAGGGCAGCCCCTCCCTTATATATGCATCTTGAGCTTTTCCCCAAGTGGCAGGAAGAAACATCTTTTCGTCCCAGGAGCGTACTAGGCATTTTTTTGAGAATTTGAGTTTTTCTCAACAAAGTGCCAATTGGAACTTCTTCAAAACATTTTGTAGCACCTTCACAAAAAAATTCATATTTTTTTTCCAAAGGGATTATTTATTATTAATTAATTTGCAAAATATACCATAAAAAATCAACAAAGTCAAGAAAAAATACATTAAAAATAGGAAAAATTCCAAATAAAATCTATTACTTCTACACATTATTTATAAAAAATATTTGGAAGGTAATAGATGAAAAGAGATGTAAAAAACCAACCTCAAAGTCTCGAAATGTACGTGTTATAAATGGAAAAAATTATCCTTTGTGAAACACACATGGAGGTGATGTTTTAGAGAGTTCTTACGAGGCATTATAGCCAAACAACGTACCACAAGTCATGTCAAGCACCCATGGGGTGGTTTTTCAAGCAATTGCTCGGTGCCAACCACCCGTCGGGTGGTTTTTCACGGATGGCATGTCGAGCCCATGTCGTGGCATGCATGCCTTGTCAAGCCCATGTTTTAGAGAGGCATTGTAGCCAAACAAACTCCCACAAGTAGTGTCAAGCACCCATCGGGTGGTTTTTCAAGCGATTGCCCGGTGCCTTGTCAAGCCCATGTCGAGCCATGTCGAGGCATGGCTTGTCAAGCCCACGCCGTGGCATGTCAAGCCCTTGTTGTCGCATGCCTTGTGCCCATGTTGTGGCATGTCAAGCCGTATGGTGGCATGCCTTGCCTTGTCAAGCCCATGTCGTGGCATGCCTTGTCGAGCCCGTGTCGAGGCATGTCGAGCCCGTGTCGAGGCATGGCTTGTCAAGCCCATGCCGTGGCATGTCAAGCCCTTGTTGTGGCATGCCTTGTGCCCATGATATGGCATGTCAAGCCGTATCGTAGCATGCCTTGTCAAGCCCATGTCGTGACATGCCTTGTCGAGCCAATGTCGAGGCATGTCGAGCCCATGTTGTGGCATGCATGCCTTGTCAAACCAATGTCGTGGCATGCATTGTGCCAATTTCTTGGCATGTCAAGCCGTGTGGTTGCATGCCTTGTCAAGCCCATGTCGTGGCGTGCCTTGTCAA
>CAWLAL010000001.1:172500-180000 GCA_963854785.1 Vaccinium vitis-idaea
ATGCGCCTCGCGCCATAAGCGCTACTACACACTTTCGTGACACTACTAATGCGCCCCGTGCCATAAGCCCTACTACACACTTTCGCGACATGGTGATACCACCGGCATCGAGCAAGCATCCCTCAGTGAAATCGCGGGACCAACAAGACGACATCCATGCAAGCCTTTGTTGTTGCCCTTGCAACATGCGGCGCGAAGCATGTCGATCGACACCCGGGCGAGCCTGCTTCCTCTCAACAAGGAGGTATCCCCTGGGCACACACTTGGGACTGAGGCACCTTAAGCCGTATAACCAAGCATGCTCACCGTGCGGGGACACCAATGCATCGTAGAGGAATAGCACGCTGCGCACTTCGCGGTGTCGATTGAGATGCTTCGTGACAACCATCATTCCTAGCCTTGTCGAGCGTGGAGGGCAACCAATTTAGCCTTGCCAAGCTTGGAGCGACCAACCATTGCCTCGCTAAGCCTGGGGAGCGACCACCTGCCTCGCTAAGCCTGGAGCGACCCCACATTGCCTCGCTAAGCCTGGACGAGCGACCACCTGCCTCGCTAAGCCTGGAGCGACCCCACATTGCCTCGCTAAGCCTGGACGAGCGACCAATTGCCTCGCTAAGCCTGGAGCGACCATACCTTGCCTCGCTAAGCCTGGACGAGCGACCAATTGCCTCGCTAAGCCTGGAGCGACCATACCTTGCCTCGCTAAGCCTGGGCATTGCCTTTCAATCGTTTCTTCGTGCATTACCCATAGGACGTGGCTAGAACAAGGTGACATGCACACGTCGGGTCTTATTTCCAACGATTACCCGATGACAAGCACACATCGGGACGTATTTCCATCAAATGCCCAGCAACAAGCGCACATCGGGTATTATTTCCAGCGATTACCCGATGACGAGCACACATCGGGACGTATTTCCATCAAATGCCCGACAACAAGCATGCATCGGGTATTATTTCTAGCGATTACCCGATGCCAAGCACACATCGGGACGTATTTCCATCAAATGTCCGACAACAAGCACGCATCGGGTCATGTTTCAAGCGGTTACTCGGCAACAAGAACGCATCGGGTCATGTTTTCAGCGATTACCCAAAGAATGTAGCCGTCGGGTGCCAAAATGCCTTTCCTAGCACGGTTGTCGGCTCGTTTCGTGACCCGTCGGGCACTATTTGCTACCCACAGGGGCATTTCGGTCATTTTTTCGTTCATTACTCCATGGGTATCGATAGCACGAGGCATTGAACCCGAAATGCCTTTGATAGCCCGAAGATCGGCTCATTTCGTTACCCGTCGGCTCATTTCGTTACCCATCGGGCCATTTCGTTACCCACAAGGGTATTTTGGTCTTTTTTCCGTGCATTACCCCGGGCATGTGTTTGCACTTGGCATCGAAGCCAAAGTGCCCAGCATGCACGGGTTGGTCATGCCCGGGCCTTGCCAAGGCAGCCGGCATGGCTGGCCTTGGCTTGGCAAGGAGGGAGACCACCCCCCCTTATATATGCATCTTGAGCTTTTCCCCATGTGGCAGGAAGAAACATCTTTTCGTCCGAGGAGCGTACTAGCCATTTTTTCGAAAAATTGAGTTTTGCTCAACAAAGTGCCAATTGGAACTTGTTCAAAACATTTTGTAGCACCTTCACAAAAAAATTCAGATTTTTTTTCCAAAGGGATTATTTATTATTAATTAATTTCGAAAATAAACCATAAAAAATCAAAAAAATCAAGAAAAAATACATTAAAAATAGGAAAAATCCCAAATAAAATCTATTACTTCTACACATTAATTATAAAAAATATTTGGAAGGTAGTAGATGGAAAGAGATGTAAAAAACCAACCTCAAAGTCTCTAAATGTATGCGTTATAAAAGAAAAAAATTATCCTTTGCGAAACACACATGGAGGTGATGTTTTAGAGAGTTCTTATGAGGCATTCTAGCCAAACAACCTACCACAAGTCATCTCAAGCACCCACGGGGTGGTTTTTCAAGCGATTGCTCGGTGCCAACCACCCGTCGGGTGGTTTTTTCACCGATGGCATGTCGAGCCCATGTCGTGGCATGCATGCCTTGTCAAGCCCATGCCTTTTGCCCATGTTGTGGCATGTCTAGCCATATCTTGGCATGTTTTGTCAATCCCATGTCGTGGGATGCCTTGTCAAGCCCATGTCGAGGCATGTCGAGCCCATGTCGAGGCATGTCGAGCCCGTGTCGAGGCATGTCGAGCCCGTGTCAAGGCATGTCAAGCCCTTGTTGTAGCATGCCTTTTACCCATATTGTGGCATGTCTAGCCATATCTTGGCATGTTTTGTCAATCCCATGTCGTGGGATGCCTTGTCAAGCCCATGTCGAGGCATGTCGAGCCCATGTCGAGGCATGTCGAGCCCGTGTCAAGGCATGTCGAGCCCGTGTCAAGGCATGTCAAGCCCTTGTTGTAGCATGCCTTTTGCCCATATTGTGGCATGTCTAGCCATATCTTGGCATGTTTTGTCAATCCCATGTCGTGGGATGCCTTGTCAAGCCCATGTCGAGGCATGTCGAGCCAGTGTCGAGGCATGTCGAGCCCGTGTCAAGGCATGTCAAGCCCTTGTTGTAGCATGCCTTTTACCCATATTGTGGCATGTCTAGCCATATCTTGGCATGTTTTGTCAATCCCATGTCGTGGGATGCCTTGTCAAGCCCATGTCGAGCCAATGTCGAGGCATGTCGAGCCCGTGTCGAGGCATGTCGAGCCCGTGTCAAGGCATGTCAAGCCCTTGTTGTAGCATGCCTTTTACCCATATTGTGGCATGTCTAGCCATATCTTGGCATGTTTTGTCAATCCCATGTCGTGGGATGCCTTGTCAAGCCCATGTCGAGGCATGTCGAGCCCATGTCGAGGCATGTCGAGCCCGTGTCGAGGCATGTCGAGCCCGTGTCAAGGCATGTCAAGCCCTTGTTGTAGCATGCCTTTTACCCATATTGTGGCATGTCTAGCCATATCTTGGCATGTTTTGTCAATCCCATGTCGAGGCATGTCGAGCCCATGTCGAGGCATGTCGAGCCCGTGTCAAGGCATGTCGAGCCCGTGTCAAGGCATGTCAAGCCCTTGTTGTAGCATGCCTTTTGCCCATATTGTGGCATGTCTAGCCATATCTTGGCATGTTTTGTCAATCCCATGTCGTGGGATGCCTTGTCAAGCCCATGTCGAGGCATGTCGAGCCCGTGTCGAGGCATGTCGAGCCCGTGTCAAGGCATGTCAAGCCCTTGTTGTAGCATGCCTTTTACCCATATTGTGGCATGTCTAGCCATATCTTGGCATGTTTTGTCAATCCCATGTCGTGGGATGCCTTGTCAAGCCCATGTCGAGGCATGTCGAGCCCATGTCGAGGCATGTCGAGCCCGTGTCAAGGCATGTCGAGCCCGTGTCAAGGCATGTCAAGCCCTTGTTGTAGCATGCCTTTTGCCCATATTGTGGCATGTCTAGCCATATCTTGGCATGTTTTGTCAATCCCATGTCGTGGGATGCCTTGTCAAGCCCATGTCGAGGCATGTCGAGCCCGTGTCGAGGCATGTCGAGCCCGTGTCAAGGCATGTCAAGCCCTTGTTGTAGCATGCCTTTTACCCATATTGTGGCATGTCTAGCCATATCTTGGCATGTTTTGTCAATCCCATGTCGTGGGATGCCTTGTCAAGCCCATGTCGAGCCAATGTCGAGGCATGTCGAGCCCGTGTCGAGGCATGTCGAGCCCGTGTCAAGGCATGTCAAGCCCTTGTTGTAGCATGCCTTTTACCCATATTGTGGCATGTCTAGCCATATCTTGGCATGTTTTGTCAATCCCATGTCGTGGGATGCCTTGTCAAGCCCATGTCGAGGCATGTCGAGCCCATGTCGAGGCATGTCGAGCCCGTGTCGAGGCATGTCGAGCCCGTGTCAAGGCATGTCAAGCCCTTGTTGTAGCATGCCTTTTACCCATATTGTGGCATGTCTAGCCATATCTTGGCATGTTTTGTCAATCCCATGTCGAGGCATGTCGAGCCCATGTCGAGGCATGTCGAGCCCGTGTCAAGGCATGTCGAGCCCGTGTCAAGGCATGTCAAGCCCTTGTTGTAGCATGCCTTTTGCCCATATTGTGGCATGTCTAGCCATATCTTGGCATGTTTTGTCAATCCCATGTCGTGGGATGCCTTGTCAAGCCCATGTCGAGGCATGTCGAGCCCGTGTCGAGGCATGTCGAGCCCGTGTCAAGGCATGTCAAGCCCTTGTTGTAGCATGCCTTTTACCCATATTGTGGCATGTCTAGCCATATCTTGGCATGTTTTGTCAATCCCATGTCGTGGGATGCCTTGTCAAGCCCATGTCGAGCCAATGTCGAGGCATGTCGAGCCCGTGTCGAGGCATGTCGAGCCCGTGTCAAGGCATGTCAAGCCCTTGTTGTAGCATGCCTTTTACCCATATTGTGGCATGTCTAGCCATATCTTGGCATGTTTTGTCAATCCCATGTCGTGGGATGCCTTGTCAAGCCCATGTCGAGGCATGTCGAGCCCATGTCGAGGCATGTCGAGCCCGTGTCAAGGCATGTCAAGCCCTTGTTGTAGCATGCCTTTTGCCCATATTGTGGCATGTCTAGCCATATCTTGGCATGTTTTGTCAATCCCATGTCGTGGGATGCCTTGTCAAGCCCATGTCGAGGCATGTCGAGCCCGTGTCGAGGCATGTCGAGCCCGTGTCAAGGCATGTCAAGCCCTTGTTGTAGCATGCCTTTTACCCATATTGTGGCATGTCTAGCCATATCTTGGCATGTTTTGTCAATCCCATGTCGTGGGATGCCTTGTCAAGCCCATGTCGAGCCAATGTCGAGGCATGTCGAGCCCGTGTCGAGGCATGTCGAGCCCGTGTCAAGGCATGTCAAGCCCTTGTTGTAGCATGCCTTTTACCCATATTGTGGCATGTCTAGCCATATCTTGGCATGTTTTGTCAATCCCATGTCGTGGGATGCCTTGTCAAGCCCATGTCGAGGCATGTCGAGCCCATGTCGAGGCATGTCGAGCCCGTGTCGAGGCATGTCGAGCCCGTGTCAAGGCATGTCAAGCCCTTGTTGTAGCATGCCTTTTACCCATATTGTGGCATGTCTAGCCATATCTTGGCATGTTTTGTCAATCCCATGTCGAGGCATGTCGAGCCCATGTCGAGGCATGTCGAGCCCGTGTCAAGGCATGTCGAGCCCGTGTCAAGGCATGTCAAGCCCTTGTTGTAGCATGCCTTTTACCCATATTGTGGCATGTCTAGCCATATCTTGGCATGTTTTGTCAATCCCATGTCGTGGGATGCCTTGTCAAGCCCATGTCGAGGCATGTCGAGCCCATGTCGAGGCATGTCGAGCCCGTGTCAAGGCATGTCGAGCCCGTGTCAAGGCATGTCAAGCCCTTGTTGTAGCATGCCTTTTGCCCATATTGTGGCATGTCTAGCCATATCTTGGCATGTTTTGTCAATCCCATGTCGTGGGATGCCTTGTCAAGCCCATGTCGAGGCATGTCGAGCCCGTGTCGAGGCATGTCGAGCCCGTGTCAAGGCATGTCAAGCCCTTGTTGTAGCATGCCTTTTACCCATATTGTGGCATGTCTAGCCATATCTTGGCATGTTTTGTCAATCCCATGTCGTGGGATGCCTTGTCAAGCCCATGTCGAGCCAATGTCGAGGCATGTCGAGCCCGTGTCGAGGCATGTCGAGCCCGTGTCAAGGCATGTCAAGCCCTTGTTGTAGCATGCCTTTTACCCATATTGTGGCATGTCTAGCCATATCTTGGCATGTTTTGTCAATCCCATGTCGTGGGATGCCTTGTCAAGCCCATGTCGAGGCATGTCGAGCCCATGTCGAGGCATGTCGAGCCCGTGTCGAGGCATGTCGAGCCCGTGTCAAGGCATGTCAAGCCCTTGTTGTAGCATGCCTTTTACCCATATTGTGGCATGTCTAGCCATATCTTGGCATGTTTTGTCAATCCCATGTCGAGGCATGTCGAGCCCATGTCGAGGCATGTCGAGCCCGTGTCAAGGCATGTCGAGCCCGTGTCAAGGCATGTCAAGCCCTTGTTGTAGCATGCCTTTTGCCCATATTGTGGCATGTCTAGCCATATCTTGGCATGTTTTGTCAATCCCATGTCGTGGGATGCCTTGTCAAGCCCATGTCGAGGCATGTCGAGCCCGTGTCGAGGCATGTCGAGCCCGTGTCAAGGCATGTCAAGCCCTTGTTGTAGCATGCCTTTTACCCATATTGTGGCATGTCTAGCCATATCTTGGCATGTTTTGTCAATCCCATGTCGTGGGATGCCTTGTCAAGCCCATGTCGAGCCAATGTCGAGGCATGTCGAGCCCGTGTCGAGGCATGTCGAGCCCGTGTCAAGGCATGTCAAGCCCTTGTTGTAGCATGCCTTTTACCCATATTGTGGCATGTCTAGCCATATCTTGGCATGTTTTGTCAATCCCATGTCGTGGGATGCCTTGTCAAGCCCATGTCGAGGCATGTCGAGCCCATGTCGAGGCATGTCGAGCCCGTGTCAAGGCATGTCAAGCCCTTGTTGTAGCATGCCTTTTGCCCATATTGTGGCATGTCTAGCCATATCTTGGCATGTTTTGTCAATCCCATGTCGTGGGATGCCTTGTCAAGCCCATGTCGAGGCATGTCGAGCCCGTGTCGAGGCATGTCGAGCCCGTGTCAAGGCATGTCAAGCCCTTGTTGTAGCATGCCTTTTACCCATATTGTGGCATGTCTAGCCATATCTTGGCATGTTTTGTCAATCCCATGTCGTGGGATGCCTTGTCAAGCCCATGTCGAGCCAATGTCGAGGCATGTCGAGCCCGTGTCGAGGCATGTCGAGCCCGTGTCAAGGCATGTCAAGCCCTTGTTGTAGCATGCCTTTTACCCATATTGTGGCATGTCTAGCCATATCTTGGCATGTTTTGTCAATCCCATGTCGTGGGATGCCTTGTCAAGCCCATGTCGAGGCATGTCGAGCCCATGTCGAGGCATGTCGAGCCCGTGTCGAGGCATGTCGAGCCCGTGTCAAGGCATGTCAAGCCCTTGTTGTAGCATGCCTTTTACCCATATTGTGGCATGTCTAGCCATATCTTGGCATGTTTTGTCAATCCCATGTCGAGGCATGTCGAGCCCATGTCGAGGCATGTCGAGCCCGTGTCAAGGCATGTCGAGCCCGTGTCAAGGCATGTCAAGCCCTTGTTGTAGCATGCCTTTTACCCATATTGTGGCATGTCTAGCCATATCTTGGCATGTTTTGTCAATCCCATGTCGTGGGATGCCTTGTCAAGCCCATGTCGAGGCATGTCGAGGAGCCCGTGTCAAGGCATGTCAAGCCCATGTCGAGGCAATTGCTTCCCAATTGCTCCTAATTGCTTCTAAGTGCTTCCAAGTGCTCAAGTGCCCAAGGCCCAAGAGCCCTAGAGCCCTAGTGCCCGTGCCCGTGCACGCACGCACGCACGCACGCACGCACGCACGCACGCACGCAC
>CAWLAL010000001.1:190000-202500 GCA_963854785.1 Vaccinium vitis-idaea
CTTCCATCTTTGGCCAGTAATAAGATCTCGATAACAAAGCCAGCATTCGATGCCTTCCCGGATGACCAGCCCACTGTGGATCATGTGTTTCCCTTAGCAACTCTTGTCTCAATCCACCAAGTATTGGGACATACAGCCGATCTCCTTTTGCATGGAGAAGGCCGTCCTCAAGCCAATACCTACGAACAGTGCCTTCCTCGACTTGCTTAACCAACCGTTGGTACTCAGCATCCGTCTTAGCATTCTCCCGAATTCTGTCCGCAAGATCTGACTCAACTTGAGTGATAGCAGCCACATACTCATGCACTTCCTTGCGACTAAGTGCATCTGCGACTTGATTGTGCCGCCCTGGCTTGTGCTTCCACTCGAAATCATACTCCTCCAAGTATTCCTGCCAACGGGCTTGCCTCGGTGAAAGTTTCTTTTGCACCTTGAAGAAGGTGTTAGCAACATTGTCCGTCAATACCAGAAACTTCGTCCCGAGCAAGTAAACCCGCCAGGTTATCAAGCAATGAATCACTGCCGTCATTTCCTTCTCATGAGCAGAGTACTTCCTCTCCGCATCATTCAGCTTCCGACTTTCAAAAGCCACTGGATGGCCCTCCTGAACCAACACTCCCCCGATAGCTTTGTCGGATGCATCAGTGTGAACTTCAAAGGGTAGTTCGAAGTTGGGCAAGCGCAGCACCGGCTCACTTGCCACCGCAACTTTCAGCTTTTCAAATGCCTCTTGGCAGCCCGCATCCCACTGCCAATTATGTTCCTTCTTGAGCAATTCCGTCAAAGGTGCTGCTTTCTTGGAATAGTTGTGGATAAACTTCCTGTAATAGTTAGCCAAACCCAAGAAAGAACGTAATTCGGACACTTTGGTAGGCGGTGTCCAATCCAGAATGGCTTGGACTTTCCGTCTATCCATTTTACAATGACCCTTACTGATTACATGCCCCAAAAATCTAATTTCCTGCTGGGCAAATTCACACTTTTCCATCTTTACATACAATTTGTGCTTCCTTAATCTAGACAGCACGTCTCTAAGGTGAGACAAGTGATCTACCAAAGATTCACTATAGATTACAATATCATCCAAGTACACGACTACAAATCGATCCACACAGTCATAAAAGACATCATTCATGAGATTACAAAATGTAGCAGGGGCATTTGTAAGACCGAAAGGCATAACTAAAAACTCAAAGGAACCATACCGAGTAACGCACGTGGTCTTTGCCTCATCACCCTCCGCAACACGGACTTGCCAATAGCCCGAGCGAAGATCCAACTTTGTGAAGTAAGATGCTTTGCAAAGTCGATCAAAGAGATCAGTCACCAACGGGACCGGATACTTGTTCTTCACTGTAACTTTGTTCAGCGCCCGATAGTCTACACACATTCGCAAAGATCCATCCTGCTTCTTTTGGAACAATACCGGGGCACCATAAGGAGCTTTAGAGGGCTGCACCAAGCCAGCATCAAGCAATTCCGTCAACTGCTTCCTCAATTCAGCAAGTTCCAAAGGAGCCATCCGATAAGGGGCTTTAGCCGGAGGCTTAGCACCTGGTACCAACTCTATCTTATGATCCGTAGCACGCCTTGGAGGAAGGGACTTGGGCAATTCTGGAGGCATCACATCTGCAAATTCCTTCAACAATTCTGCCACTTCGTCCGGGACTTCAACTTGCACATCTGGCTTGATCTCAACCAATGCAGCAAGGTAAGTCGCTTCCCCTTTCTTTAGCCCTTTCTGTACTTGAATTGCCGATATCCAACCACCCGCCCCTTCTCTGATCCGCTTGTCTTTCGCATGTCGCGGCACAAAGCAGGGCTGTTTCTCATCAGCAATTAGAATCCCACCGAGATATGGCATCACAGCCACTTTCGCAGCCAAGAAGAACTCATTCCCCAATATGAGTTCAAAGTCATCAAGCGGATACACCATCAAGTCAATCCGTCCATTCCAGTTACCAACTTTCAAAGAGATGTTACTCGTTGTTCCATGCACCGCTTGTGCAGTGGAATTCACCGTCTTGATTCTACTGGAACTTTCGACAACTTTCAAACCGAGCGACTGCGCTAATCCTTCTGAAACAAAACTGTGTGTAGCCCCTGTGTCCACCATAGCCAACACATCAGTATTACAAAGCATCACTTTAACGTACATCAAACCTGATCGCTGCGAGGGTGTTGCCTTGTCTGCATGAATCACGTTCAGCAATTGCAAAGGGTTGACACGGACATGACCATCCGAGTCTGAATTCCCACTGCCCCCTTCATCCAAGCAAATAGCATTAAGCTTTTCGCGTTTCGGACAATCCTTAGCCCGATGGGGTCCTTGGCAAATGAAACACCCCTTGCTGAAGTTCCCTTTGTCTTGCCGTTTGTCCTCCTCCACGGACTTGCCTTTCTGACCCTTGTCCCACTTCTTCGAACCAGCCTTCTTTTCATCTTTCTTCTTGTTCTTGTCTTTCGATTTCGAACTGCTGGATTCGGAAGAATTAGACTTATTAGTCAGTTTGAAATCCGCCAAACCATCAGCGGCAGCAACAGCAGACGGCAAGTCTTTAACTCCCAGCCTTCGTAATTCTAACTGAGCCCAGTTCTGCAGACCCGACATAAAGTTAAACAACTTATCTTCCTCCGACATGTTCTTGATGTCCAACATCAGAGAACTGAATTCCTTCACGTAATCTCGCACTGTACCAGTGTGCTTCAATCGTTTCAGCGATTCCCTTGCAAGCCATGAAGCATTGCAAGGAAGGAACTGCTCCTTTAGTTCCTTCTTCAGCGATTCCCACGTCTCAATCTTTGGGCGTACCTCGTCCTCCGACCGAGTTCTCCACCAGAGTTTCGCATCCCCAGTGAGATACATCGCTGTGATTGTTACTCGTTCTCCCTCTGGAACACGAGCAGCAGGAAAATACTGCTCCATATCCCAAAGGAAGTTTTCCAACTCTTTGGCATTCCGGGCACCACCGAAAGCCTTTGGTTCGGGAACTTTCATGTTAACACGATGATCGAGACCGTCCGAGCGACCGAGAAAGGCCCTCTTTACCACCAACAAGTCTGATTCAATACTGGAAACCTTGTCCTTCATGCCATCCGAGAGCTTAGTCATATCTGCCATCATCTCCGCAAACTTGGCTTCGGTCTGAGCGACGTGTGATTCGTGAGCCAATTTGTGGGACTCAATCGAACTCAACACGGCATCCAAACGATCCACCAAGGTGACTTCCTCCTCTGATTCGTCGGCACCAACAAGCTTTTCCAACTGTGTAACTCGTTCCCGCAGCGCGTCCATCGCAACATTCGCCATGCTCCGAACCCGGAGCTCTGATACCAAACTGTCACGGGGTTACAAACCAACACTCAATTTTCCCGTGATGGCAACCAAGTTCCCAGCAAACTTGATTCAGCCCACAAGTGTTTACACACACACACAATGTATAAACGAAAGTCTAGCAAGCACACAAGTGTTTACAGGAACCGTCCCAACCTTTTATTGCACCAACAATCAAAGGAAACACCTTAGAGTACTAGACAGAACATCCCTCTGCCTTAGACTCGAAAATGCTATGCCTAAAAAGGCTTACAATCAGGAATACGAAAATACAGCATACAGGAGATCATGGTAACTGCCCATGATCTGCAGTTTACACCCCAAACTGCCTAGGGTTGTGCTGGCTTGCCCACAATCTGCCAGCACATCAAGTAACTGTTTGGCTTTGCTGTCCACAGCATTGCTGGAAGAAACTGCCCGTCAATTCTGCTTGGAACACCTGTCCATGCATGCCAGCAAGTAACTGCTGCGAGTAACTGCCGGTAACTGCTTGTTCTTATCCATGCCTTAGCCAAATTCGTCACTATGCCCCAGCTCTATGCCTTAGTCAAATTCCCAACTGTTTTGTCCCACAAGTTAGCTGTAACTTCATGCATCCATGCCTCAATATGTCTTGGGCCTTCACACGCAACCATCATAGCATACTCGATCACGGGACTGTGTTGACACCGGCCAACACTTCACCTTGCCACGGCATGCCTCCTACTCATGCCTTGTCCTCGCTGCCTAACTTGGGTGCAAGGTGCCACCCTAAGTGCAGCGTAGCATGCTTGAAAGATCAAGGTGCTAACAGTAGGCCACTATCCTACCATCGAAAGTTGATAGGGCAGAAATTTGAATGATGCGTCGCCGGCACAAAGGCCGTGCGATCCGTCGAGTTATCATGAATCATCAGAGCAACGGGCAAAGCCCGCGTTGACCTTTTATCTAATAAATGCATCCCTTCCAGAAGTCGGGGTTTGTTGCACGTATTAGCTCTAGAATTACTACGGTTATCCGAGTAGCAGATACCATCAAACAAACTATAACTGATTTAATGAGCCATTCGCAGTTTCACAGTCTGAATTAGTTCATACTTACACATGCATGGCTTAATCTTTGAGACAAGCATATGACTACTGGCAGGATCAACCAGGTAGCATTCCTTTCGCGACGCTAGCACCGCCCATGCCCATTGACGAATCAAGAAGGCAAGGACGATACAGCTGTCATCCGCAACAAGCGACAAACGCTTTTGGGGTAAATAACAATCACGACTTGCATACCCACTTAAGTTTCCGCATCCGAGGCTACGAGTGGCAACCTGTGGCCATGATGACCGCACATCAAGTGCAATTTACATGAGGCACGAGCAGCACTTTACGGCCCACCTCCACCACGTTGAAGTAGTGGAAAGCGGGAAATAGGGACTTTTTCGATCGAATTCCTTCACGTTAGGTACAAAATACAGGAACCCACAATTTGCACGAGGAGCATACTTGCTTCTGCTGCATTACTGAAGAGATTGTAAGGGACGGACTTCACCGCGCAAGCAGAAGAGAATTACCCAAACCCGAGAAAATCATCTACCACCCACACGCCATTACGTACACTATGCACCGGCTCCTCCGACCAATCACACCGCGAAGGACACATGTGCCCGACGAGAAGCAACCAGCCAAAAGAAGCCAAGCTAGCACCGTTTAGCGTGAAGTTATAAGGGACTCAACTTCGAATATCGATACGGACAAGTATTTCGATCGGGTCTCGAGCAACATGCTTCCTCTCGGCAAGGAGGCATCCCCGGGGGAGCACCAATGCGTCATCAAGGCAGCAGGCTTGGCACATCAAGGCGACAAGCACTTTTTCGGGGGAGGGACGGTGCCACAGCCAAAGGAGATCCAAGGCCGACCAAAAGCACTACTAGCCCGTGGGGCTTTCGCGCAATCCTTCGACAAGGGATCTCAATCGGCAAGGCACGTGCCGCCTGTTCCCTTGCAACACAAAACGCTTGGCGATGCATGAAGTCTTTCAGAAAACCAAGGAATATCCCGCCCAAGCCCTTGGCATCACAACGCCGCTACTAATGCACCTCGAGCCATAAGCACTACTACACACTTTCGCGACACTACTAATGCGCCTCGCGCCATAAGCGCTACTACACACTTTCGTGACACTACTAATGCGCCCCGTGCCATAAGCCCTACTACACACTTTCGCAACACGGTGATACCACCGGCATCGGGCAAGCATCCCTCGGGTGAAATCGCGGGACAAGAAAGACGACATCCATGCTAGCCTTCGGCATTGCACTTGAAACACGCGGCACAAAATCGATCGGGACTCGAGCAACATGCTTCCTCTCGGCAAAGAGGCATCCCCGGGGGAACACCAATGCGTCATCAAGGCAGCAGGCTTGGCACAACGAGGCGACAAGCACTTTTTCGGGGGAGGGACAATGCCACAGCCAAAGGAGATCCAAGGCCGACCAAAAGCACTACTAGCCCGTGGGACTTTCGCGCAATCCTTCGACAAGGGATCTCAATCGGCAAGGCACGTGCCGCCTGTTCCCTTGCAACACAAAACGCTTAGCGATGCATGAAGTCTTTCAGAAAACCAAGGAATATCCCGCCCAAGCCCTTGGCATCACAACGCCGATACTAATGCACCTCGAGCCATAAGCACTACTACACACTTTCGCGACACTACTAATGCGCCTCGCGCCATAAGCGCTACTACACACTTTCGTGACACTACTAATGCGCCCCGTGCCATAAGCCCTACTACACACTTTCGCAACACGGTGATACCACCGGCATCGGGCAAGCATCCCTCAGGTGAAATCGCGGGACAAGAAAGACGACATCCATGCTAGCCTTCGGCATTGCACTTGAAACACGCGGCACAAAATCTTTTAGAAAACCAGTTTTTTTTTTTTTTTTTTTTTGGGGGGGGAGGGGGGGGGGGGGGGGTGTGCCATAGCCAAAGGAGATCCAAGGCCGACCGAAAGCACTACTAGCCCGTGGGGCTTTCGCGCAATCCTTCGACAAGGGATCTCAATCGGCAAGGCACGTGCCGCCTGTTCCCTTGCAACACAAAACGCTTGGCGATGCATGAAGTCTTTCAGAAAACCAAGGAATATCCCGCCCAAGCCCTTGGCATCACAACGCCGCTACTAATGCACCTCGAGCCATAAGCACTACTACACACTTTCGCGACACTACTAATGCGCCTCGCGCCATAAGCGCTACTACACACTTTCGTGACACTACTAATGCGCCCCGTGCCATAAGCCCTACTACACACTTTCGCAACACGGTGATACCACCGGCATCGGGCAAGCATCCCTCGGGTGAAATCGCGGGACAGGAAAGACGACATCCATGCTAGCCTTCGGCATTGCACTGGAAACACGCGGCACAAAATCGATCGGGACTCGAGCAACATGCTTCCTCTCGGCAAAGAGGCATCCCCGGGGGAACACCAATGCGTCATCAAGGCAGCAGGCTTGGCACAACGAGGCGACAAGCACTTTTTCGGGGGAGGGACAATGCCACAGCCAAAGGAGATCCAAGGCCGACCAAAAGCACTACTAGCCCGTGGGACTTTCGCGCAATCCTTCAACAAGGGATCTCAATCGGAAAGGCACGTGCTGCCTGTTCCATTGCAACACAAAACGCTTGGCGATGCATGAAGTCTTTCAGAAAACCAAGGAATATCCCGCCCAAGCCCTTGGCATCACAACGCCGCTACTAATGCACCTCGAGCCATAAGCACTACTACACACTTTCGCGACACTACTAATGCGCCTCGCGCCATAAGCGCTACTACACACTTTCGTGACACTACTAATGCGCCCCGTGCCATAAGCCCTACTACACACTTTCGCCACACGGTGATACCACCGGCATCGGGCAAGCATCCCTCAGGTGAAATCGCGGGACAAGAAAGACGACATCCATGCTAGCCTTCGGCATTGCACTTGAAACACGCGGCACAAAATATTTTAGAAAACCAAATTTTTTTGGGGGAAGGGGGGGGGGGGGGGGTGCCATAGCCAAAGGAGATCCAAGGCCGACCAAAAGCACTACTTTCCCGAAGGACAGTCGCACAATCTATCGACAATGTATCTCCTTTGGCATGGCGTGCCGCATGTTCCATTGCAACAACAAACGCATAGCAATGCATGACGTCTTTTAGAAAACCAAGGAATATCCCGCCCAAGCCCTTGGCATCACAACGCCGATACTAATGCGCCTCGAGCCATAAGCACTACTACACACTTTCGTGACACTACTAATGCGCCTCGCGCCATAAGCGCTACTACACACTTTCGTGACACTACTAATGCGCCCCGTGCCATAAGCCCTACTACACACTTTCGCGACATGGTGATACCACCGGCATCGAGCAAGCATCCCTCAGTGAAATCGCGGGACCAACAAGACGACATCCATGCAAGCCTTTGCTGTTGCCCTTGCAACATGCGGCGCGAAGCATGTCGATCGACACCCGGGCGAGCCTGCTTCCTCTCAACAAGGAGGTATCCCCTGGGCACACACTTGGGACTGAGGCACCTTAAGCCGTATAACCAAGCATGCTCACCGTGCGGGGACACCAATGCATCGTGGAGGAATAGCACGCTGCGCACTTCGCGGTGTCGATTGAGATGCTTCGTGACAACCATCATTCCTAGCCTTGTCGAGCGTGGAGGGCAACCAATTTAGCCTTGCCAAGCTTGGAGCGACCAACCATTGCCTCGCTAAGCCTGGGGAGCGACCACCTGCCTCGCTAAGCCTGGAGCGACCCCACATTGCCTCGCTAAGCCTGGACGAGCGACCACCTGCCTCGCTAAGCCTGGAGCGACCCCACATTGCCTCGCTAAGCCTGGACGAGCGACCAATTGCCTCGCTAAGCCTGGAGCGACCATACCTTGCCTCGCTAAGCCTGGACGAGCGACCAATTGCCTCGCTAAGCCTGGAGCGACCATACCTTGCCTCGCTAAGCCTGGGCATTGCCTTTCAATCGTTTCTTCGTGCATTACCCATAGGACGTGGCTAGAACAAGGTGACATGCACACGTCGGGTCTTATTTCCAACGATTACCCGATGACAAGCACACATCGGGACGTATTTCCATCAAATGCCCAGCAACAAGCGCACATCGGGTATTATTTCCAGCGATTACCCGATGACGAGCACACATCGGGACGTATTTCCATCAAATGCCCGACAACAAGCATGCATCGGGTATTATTTCTAGCGATTACCCGATGCCAAGCACACATCGGGACGTATTTCCATCAAATGTCCGACAACAAGCACGCATCGGGTCATGTTTCAAGCGGTTACTCGGCAACAAGAACGCATCGGGTCATGTTTTCAGCGATTACCCAAAGAATGTAGCCGTCGGGTGCCAAAATGCCTTTCCTAGCACGGTTGTCGGCTCGTTTCGTGACCCGTCGGGCACTATTTGCTACCCACAGGGGCATTTCGGTCATTTTTTCGTTCATTACTCCATGGGTATCGATAGCACGAGGCATTGAACCCGAAATGCCTTTGATAGCCCGAAGATCGGCTCATTTCGTTACCCGTCGGCTCATTTCGTTACCCATCGGGCCATTTCGTTACCCACAAGGGTATTTTGGTCTTTTTTCCGTGCATTACCCCGGGCATGTGTTTGCACTTGGCATCGAAGCCAAAGTGCCCAGCATGCACGGGTTGGTCATGCCCGGGCCTTGCCAAGGCAGCCGGCATGGCTGGCCTTGGCTTGGCAAGGAGGGAGACCACCCCCCCTTATATATGCATCTTGAGCTTTTCCCCATGTGGCAGGAAGAAACATCTTTTCGTCCGAGGAGCGTACTAGCCATTTTTTCGAAAAATTGAGTTTTGCTCAACAAAGTGCCAATTGGAACTTGTTCAAAACATTTTGTAGCACCTTCACAAAAAAATTCAGATTTTTTTTCCAAAGGGATTATTTATTATTAATTAATTTCGAAAATAAACCATAAAAAATCAAAAAAATCAAGAAAAAATACATTAAAAATAGGAAAAATCCCAAATAAAATCTATTACTTCTACACATTAATTATAAAAAATATTTGGAAGGTAGTAGATGGAAAGAGATGTAAAAAACCAACCTCAAAGTCTCTAAATGTATGCGTTATAAAAGAAAAAAATTATCCTTTGCGAAACACACATGGAGGTGATGTTTTAGAGAGTTCTTATGAGGCATTCTAGCCAAACAACCTACCACAAGTCATCTCAAGCACCCACGGGGTGGTTTTTCAAGCGATTGCTCGGTGCCAACCACCCGTCGGGTGGTTTTTTCACCGATGGCATGTCGAGCCCATGTCGTGGCATGCATGCCTTGTCAAGCCCATGCCTTTTGCCCATGTTGTGGCATGTCTAGCCATATCTTGGCATGTTTTGTCAATCCCATGTCGTGGGATGCCTTGTCAAGCCCATGTCGAGGCATGTCGAGCCCATGTCGAGGCATGTCGAGCCCGTGTCGAGGCATGTCGAGCCCGTGTCAAGGCATGTCAAGCCCTTGTTGTAGCATGCCTTTTACCCATATTGTGGCATGTCTAGCCATATCTTGGCATGTTTTGTCAATCCCATGTCGTGGGATGCCTTGTCAAGCCCATGTCGAGGCATGTCGAGCCCATGTCGAGGCATGTCGAGCCCGTGTCAAGGCATGTCGAGCCCGTGTCAAGGCATGTCAAGCCCTTGTTGTAGCATGCCTTTTGCCCATATTGTGGCATGTCTAGCCATATCTTGGCATGTTTTGTCAATCCCATGTCGTGGGATGCCTTGTCAAGCCCATGTCGAGGCATGTCGAGCCCGTGTCGAGGCATGTCGAGCCCGTGTCAAGGCATGTCAAGCCCTTGTTGTAGCATGCCTTTTACCCATATTGTGGCATGTCTAGCCATATCTTGGCATGTTTTGTCAATCCCATGTCGTGGGATGCCTTGTCAAGCCCATGTCGAGCCAATGTCGAGGCATGTCGAGCCCGTGTCGAGGCATGTCGAGCCCGTGTCAAGGCATGTCAAGCCCTTGTTGTAGCATGCCTTTTACCCATATTGTGGCATGTCTAGCCATATCTTGGCATGTTTTGTCAATCCCATGTCGTGGGATGCCTTGTCAAGCCCATGTCGAGGCATGTCGAGCCCATGTCGAGGCATGTCGAGCCCGTGTCGAGGCATGTCGAGCCCGTGTCAAGGCATGTCAAGCCCTTGTTGTAGCATGCCTTTTACCCATATTGTGGCATGTCTAGCCATATCTTGGCATGTTTTGTCAATCCCATGTCGAGGCATGTCGAGCCCATGTCGAGGCATGTCGAGCCCGTGTCAAGGCATGTCGAGCCCGTGTCAAGGCATGTCAAGCCCTTGTTGTAGCATGCCTTTTGCCCATATTGTGGCATGTCTAGCCATATCTTGGCATGTTTTGTCAATCCCATGTCGTGGGATGATTTGTCAAGCCCATGTCGAGCCAATGTCGAGGCATGTCGAGCCCGTGTCGAGGCATGTCGAGCCCGTGTCAAGGCATGTCAAGCCCTTGTTGTAGCATGCCTTTTGCCCATATTGTGGCATGTCTAGCCATATCTTGGCATGTTTTGTCAATCCCATGTCGTGGGATGCCTTGTCAAGCCCATGTCGAGGCATGTCGAGCCCGTGTCGAGGCATGTCGAGCCCGTGTCAAGGCATGTCAAGCCCTTGTTGTAGCATGCCTTTTACCCATATTGTGGCATGTCTAGCCATATCTTGGCATGTTTTGTCAATCCCATGTCGTGGGATGCCTTGTCAAGCCCATGTCGAGCCAATGTCGAGGCATGTCGAGCCCGTGTCGAGGCATGTCGAGCCCGTGTCAAGGCATGTCAAGCCCTTGTTGTAGCATGCCTTTTACCCATATTGTGGCATGTCTAGCCATATCTTGGCATGTTTTGTCAATCCCATGTCGTGGGATGCCTTGTCAAGCCCATGTCGAGGCATGTCGAGCCCATGTCGAGGCATGTCGAGCCCGTGTCGAGGCATGTCGAGCCCGTGTCAAGGCATGTCAAGCCCTTGTTGTAGCATGCCTTTTACCCATATTGTGGCATGTCTAGCCATATCTTGGCATGTTTTGTCAATCCCATGTCGAGGCATGTCGAGCCCATGTCGAGGCATGTCGAGCCCGTGTCAAGGCATGTCGAGCCCGTGTCAAGGCATGTCAAGCCCTTGTTGTAGCATGCCTTTTACCCATATTGTGGCATGTCTAGCCATATCTTGGCATGTTTTGTCAATCCCATGTCGTGGGATGCCTTGTCAAGCCCATGTCGAGGCATGTCGAGCCCATGTCGAGCCCGTGTCAAGGCATGTCAAGCCCATGTCGAGGCAATTGCTTCCCAATTGCTCCTAATTGCTTCTAAGTGCTTCCAAGTGCTCAAGTGCCCAAGGCCCAAGGCCCAAGAGCCCTAGAGCCCTAGTGCCCGTGCCCGTGCACGCACGCACGCACGCACGCACGCAGGTGTTTTTTAGTGGATTTATGAGCATTTTTTTTGGCCGGCTCCTTCGTTTTTCCTCCGTTTACCGTCGGGTCGTATTTCCAACCGTTGCCCGGTGTCAAGCACCCGTCGGCTAGCCTATCATCGATGCCTTTTTTGGCCGGCTCCGTCATTTTTCCGCCATTGACCATCGGGTCGAGGCATGTCGAGCCCGTGTCAAGGCATGTCGAGCCCGTGTCAAGGCATGTCAAGCCCTTGTTGTAGCATGCCTTTTGCCCATATTGTGGCATGTCTAGCCATATCTTGGCATGTTTTGTCAATCCCATGTCGTGGGATGATTTGTCAAGCCCATGTCGAGCCAATGTCGAGGCATGTCGAGCCCGTGTCGAGGCATGTCGAGCCCGTGTCAAGGCATGTCAAGCCCTTGTTGTAGCATGCCTTTTGCCCATATTGTGGCATGTCTAGCCATATCTTGGCATGTTTTGTCAATCCCATGTCGTGGGATGCCTTGTCAAGCCCTTGTCGAGGCATGTCGAGCCCGTGTCAAGGCATGTCGAGCCCGTGCCGAGGCATGCCTTGTGCCCTTGTCTTGGCATGTTAAGCCGTGTGGTTGCATGCCTTGTCAAGCCAAAGTCGTGGGATGCCTTTTTTTTGAGAAATTGAGTTTTTCTCAACAAAGTGCCAATTGGAACTTCTTCATAACATT